>FMBT01000293.1:0-600000 GCA_900095095.1 Fragilariopsis cylindrus CCMP1102
GCAATAGGGAAATATATAAATAACTAAGTTAACTAGCAAACATACAGTCTCTTCAAGCATTACATAGCCATAGCAATCACAAGTACCTCAGATCGCAGAGGGTGTCTATTGTATTTCAACATAAACACACATTAATTTGCAGAGGATTTTTAGAAAAAAAGATGAAAATCTTTGGAGGTGCAAATAGAGATGAAGAACGTGACAAAATAAACCTAAATTTGACGCATGTAAGAGTAGAACAAACACAAGCGTCCTCTATTCACCATTCATACATTACTATGAATATCTAGGATATTATTTAATCCAAACAAATTATTGCGCAGGCACATATTCTGCACCATTTCTCGTGCATTTAGAAGTACTGGGTTCGATTCCCAACTGTCAACCGCAAATTTTCCTTCTTCCAAAATTAATCTTTACGGGCTTATTACAGCGTAGGTGCGGCCCATACAAAGCAGTCAGAGCAAATTTTATCTTGATAAGAAAGTCCGTGCTCTTGAACGGATAGGTACTGTGTCTCAAGATGGGGCACTAAGTCCCAATTTTGGGGGAGATACACTCCCTTAAAAGGGGATTTCAAAAAGTGGCGCCATATGTGATGCGGCGCCATAACGGTAATGACCGGAATCCTATTTAACGCACACACACAAGGTTATATTTCAAGTTGGGAAAATGTATGATGGTGATGATTTGGTGCTGAGGAAGATACCATCATCTAAATGAAAGATAATGTTCTCATAACCTGTAAATGTGTCTAGCTACATAAGTTTACTAGACTGAAGGTTTCTATGCTATTACAGTATGTAAATAATTTTTATTAGAAGTGCGAGCTTAGTTGCTCAGTTGTACGGCTATATCCCCTCTTTGATATTTACTTGGATGGTGGTTGGTCATTCCATAGTGACTTGTGTCTTACTCCTACACACATATACTTTTCAACTGCATGCCATAGAGACCACAAAGAGATGACTAAATGACAATTCTACAGTAGCTCATCTCTAACAACAACATTTTGGATGAATTACATTTATTTACAAGTCTAGGAAGGGGCAAATGGAATTAAAAACTGCAATTATATTTATCATATGTCCGCCCTACAACCCCAGAGATAGCACTTGCACAGCAAAGTCACATCTGGAAGTCTTGATTGAATGAAGAGTATCCTCCACCAATTGATCATCCAATATCTCAAGATTTTGTGCAGTATACCATATCATCCATCCATGCCACTGAAAATAAACATTGGTCTTTTCTGGATGAGCATATCAATTAGGATGAAAAGTTCAATTATTCCCTCAAGATCCTGATGGTTCCTTGGCAATTTCCACTACAAAGAAGAAATCAGCAGCAAATGTTGACTGTTTTGATTCATCAGATTCCATTGCTGCTCACTCTCCTAACAGTTCCATTCAGCATACCACCAAGAACAGCACAATTAGGGAATTTTTCCAGCAAAAGTTGACCATCTTTCCATCCATCCTAGATGAAGATTGCATTGTTGATAGTGAAGATACACGCTTTGAGATACTTAGTAACAAATGTACCAATCCATTTGAGATTTCTTTGAAGATAGTATCCTCTGTCAAAAATGTTGCCACAAGATTCTTCATCAATTAAATTTAGTTATTATACAAAGGGAAAAAGAGGAGGAATTTACCTATCACTACTACCAAACAAGCATAACAACTATAATAACTGACAGTAGCTTGATTCATCAGTCATAGTAAACGACTATATATATATATATATATATATATAGAAAAATATCAACATTCATGAGCAAAATGATACCCATTATAAATTGATTGTTGAGTAGCTGTGTTGCCATCATCATCATCATCATCATCATCATCATCATTGTATTGTACTGCATCTCTTATTTAATCTAAAGTTTAGTCCACTACCAAGAGGTTGTTTTGTTGGGTCTTGTTAGATGTTGTTGTCTTGATGTAGCGGGGGAGACGGTTTATCCCTTCCCCGGCTAATTCCCCCATTTGAGTCAAATGAGTCATCGGATGCATATCCATCGAAATTTACTTCATTTTTTTAATTTTTTTTTTAAATTTCCCTCAATTGATGAAAATAAGAATAAAATCGCATATCACAAACATCATCAAAGATGATGATGCTTTTGTGAAGGAACGATGAAAAAAAAAATCGCTTTTGTTCTAGCCGTCGTCGCTAGGGTGACGACGTCTTTCTTCACGCCAATTACTTTCCAGAGACACTTTTCTTCCTCTATCTCTCGGACAATTCTTTGGGGGGAAGATGAGAGTGATGATAACAGTAACATGATACGATCGTTAGATCATTTTGTATCAGTAGTTGATAAACTCAACGAAGGAGATCTAGTAAGCGATTGTTTTCAGATAGTATCGCGAGGATCAAACAACCTACCATCGAACGAGAACACTGAAATCAAAGTATTTTATGAGCCTAATGATATGAAAATATTCATAGCAATGACACAAGAAAAGCATAGGATTGATATATCAAAGATTCATGGTTTCTTTTCCCCCGCGGAGCTTTTGATTCCAGTTCCTGCAGATATGGTCCAATCTCTCTGTGGCTTCCCAGGCGAGACATTACCACCGATTGGACAATATTTTGGTTCCAACGTATCATCTTCTACTATTATTTTGGACAAAACCCTTGTGAGAACTTGTCAAGAAAACGATCTTCTTTTGCTTGGTAGTGCGGGTCATCCATATTGGAGATCATTACTATCGGTTGATGATTTACTTTCTTCCTTGCGAAATGAAACAGACAGTGAGGTACGGATAGAAGATATCATCATGACTGACGACGAAAACGGCAACGATGAAGACGACGACAATTATATGATAGGTTCACCTAAGTTTAGTAATAAAATAAGCACGGAAATTCTCTTCAACAAAGGAACGAAATTAAATCCGTCGGGTTCTCTCGATCAATTATCTCTAAAGCCATACTTCCCTATTGACGGCCCGCCTTTAAATATAGCGAGACTAATCGCTCGACATAAAGAGATTTCAAATCCACTAAGTCCAGTTTTTGTTACAGTTGTGGGTCAGATAGGAAAAATAATCACAAGGAATAAGAAATCTCTTTTATGTGAATTCTTACCACCGTCTTGGGGGAAGCGCAGCAACAAAAACGACGACGAAGAAAATGAAATTAAGAATATTTCACATCCATGGAGATCTGTTACACATAACAACAGAGGCATGGCAGTTGAATTGGTTTTTGGTAAAGCTTTGTTGAAATCGCTGGGAAATAAACGGGGAGAAAATTTAATTGAAAGAATCCAAGAAGGTCAATTGTTTTTCATTGAAGCAAAAACAAATCCTGGACAACGAGAGTCGATAACAAAATGGGTCGACAACAACTGCTTAGAGTTGAGCCTATTGGATTGCCAACTCCTATCGGGAGATGACTCGGGGACTATCTTAAAAGAAAATCCTGTCGATAGCAACTCAGAAATTTCCCAACGAAAGAAGATGGGACTCTCTGCATCATCACCAACCCTTACCCTTGATGATGTTTTCAATAAGTCATCCATATCCGTCTTCAAATATGTCGACGATTTAGATTCCATCGCTGATTTTTCCAACGATATTTCTCAACTTATTCTTCAATCCAATAACGACAATAATCCCTCCTCGCCTTCTCCCTTGGTAGGAATTGATTGTGAATGGCAACCTCGTGAATTCATGGAGAGTAAGAATCAACCACAACCAGTATTGCTCCTGCAAATAAGTATACATGCACTTCAAACAGTTTTTCTATTGGATCTACAAGCATTGCTGCGACCACTCAAACACCCTAATACGTCCATGAACAAATTGGAACGGGAAGTTTCAATTACCCTTACCAAGATAATGCAATCAAAGCGATTCATATTCGTAGGATACCAAATTTCTTCAGACCTACGAAGGATGGTTTCAAGCTATCCTCATCTTACATGCTTCCTAGAAGTTCATTCGGTAATTGAAATTTCTTCATTAATAAAGAGAGTTCTCCGTATATCCAAGCAGAAAAAAAGTCGGTACATTACGATGTCACTAGCATCTATGACGGCTCATTATCTTGGAATGACACTAGATAAGGAGCATCGTAAGTGGTGTGAATAAAAATTTGAATCTGGAATGGAGTGAGATATCCGTTTTTCTTCTTCTAAAAATTCTGGTACTCACAATCGGTTGTCTGTCTTTTTCTTTGTTTCGCTACCATTTAACTTTTGCATATCCAGAATTGACTGACTGGTCAATACGACCCCTTTCATCGCAACAGCTTGAGTATGCAGCGTTGGATGCAGCATGTACGCCACAATTAACAGAACGAGTACTAGAATCGATTGGAGCTAACATATCAATGGATCAATTGCAACAAGTAGACCAAAACACGGATACTACCTTTTTACCAGTTATTCAGAGATGGGATGATGATCTTAGCTTAATAATGGAGATTTTCTCCTATCGATTTCTACTGCTTCCAGAAAATACAGACGAAGCATCGATAAGTGAAATGCAGGCAAGACAAATTGTTGGATCATCATGGGTCGCAACATCGGTTTGGATTGCAGGTGAAAAACCACCACCTACTTTTTTTCGTACTACCGACGATGTGATGACGAACGAAGAAGAATAAAGACCTTTAATCAATCATCTATCCTTTGACATGGAATCGAATCCAGATGATTTGACATTCAAATCAGCGGAAGAAGCAAATTATTGTGATAAGTGTGTAAAGGAATAAAGGAAAAAAAAAAGGAAACGTAGACGAGGCCGAACTAAATTCCAAGTAGACAACTGAAGCTAAAAGAAAACTTGTGCCTTTTTTTTCTTCTCGGACTGATATATAAGTAATATATCCAAACATCAAACCATTCCCGTATTTTATAATAATCTATACAGAGAAACGCTTGCGTTTCGTGTAAAAATACATGATTACTATGATCGATCTTTTCTGGAATTGAACTATTGTATGCGTATAGGGTTATTAAGATTTAAATTTATGTTTATGTTTATTTTGTGTGTGTGTGTGTGTGTGTGTGTGTATGTTTATTTTGTGCGTGTATGTGTAAGACTCGCGACAGACTATATATGTATTTATGTTGTATTATACAGTTCTTGTAAAGTCATTTTCATTAATTTATTTCTTCAATGGGTTGTTATTTATTTATTGTTTGTCAATTATTTTGTTTCCAATTGTTGTCCATCGGTCACCAAATACTTCACCCATATATTGGACACGAGTTTGACTTAATGTTCCACGCTTAAGAGCCAGTTGTTGTGCTTGAATCCATAAAGTTGTATTAGGATCATTAAGAACAGTTTCTCTACCCTTTAACTCAACCTGTTCAACATAATCACGATATTGTATCATAAATTTTGATCCACATTGTCTTGTTGATTTCCATGTAAAGTTTATTGCACTTAATTGTCTTTCATGATCTGGATTAACCCCATCCATACCTAGTCGACGTATACCTGTTACCCATGCACCTAATTCAGGATCTTCTGGACATTTTTTTGGTACTTGAAAATTATTATTTGGACTTACAGCTATCTTATCATATTCAATTAATCGAATTAACATTTCATCAAAATTAGCAAATCTATATATGTCTTCAAAGGAATGAAATTTAAATTCAATAGAATCTAACCATTCAACTTCATCGTCTGTTAATTTCTTTTGAACATGTAATCGTCGTAATACATTACATGCCTTCCCACCCTCATTAGTTAATGGTATATTCGGATGACCATATTTTTCTTTCCATTCAAGTAGTTGGACATACACTTGTTTCATTACAGGTGATGTAAAGGATGATTCTAATTCAATCGACGCAAATGTGGATTTGGGTGATGATGATGATCGTGTCTGTGGGATCAAATCGGGGTCTGCGTTGTCGTCACCTCCGAGTGCAAACTTCAACGGAACAACAGCAGAATTTAAGATAGTTTCGACGACCACAGCGAGAGTTCTTCTTGAGCTGGTAGTAGTAGTAGATCTGGCCGCTGAAAGTACAGATGGCGCGAAACCTAACACAATATTATTGTTATTATTGTGTATCGTCGTCGATGACGAAGCGAGAAACAGTAACATACTCCTTTTGTTGATGGCGATCATGGTTGTAATATAATATGTCTTGTCTTGTCTCAATGTAATAATGATGTACCGTCAGACATCCAGATAAAGGTGTGATACGATTGAAATGCTGAAATGTTTGCCGTCTAGTTGCTTTTATGATATGAGTACTATATTCCAAGCTTTTATTGTGGATCTGCTCGAGAATTTTTTTAGCTCGTTGGCTTCCTAAGATTCTTCACTCGATTCATGAATAATGACGACAATTAACAGATGTGTTGTTCGAAGTTACTTTTTCAAATTCTTTTGATGCCTCAGTCAAAAAAGGAATCAAGAACTACTAAATACGACGTGCCCTAGTTAATTAAACATCACCACTTCTTTCTCACATCTGTTACTGCAACCAATGAAACGCCTTCATAAATTCTTTCTCTTCGAGAGATGTGTGATTGGATGGATGTGCTGTCAAGAACAAAAAGAATTAATTTAGGACTAAAAAAGGCTCAAATTACAAAAATAAGAAATGAAGCAATACAATCCTTTTTTGTGTTTTACTGCTAGTATGATATTATCTATTATCTAACTACGGTATCTGGTATCTATCAATCAGTCTTGGACCCCTCGGCTACACAGTACTACAATCCCTGCATCGTGAACGACCACAAAGATCACTTCCTTTTTGCACTACACTCATAATATCGAGACCATCAATGCAATCATCGCTACATACCGTCGCAGTCGCAGTTCCACTTTGATGTTTTTATCCCACCGTTACCAGATACTGTTGCTGTTGCAGTTGATTGTCGTCATCGCCACATCGTCTACTTCCTGGTTAGCTCTGGCTTTTACTACAACTACTGCACCAATTCCGACACGTCAAACTACACGTACTACTACAAGCAGTAATACAATACTATACGCCACCCGTCTTCGAACGAATATTCAAATACCATTAATGGACCTGACCAACAAGAATAATAATGACGACAATGACGATAATGACGACGAAAGTGGAAATGGTTTCATTATACCATTACCATCATCTGACTTTCCAGATGAGTTAGCAACACCATTTTTATATGGGATACAAATGGATACACCATTATATAAACTTATTATGGAAGAAGCTATTTCTTTAGCAGCAGCACAGACTACCGCATCCACAAATATGCTGTCATCAACGTCGCCATTTTTGTCATCGTCACCACCTATGTATGGACATGTGGTATGGAAAAATAGTAATAATGATAATGATAATGATAATAATTCGTTAGTCGGTGCGATTGGTTGTACTGCAGAAATACTTGTCAATGCTCCAACAAAGGAAATTTTTCAGAATGCACAAATTCAAGAATTTTTGACTCCCGAGGAGTTAGAGGACGACAAACCATCATCTTCTTCTGGATCTTCTTTCAATACGGTTCTGTGTCGTGGTGGATGGAGGTTTGTAGTAAAAGAAGTTATACGTTCTATTCCGTACCCAGTCGTCATTGTAGACGAGATTCAAGATGATGCAGATGATGATGATAGTGATATGTTTGCTTCCGTAGGTAGTAGTACTGACGACGACGGCGACGACGATGATGATGAATTTAATCAAATGTCAACACCTGAATTGATCCATGGGATCATGACGAACGTTCAGAGTATCATTGCACAACAACTAGAGGATGCGAATGCAAAAAGTAATCTAAGTCCGTTAGAAAAATCTATTTTGGAAGATAATGAGATAGGATCAGGTGTTAGTGCTATCAATGCTGCTGCAATTGAACTAGCTCTTGCAGAAGAAATGTCAGCTGTTTGGGCTGTATTCCAAACAAGTTTAGTTGACGATATTGATCCACAACAGCGAAGGTTTGCAGTTGCTGTTATGGCATCTGAACTTGCTTGCCTTGAGAACAACGTCCGACAGGAAATATTACTTACTCGTAACGGTGAAGAAAGATTAAAAATTGTTCTTAAAGAATTGAAAGAAATTGTTGGAATGAGACAGGCACGTAAATTTGCTTCGAAAATTACCGACGATGTTGATGAATTAGACAAAGATTTGATGGTTGGTACACCAAAACTACCTCGTTGGGCATTACAGATTACGAAAGGAACAAAAATTGAATATTTTTGGAATGAAGAATATGGATGGTGTTCAGGGACAGTCACAGAAGATCCGGTTACGATTATTGATGAGATACTTCTAACAATACGATTTGATGAAGACGACGAAGTGCACAAACTTCCATTGAGTGCCGAAGATAAAATTCGTTGGCGACCAGGCTAAGCTAAAATACAACTAAAATAATTGAAATAATCGGCGTTGATAAAAACGGATTAAATCCACTGCTAAATTTACATTATTTCTATTAACTTATATATCGTAGTATAATCAATAAGTAGGGCATTACTTGCTTGTTATATTTAGTTTTCTTAATGTAAGGAACATAGAGAGAGAGAGAAAGCTACACATAACCTAAAGGAAACCCATTGAGTCCCGGCATTCAACCTATACTACCATTCACAGTACTTCAAGTAGTAGTAAACTAATTACATCCCCATTAAAAAAGTTGTATATATATATATATATATATATATATATATAAGTTAATACAATGCAAATGGTTCAGCATCTGTGAACGGTATATATTCTCCCTCTTCGTATACACCATGGTACACTTTGAATTCCTTCAATTGAACAGAAGCACCACGTTTTCCGAACAAAGTGTTGGTACCATCAGGAAAACGTTCAAAATAACTCCCGAGTTTACTTCTAGCTACCTTTGGATTGCTTTTTTCTAGAGGGATTACTAAGCTATCAGCTCCAAACGAGGGGCCAATCTCTTTGCAGTTTTGTAAAATGAATGGACAATTGGAACTGTGAGCCAGTACATCAATAAATCAAAAGTCATTTTCCGTTAAACAAAATGTTGGTTTTATAACAACAAAATAATAGAACTTACCTGGAAGATCATTTTGAGCAAATGATGGTCCACCAGTCTTTCGAAGCTTAAATGGTAACTCAGTGAGACCCTTCCTGAAAACAAATAAGAACGCTGCAATTGATCCTCGTGCCTCCCCGTAACCAACCCAACCTTTTGGATTATACCCACTTATAATATAGAATACAAGATTTTTTGGTTAGTAAAAATCTATCGTCATTATAATAGTCATACAGGACGCACATGTACGATACACTAAGTTCTCTATGTTACTTACCCACAAACGAGTCCGTCTGTTGTGGTACAAACTACCATTCCACCACCAAGTTTATCGACCTTATTATGAAATGAATTTGGATTCCATCCATCACGATTGGATGAATATGTCAATTTAAGTCCTCTAAATTCAAGATTTGTATTCTTTAACAATGGTCGTAATATTTGCATATCCTTATCATCAGTTGTAACTGGTTCTGCCCATTCATCAAGTACAGCTGGGTATTGTTCTGGAAAATTTTCTCTACCAAATCGTTTCATTCCCATTGGTGATTCTTCTTTCTTACCAAAGAAAAATGAAAATATTTTATCAACTGGATCGTCCGAAAAATCATCGACTTCTGCCTCTTCTTCTGTAGTAGCAGCTTGTGACAATAATTCATCATCATTATTATCATTAGTTCCTTGATCTTTGTTCTTTAGAAAATCAAACATATACTGGACCGTTGACGTCGACGTCGACGTCGAGGAATGTATCCTTGAGGATCTACTTGTATATGAGACGAAACCATTGACATACCGTACACTATTAAATCCGGAAAGAAGTACAACTATACACCCAGCAGAAGCACTGATTTTGCTTCTTGTTGTTGCCATCGTAACAAAAGAATGGATCGGACCACTTCGGAATCGATAAGCGAGAGCTATTGTTGTGTTGGTATCAAATAATTATGTGATTCTCATTGTAAATTGTCTCTGCAATCTATGGCGCAATAATTTAAGGTCGAGTATCTTTTGTTTGAATATTCAATCCAAGACTGAATTCAATCAATCAGTCGACTCGTGATTAAATGATGATGTTAGATATTATATTATTGAAATAAAAATGAAGATCCAAAATCAAAATCCACTAAATTTCCTTCTGTTATGATAATTCTAATATTCATCAGAAGCAACTGCAGCAATCTTTAGAATAGCTGATGAAAGGACAAACTTTGTAATTATATGGCGTCGAATAGCAAGTACATCCTATCGCGACGGCGTCGTCGTCGATCCCTTCCGTTCCCTATCGTCGTCGTCGTCATCATCGTCTTCTTTGTTATTGTACTACACGAGGCGCCGGGCGTAACAATAGCATCTGCATACGCATTCCCACCACCATGGTCACCAACATATAATACAACAGAATCATTAATAACAATGCAATGTAATTCATCTGGATATAGTGATCCACATCGTGGATCAGAATTTGGTATTGTTAGTTATGATTGGAGTAATGCAAAAAGGTTTTGGGCACAAAATCAACCAATGGATTGTGAAGAAAAATTAATTCAACAAGTTGAATTACTTGCTGTTGCCAATAAGAAAGAAGAAGGAACAGGCAATAATAATAGCACAAACCCATCAAACAAACGAATATTCATATATCGTAATATTGTTAAAGCATTACCATGGTTTAGTACTGTTCGAAATAAGTTATTAGATCCAGCATATGATGGTTTCTTTTTAAAATTTAATCAACACCAACAACAGCAATACGACGACGGCAATGCCAATGACAATGACAATAACGACTTATTAGACAACACCAACAATGATGACGATAATTATCATGTACCGAAATGTGCTGCAGAAAATAAGTCTATTTGTAGTGATTTATATCATGATCAAGGTCAGACACCACAGGTCCCTACAAAATTAAATCCAAATCCTGATGGGCATTGTAATCCTGATTTGGGTTGCAATTGTGGTGGAAACAATTTACCATGTGGAGAATATTTATTCGATCATCGTAATGGAACAATGCTACGAACATGGTTGATAGAAGAAGTTTTACTTGGTCCAACAGGGATTGGTCATAAATACGTTGATGGAGTATTCCTAGATGATTATTGGTGTAGTGATCTACTTTGTAGTCAATCGAATAACGATACCAATATGGGTTGTCCATGCAATGATCCGAAACAAGGACCAACGGAAATCAACCAATATGCTGCTATTGATGATATAGGATTATCTGACATCGACATAATGGATATTACATTAGAATGGAATAAAACAATGAATCTTGCAATGCAAAAAATACTTCAACGTAAGGCATATACATGGTCGTTAATGGATGGTCAACAAAATGCAAATGCACAACCATATTTATTTAATTTGTTACCATCAATTGTACATGATAACAACGATGACGACAACGATAACAACAACAATGATAATGACAATCGCAATAGCAATAATAATAAAATATCAGAACGATGTATAGAAATATTAGAAGATGCATGTCGTGATGATTCGGATTGGCAATTGAAACCACGCCTATTTGGGTTTACTGTTAACGCAACATCTAATTATAGGTTAAGTCAATTTGAATTAGATTGGTCATTTTTTCTTCTTGTACGTGGTAATTATACGTGGGCAGGATATGGTGTATGGGGTATGACATGGCCATTTAATTATGAACCATCCCATGGACAAACACCAGCTATACCACATGGTGGTGTTCCACTTCCAAAATTATTAACACCAGATGGATCAATTGATTATGGTATGCCACTTGGTACTTGTTATCAGACTACTACGACATCTTCTGCTGGTATTTTTCGTCGAAACTGGACCAATGGTTATGTCGAAATGAACTGCAATAATAAACAACAACACCAACACCAACAACACCAACATCAACATAAATACAACAAAATCAATAAAATCAATGATCATTCAGAATCAATAGTCGGTGGGGTAGTAACGTCACAAATTATCTTCAACAATGACCTGCCCCACAAGAAAGAGAACGAAGATGCACATACGTACTCTACAAGCTAGATAACTACCGTTTTCTATACTATATATCTATGCCGGGCTCTTGATTTCACCTCGTGTCAAAGGACCTGTTGAATAAGAATAACCACCATCCATGCCTAATTCACCTTTGGTGAAAGGAAAGTGTGCTGTACTATTCAAGTACTCCTTCAATCCTGTCCGATTCTCCATATTGATTCGAAAATCATCAAGGACGTCACCTAAATTATCCTTCACGCACCCTTTTCTTCTAGCCTCACAGTTTAATAGAACTTGAAATAATTGAATCTGACCATAATTCAAGACAGAACTCTCGTCCTTAGGATCAGCCATATCTATCAGCATCTTCTCGATTCTTTTTCCTGTTGAAAATGGACCTTTACTGACAGAGTGGTTCTTCTCTGTATCGATCGACGCAATCGCAATCTTACTGTCTGTCCCTCCTAGATCTTTTGCTGTTTCATATAGGACATCCGCTCGACTCGAAGTCAAAATAGTATCCTCTCCGTCCATCCCCAACCTCTTTGCTAAGAAACGAATAATAGCTCCCGATTGAGATATTGGTGAATAACGAGGGATTCCTGCTCCAGACAGCATTGGTAGTAATCCATTTGGAGATCGAGTCCGCCATTCCATAGCAACAGATTGATCCTCACCACCAATTGCGCAAATAGATTCGTAGGGCATCCCAGCCTCCGCTAATATTAGTCGTGGGACTTCACCAAGACCTTGAATCGAGAAGTATGTCAAGATAATATTTTTTTCGCCGGACGATTTATCTATACATTCGGTTTTGTATTGTGCTTTCGGAGTAGGATTGAACGTGATATGAAGAACAGCATCGGATGGTCCAAGACCAGATATTTTTCCATCTGGTGAGGCTGATGCAGCAGACTTAGTTGCTGTTGCTATCTCGGCTTCGGCTTTTGACTCTTGGTCGATCTCAGTGTTGATGTCATCGGTCATGGTGTTGTGTATTGTTGTTGATCTGTTGATTTGTAGGTTGTGTCGGTATGATGTCGTTGTTGTTTGTGTATCATATACCGGTAGATAATAATTCTAAAAGATACATATTACCTTTGGGCTTGTTGGGTTGGCTGGTTGATGTGTCGTTGTGTCCTTTCGTATTTTTAAAAGTGACTAAAAATCTTTTTTCCATTCCCAGACACGATTGATTTTGCGCGAACTCATTTCCAATCGTGCATTAGAATAAATTATCTCAACCACGTACGTCATAAGCTCGTGTCAGTTTGTTGCTTGCGTATTTGCTTGAATTCTATGATTCCGTGGTACACACAAGCCACAGAATTCACGTCGTTTACGTTTTGCTTCCGTTGTTAGTCGAATTAGTGCGAGAGATAAATTACCTACGTGCGCGTACGCAACAGAAAGAGAAAATCTTGAATCGTTTGGATCTATTTCTCAAATGAGAATGCATGCACCCGCAACATCACGGTGGAACGCGTACGTATTCGAGATTTGATTCTTTCTTTGACGCTTCTGTCGTTGTTTTGTTTGTTTGTGTTGTCGAAAATCACTACTAAAACAGTGGAACGGAACTTCACGACAACAACCAACTTTCTCATAATTTAAAATAAATATCTTTCAAATTTTCAAAACAAATATATTCATCATGATGTCAATTGTAAGTACCAACCATCTACATGTTTCAATACGACTGTTGATTTTTGTCTGTATTTTTGTTGGTTGTTCCAATTGCTGTTGTTCCTATCCTAAAATAAATCTAATCGCTAACTGTTTCTTTTTTATATTTTAATTAATTCATTAAATACATTATTAAAATTACAGACCAAATTCGCCCTTGTTGCCGCCCTTGTTGGAGGTGCCTCTGCCTTCTCTCCTGCCCAAAAATCAGGAGTCTCCACTGCTTTGTTCAATGGTCCAACCCTTGGTTCTGGTGGTATGGCTGATACACGTGATCCTGATGCCTTCATCGATGCTGATGCCCGTAAGAGTATCAGTGCCGCCCCTAGTTTCGAGGAATACCTGAAGATGAGAGATGGAGGTGCTGCTGCACCTGCCGCTGCCGCACCTGTTGCCGCCGCACCAGTTGCTGCCGCACCTGCTGCCTACGCACCACCTGCTGCCGCGCACCTGCCGCACCTGCTGCCGCCGCCCCTGCCGCCGCCGGTGGAGGTGATGTTGCATCCACCCTTGCTGGACTTGAAGGACCTGGACAAGTCTGGGGAGCTGATGGTATCGCCGTTGGAAAGGAAGAATCGGAACTTAAGGGATACGATAACTTCGGACTTTTCGTGGCACGTCTTCAATCGTCTGGTGTTGCCGCAGAAATCGGAGGAGCCGGTCCATTCACAATTTTCGCACCTACCGACACTGCCGTCCAATCACACGAAACCATGGTCGGACCATTCGATGCTGCGGCATGCAAACTTCACATCGTTGCTGGACTTGTCGCATCTAGTGCTGTCGGAACTGCTGATCTTACTTCCCTCGGAGGTGTACCACTTGTTTACAAGCGTGCATTCAGAAAGGATTTCGTCAATGATGTTATCATCGGAGAAAAGACCTTCGGACAATTCTCTGACTTCCCTACCGATATTGCATGCTCAAATGGTGTCATCCACAGTGTTGGAATCTCCATGGCCTCATAAGCAATTACTTTCTTTTTAATTAACTCTTAACAATAATGCCATATTTTATAATTAATTGCAGTTACTTATTATATATATTTCTTGAATTTTCTTCTTATCCGACTCTTGAATTCTACTTGAGTTTATTCTATAATTATTCTATTAGATTGCCATCATCTAATTTGTCTGAAGCGGTAATTATATTTCGATATGCATACAATTGTACACCACACAAGAAGATTAGTTACATGCAATGTACTGTATAATAGTATTGGTTTCCTTGTAATATTTCTTCTTGCTGCATGCTCCACTGGAAGAAAATCGTATCGTACGAGGATATTTGACGAGGAGAACTTTTCACTTCAGTAACTTCGCTAGATTTATTCTTAGTACATTATATTATATTATTAATAATAATAGTAATAGCTGAGAGACAAATAAATTAAATGAAGAATAAATGGGAGGCATCCACAATAAAATGACACTCAAAATAATTATAATTGAAACTTTTTATCTTTATCTAACACACCTATTATATCATTGGGTTGTTTACTGTAGACACACAAATAATAGCGCCTTTGATACTACAATAGTAGTTGTTTGCTGCACAGTACAACATCATGGTGTAGCCCCCATTGTGCGAGCGGTTCCGATCCGATCCGAGAATTGCGACTACTAGCTTGCTAGCTACTCAAAAGCCTCTTTGTTCTCTCATACAATTTGAACATCAATTTTTGTATGGGAAGTATATATTATTGTGAAACATAATTCATTCCTAAAATTATAACCTATTTTTGGACTATGGGAGGGGTCCATTCTCATTTCATGAAAAAGAATGATGACAGCTAGAACGTCCACAACTCTTAAATAATCATTGTTATGATTATGTGAGGGTGCTATTGTATTGATTACTAGCATTTATAAAAGACGCGATCGATTCTAGTAAGTCTACAGATATTACAAAAAAACTTATACCGGTAGCCAGAACTACAGTAGCCACAGTGTCAGATGCTTCGATACTAGTGGAGTTTATTTGGACAAATTATTTTTGTACTAGTTAGTTATAGTTATAGTCATAATACTATGTTGTTGTTCTCAAAACACCGTCGTTTGCTTGTTGTATCATTACTATTATTGTACTCACTAACTCGTCGATGGTTCTTGATGACAGTAGTATTGCTGATAGGATGATGATGGTCAGTAATAATTCTTTCTACATCAGTAGTAGTATTACCCGGCAAAACAACATCCTTGATCTTCATCTGATTCTTGTTGTAGTTCTGATCGTGTTTCATTAATAATGCTTTTGCGACATAACTTTCAGCTCGTCTCCAATAGTCAACTCCAATATTCTTCTTCAAACAGAATTGAATACTACCCGATAGGCTACTAGTCCTAGTAGTACCCGTACTCGTACTCGTGCTAGTAGTAGTAGTACTAGTAGTACTTGAAATACTATATTTTTCACAATTATATTTGCAAGACCTGTGACGTTCAACACATTCATTGATCAATGATCTTGCTTTCATATATAGCTTCGCATCTTTCCGCTCAAGATATTGCATAAAAATACTAATGATCATCCATAATCTTTTGTTTCGAATATTCATTTCTTCGTTATTACCATTATTGTTGTAGTTGTAGTTGCTGTTACTGTTATTATTATTATTTTCATTGTTGCTGTTACTTGTATTCACGACTATTATTACCGGTAGGCGTTTTGTTGCATTTTCGTACTGTCATCGATGATGTCGATTGACATATAGAGTGCTTAGAGGGCTACGTGTAGTAATCGAAAGCATGTGTTATGATGTAGTAGCTGTCGTGCTTCATTCCAATAGTGGATCCCACAGTTTCTTTCAGAGGAGCATACAGACTTTCAGTGAAACTTTTATCTCTCCTCGTTTTTTACGTTGTTCACAATCACGGATAACGGCTTGAGCATTTTGATATACTATATTTGTATCATCTTTTTCTTCTATTAATTCATTAATATCTTCACGAAAAGAAGAAAAAATCGTTTGTTCTTATTCCTATCCTTTTCTGCTGCTGTTGTTGTTGGTTGTTCCTCTTGCTCTTGTTGTATTTGATATTCGAGTGGTATCAGTTGTACATTCTGTTGTATACGAAGTAATAGATCGATTCCCATCACGTGTATACGATGGCAATAATGCAGACGATGATAATGATGTGTTGTGAATCATCTTCTTATCACCCACATCTATTGTTGCCTCATCATCGTCATCATATTTTATTATTATCAATATCAATATCATCTTGCTGATGATCGTGGAAACGAATACCAAGCCAGATTCTTCCATCGCTTTTCTGAACGTCGACATTCGTTTGATGTACGGTAAGGTAATTATTTTATATTATGAGAAAATCAATCAATGCAAAGCTGTTTGTTAGCGTTTGTGTATATACTGGTATTAATGTTATTGTTTTCTTTCTTTCATCTTTCAAAATCATTTTTGTCACCCATACATGTTACAATGATACACTACTTCGGAGTAGTATACAAGGAGGTTTGAACCGACTGATCGTGATCGTATTATAAATAATGAACGATTCGCATATTAGCACGACAACAAGCGGTCCTCATGACGCTTTCGTGATAAAGGATCAAAAATGAGAAATTGTTCTGTCACGGTGTCATCTGTTTCTGTCTTGCCAAATTTTTTTAGAACAAAAGGAACAAAATCTATTACGATCGACAAAAAAATGAGACCACCGGGCTTCTACATATTTGGGGGATTTCAAGGTATTCAACACTTTCGGTACAGGATAGGAATACAGATCAATGCCCCCTTACATCTTTTTATTCATCATACATTATGACATGCATAACTTACCGAACAGTACTGTAACATAAACCAACTGCTGTCAACTACTGTTGTCGACACTCTTATCAGCATTGTAATTCAATGGGAGGTATAAATAGTTGGTATATATAGAGAAAGTTAGTAGAAACCCTGTATACGAAAATTCATCCCAAATAATTCCTATTGCCACAAAGATTGAAGATGGACAGCGATCGAAAGAAATCACCGACGACAAGTCGAGATAATGACGATGACGATGACGATGTTAAGACGTTAGACAAGAAAAAGAGGGCGAAGAAGGACGATAGTAAATCTGATAGCAGAAAGTCGAAGCACCGGAAGGAAGATAAAGTGAAACAAAGTAAGCGACGTCGGAGGAAACGAGATTATTCTAGCGACGATGAAAGTGACGACACAACGATGATTATTCATCTTCGTATTATAATAGTTCATCGAGCGAGAGTGAATCTGAATCCGACCGGCGGAAGGCGAGACGGAAAAGAAAAAGCAAGGACGGACGACGTAGTAAACGACGTAGTAAAACGGAAATATCATAGCGATGATGATGATGATGATTCTATATCTTCGGACGATGTCGATGATTCAGATGATAGTTTTCCTCCTATAATAATAAAAAAAAGAAAAAATCAAGGAAGGAAAAGAAGCCCAAAAAGAAGGAGGAGAAGAAGAAGAAGAAGAAGAAAAAAAAGAAAAGTTCCAATAATAAGCCAGAGGAACGACGAAGTGTTATTAGTGGGAAAAAAATTAAACTACATATCGATAAAACAGAAGAAGATATTGCACAGGATGAGGCTCGAAAAAATCTCTTGGAATTTATGAATTCTTCTGCTGGGTTAAGATAAAGAATTTGAAAAAATATACTACATCGTGGTTTAAAAAAAAAAATGATGTAGTCCCAACTACCGACTATATAACTATATATATATTACACACACAAATAGGGGAGATTTCTACGACTTTTATTCCAATGATATAGTATTGTGTAATGATTACTAGGTTTCAAATATAAAGTTATACTTATACACTACTATCATTTAATGCGACACAAGTCACGGCACTTTGATGGCCATGGTATATTTTTGTCAACTCCCCTGATCTTAATTCCACAATCTTGCTGTGGTATCGGATGACGCTGTTACTAAGTAACTCGAGTCTGCACAAAATGCAGCATCCCAAACCCATTTTTTATGAGCTTTTAATTCATTTTTAAGTTCCCAGGTTGTTGTGTCAAATAGTCTAGCCGACCCATCAGATCCTGTTGTACAAAGGTGCCGACAATCGGGTGATATCTTTGCATGTAAACAATAACTACCCGTGGATGAGCTCTGAATTTTGTTATAGGGGGATTCTCTAAGAAATTACCTGTATTTTGACTGATTGGATCCCAAACGTAAACCGTTCCATGATTACTAACGGCAGCAAATGTTCTACAATCATCACTAATATCAACGGCCTGTATCGATGTTTGAATCAAACAACCACCGGTTGACCCCCTCCCCGGTTGTATCTGATGGATAAACCCATTATCACCTCCTTTTCCTCCATTTTTATTACTACTTTTGCTACTGCTTCCTCCCATGTAGTTTTCATTCGATCGTCCATTCCCACCAAGGTCCCAAACTGTAATATTTCCAGCTGCATCACCTGATATAATCTCATCTCGATCTGATCGTAATGCAACTGATCGTACTGGTGCCTTCACATCAAAACTACGAGAATAGGTTGGATTACGTAAATCCCACAGCTTAATTGTTCCGTCCTCACTACTGCTATATAGATACCGTCCATCTCTTTGGAAACCTAGGGAGGTAACACTAGCAGTATGTCCCTCTAGAGTAAGTACCGGTTGTTGGTGTTCTGAATTTGCAATCTCATATAGTCGAATGTGTGGATTACCACCAGCTTATATATATTGGAATACCAGAAGCGTTGCGATAACGAAAACAAAAAGAAAGCGTTAGCAATATAGAATACCACAAAATCAACAAATGCGAAGGTATAATATTAGATACATTACAGTACGTTGCTTACCTGCCAGGAATTGTTTGTCTGGTGTTATTTCCAACTTATTAACTTGTGAGTCTGGAAATTTGAGTATACGCTGACAAATTCCACTGGGCGCTTCCCAAAATCGAATCTTTTTATCATACCCAGCAGTCGCCAGAACGACACTCATTGATGAAGTATTATTATGTTACTTCTATAAACCAAATCTCTGCCTTTACGGTACGAATCTTGGTAGTGGAAGCTTACCTTCTTTCTGTTCGCATAAGATCACTCACATCCATTTGATTTTCGGCATTTCCTCTGTGGTGTTGTCGTACGGCAGATCATTGTAGATGCATTCTTCTTTGTTTTGCAGTGTATTTTTGTATTTTTATTCATTCGCTGAGTTTGAAGTTTGATTTAGTAGCTAAGACTGTCAAGACTGAATTAGCTCTTTTGATATGGAATGTGGAATCTAAAAAGCTTTTAATTTTTTTTCACATAAAATTGACCCATCATCACGTCATACACTCATCGGCGACGACAGAGAAAATCTGACTGTTCGTAGCGATTCTTGGTAGGCACCGCCGATCGTTAGACTTGAGGTAGCTACCCGAGATAGTAGAGCTGACAGCAACCGCTTCCAATACATGTCATTAAATATCTTTCCTTCCCGAAATATAAGAAAATCAAAATCCGAAGACGAAGCCCAATGCAGAATTCATTATCGGCATTTGTCGTTGCCGTTCTTTTAAATTCCACTCCTTGTGTCGAAGGATTCCATCAAAGACAACCATGGGGTACAACATCAACACTATCATCGAAAAGAGTTGATTCTACGACATCTTTAAAAGATTCCTCAGAATATTTTACGATCGAAAAGGATAATAGTGGTTATAGTGACGTACATAGATTGATCATTCATAAACTTCCCGGACAAAAGGAAGGTGCCGATGATCCAATTGTAATAGAATCGGGTAAGATCGGTCGTCAGGCTGCTGGTGCCGTTACGTTGACACGAGGTGAAACAGTTCTGTACTCAACTGCATCCCGTGATGAGAAACCAAAAGATGGCCTTGATTTCATACCATTAAGTGTGGACCATCAGGAAAGATTTTCTTCAGTTGGATTAACGTCTGGTGGATACAACAAGAGGGATGGTCGTCCAGCAGAACACGAAGTTTTGACGTGTCGATTAATTGATAGGCCACTCCGTCCGTTGATTGCCGCTGGATGGCGTCATGAAACTCAATTATTGTCATGGGTATTAAGTTATGATGGTATACATAGTACTGATCCCATGGCCATAATTGCATCATCAACAGCTATGTATATTAGTGATATCCCACTATCGAAGCCTGTTGCCGCAGCAATGGTTGGATATGACAGAGAAAATGACGAATTAATATTGAATCCCACCCACGAGGAAATGGAAAAGTCATCATTGCAGCTAATTGTGGCAGGAACAAAGGAGGGAGTACTAATGGTCGAGGGTGCTGCAGATTTCTTACCGGAAGCAATTATGGTAAAAGCTGTTAAGTTCGGACATGATGCGATTGTAACAATATGCGAAGCGGTTGAAGAATTTGGTAAAGTCGCTGGGAAAGAAAAGAATCTTTCGACACTAAGCAATCCGCCGGAGGGACTTCAAGAAAAAGTCGATGAACTCGCGACAGAAAAGGTAGATGCTGCATTCGCAGCGGGTGGAACAAAGACGACACAGGGTCCTGTGCTGAAAATAGTTAAAAAAGAATTGATAGCAACTTTAACTGAGGACAGCGACGAATACACTGCGGCGGACATTAGTTCAGCCCTTAAGGATCTTTTGTGTCGTAGAATGTTTATTCGAGCAAAAGAAACAGGAAAACGTTGTGACGGTCGAGAATTAACTGAAATTCGTCAGCTAACTATGGAAGCTGGATTTTTGCCCAGAACGCACGGTTCTGCGTTATTCACAAGAGGAGAGACACAAGTAGTCGCAACATCTGTAAGTAATGAAGGGACCCAACTTGAAATTTCATTTTTATTTTCATTTAAAAACCCATCGGAATGAATGAAGTGAAAAACTAACTTCATCGTTCCCTTTGTACATAACCTCTGCCTTGTTCTAAAAAAACTTAATGATTTGATTCTTTTCGTAGACTTTGGGAGGTTCCGGGATGAGACAAAAGATTGACACAATTACGGGCACCAATGTGAAGCGATTCTACCTACAGTACACATTTCCACCATCATGTGTCGGAGAAACGGGTAGAACAGGAGCTCCCGGACGGCGTGAAGTCGGTCACGGAAATCTAGCAGAACGGTAAGAAAATTCTTATACTTACTTTTAGTCACTTGATAGCGTAATAATAACTTCACGAGGTGTTTCTAACTTTAAACCATTTTTCAATTTTTTTCTTTCATTTTCTACCCAAGTGCACTCATTCCTACCTTACCAACAGAAGAAGAATTCCCATACACAATTCGTGTGGAAGCGTTGGTTACTGAATCCCACGGATCGTCGTCGATGGCGAGTGTCTGCGGTGGATGTTTAGCACTAATGGATGCTGGTATACCAATTAAAAGTCCTGTTGCTGGTATTGCTATGGGTATGCTTTTGGGAGATAGGGAAGAAGTTTCCGATGATAACGCTATTATTCTTTCCGACATCTTGGGTACCGAGGATGCGTTGGGAACAATGGATTTCAAAGTCGCCGGTGATCGTAATGGTATCACAACATTTCAACTGGATATTAAGTGCGAGGGTCTGAGCCTAAAAACAATGGATCGCGCGCTTGAACAAGCAAGGGTAGGTAGATTGCATATACTTGATGCGATGGACGCAGTACTTTCAGAACCGAGAAAAGTGCTCCCTGAAACAGTACCGAAGTTAGCAACGTTCAGTGTTGCCCCAGATCTAATTGGAAAAATTATCGGTCCAGGCGGGAAACAAATACGGGCTATTATTGAAGACTATGAACTGACGGATATGAATGTGAACGATGATGGTAAGGTTCAAATTTCTTCATTCAAAGATGATAAATTGAAAGAAGCAGAGGAATTCGTCAAGAAGTTAGTCACCAGTGGTCCTCCCGGCAGAGGAGGTGGAGGTAAAAGAGAAGAAAGACCGAAGTACACAGGCCCAGAGCCAGTCGAAGGTGAAGTGTACAAAGGAGTAATTACAGGAGTCCATCAATTTGGAGTATTCCTTGAATTTATGCCGGCAGCTGAAGATGGGTCCTACCCAGCCTTAGAAGGGCTCTGTCATGTCTCAGAGCTTGCTACGGACAGAGTCAGAAATTGCGAAGGGTTTGTGAAAGCCATGGATAAAGAAGGGTTCGACGTTGTATATTTGGGCATTAATAAAACAGGTAAAAGACAATTAAGTCGGAAGGCAGTATCAGGGAACAAAGGAGGAAATAAACCTACTACCCAAGCAGCACCATCGGAGCCGGTAGCAGCTGTAGCAGTTATGTCAGACGATGAACTAGATGTAATCACTAAGGCTATTGAAGGAGTACAAGACTCTTAATTAAAATAATGACTTGATTTCAAATATAAAAACTCGCCCCTTCCTCTTATTACTTATGTGTGTACTTGTGTGTATAGATTTGGACATAAAGGTTGAAGCACTCTATATTTTAACCAATTTATATATATGTATATTTATTCTGTACTCTTCCACACGGGACTCGTCGAGTGTTAGTCCCGTCTCTATTCTCTAATGTAAAGTTAAGGGTGTAGAGGGAAACTCTCACGAAAAAACGAAAAACATTATTTCACGAAAGCAAATAATAAAAGACTTTTATTACTTGAAAATTATCGTTTGTCAACAACAGTTTGACTTGTATTGTATCTTGTATATATCTGTCTCAAGCATTCTAGTTTCATCTACGTTAATAACATTGTGGTGTTTTGAAGTAGAAGCAGTTGTATATTTGAACTGATCGAACAGTCACTCCATAACGAAAATCGGCACGATGCGGACGGTTAATAATACTAATAATGATAAACGTCAACTCCTACTTTGGTCAACGATATGTCTGTTAGTAATAATTCTTTCTGAAAATATAGCCATTGTGAAGGGATATCCAATGATGGTGGAAGTTGCTGAGAATTCCGAAAGGGTTAGTGATTTTTGATATATTGGTTAATTGGTGTATCGTAGTGTGTGTTTGGTATATCATTATTCCTGTTACTGCTGCCTTGGGTCATCGTATTAATGCACTCATAATTGTCACTGACCACGTTCTCTCTCTGTTTCTCAACCGCGTTTCTCATATTCCACAAATCTGCTCTCTACACAATACAATCATACTGTATTAATCAACAGTGCATCCGCTTAAATGTCCCAGAAGACGATGATGCACATATGGTTTTTTTGGCCCTTCCTTCTCCAACATCCATCGAGGCTGATAAAAAAACACCCAAGTGGATACAAAATTATAATCCCTTAGAGAGTCACTTTTTGGGTCAAATGCAGGAACTGACGAAACGTAGAACCGAAACTTCTGGTCTTCTTCGAAAGTTCCCCGTCAAGCCTTCATCGGACATTCAGTCATCAATGGATAACTTTTTGGAATCATTTGATGGTACACTTGCATCTGGGGTTAAGGTCAAGATGACAAACCCCAAATCAACATCATCTCAAAACATGGACTCGTATTGGTTTACTCCACTAGTTGTCAATCATATTCGTAGTACGTTGAGGAATCGGGAAAAAGATAAGAGAGGAAAGAGCCCATTGGAGGGATATATGGCATGTTTTACCAACAACAACGCTGACTTCGCAGTAAATATCGTTTTGGATTCAGTATTAACGAGTGAGGGTCCAGCGTTTGATGATGACGAAAATGCTAGTGAGGATGTAAACTTTCAAGGGCATCACTTAACACCATTGGCTGAACAACTCGATCAAAGTCTTACAGCTGCCAAGACAGTCATAAATGAAATGAATTTTATGGAACGCAGAGAACAACGAATGCGTGCCACGGCCGATAGTATCAATTCAAGAGTTCGATACTTTTCTTATATATCCGTGGGGGTACTGTTGGTAGTTACCTACCTACAGGTTTCGTATTTGAAGCGTTACTTTCGAAAAAAGAAGCTCTTGTAGGCGATAAACGTTCAATCATCAATATCATTCGTACCATTAGTAATTTACTAGAAGAAAACCTAAATTAAAACATTGCCGTAATCAATTTGACAGTGGACGACGTATACACAGTTGTATCTTCACCTTTTTTTTTGATACTAGATCTATATCGTATATCCGTTGTCTTGATGGGGTATCATACCACAAGGACAGCACAACCAACTTCTTTCATATTCAAAAAATGTAATGCACAAATAATAATAGTGCCTACTCAATACTCTTCACTAACCCCCCCCCCCCCCCCCACACACACACAAACATAATCGATATGAAGCGTTCTTGACGTAACAGCATGGAAAATTGTACATGTTCCATGTTTTATGAAGATTTGTTACAAAATTACCTTTCTGGTTCTGGAATAAAATTGAAATATGACTCTGTAGTACTATTTTTGCACTTCAAAAGAAGATTCAATACTATGATGGGACCAAACCAAAACACTTTTTCTGCTGCTCCTTGACGATTAAGCCCATCCAATGCTTTAAAAACTGGGTCTTGGTGGATGTCTAGCTGATTTTATATAAAATTTGAAAGAAATGAAAAGATTTTGATCTAGTTAGTTGCTGGATGACAGGCTTATAGGTCATAATCATCACAAGAGATGTTATACTTCTCACTTTCTCCCCCAATTTGAATGATGTTGTCTGTATTCTTAAATTGGAGCAGCATATTGATACAGCAATTTCACCAAAGCAAATAAGTACCACATCATGCTGGCGAGCTAACACACTCTTTTTCGTCATACCCTTTTCTCTCTTCTTATCCTGCTATTTTTTGTTTTATTCAGGTTCCTTTTCTATGATGTATTGTGTGCTGTGCTGTTGCATTGCTATTGCTATTGCCATTGCCATTGCCATTGTCATTGCCATTGTCATTGATATTGTTGTTCAGGTACAATTGATACTTATTAAGTTGGTCAATACTAGCTTTAACTACAGCAATCAATTTTTTTACATCCTTGTACTGTACTAGTTTTAATAGAAATGAGGGTCTTCAGAGAAAATTTGGCTAGTTTCGCTCAATTTTTCTGCGATACTATATTACGATCCGTTGAGCACGCGCTTTTGTTGGCTTTCTCTGTTTTTCGTTCCAATCCTCGATTGATTCGATTATTCATCGATCATGCATCGACACACATTGTTCCAAAACATCCAAAAGGAGGAAGAAATTAACATACAGTAGCAGTATAAGACCCTATTCATATACACTATGATCGCCGTTAAGTAGAGGTGCTTCATCGTAATGCAATAGAGAGCAACGACTACGCATAAAGTGAATCAACCATGCAGTCAATCAATCAGCCGAATAATACTATGTCCAATTCACCGAAGAAAAACAACTTTTTGAAGGGTTTGACGTCGTTGGATACCACTGCCGCTTCTACTGCTTACGAGAATCTATTACTGACCCCAATCAATGAAGTACGTCATGCATTTACAACGACAGGAGAAGCAATCTCACATCATACCGGTGAATTCTTACTGCGTTCTTCGCCACTAAAGTCATCCCCGACAAAATGGATGATGCATCACCCTGCGAAAGAAGAACAAGACGACGAAAAGAAACAAGAAGAGGAATTCTTCATAGAAGAACGACTAACTTCGACTTGGTCTCGGGCGGTTGATATCTGCCCTCGTTTTGATGGCACGGGAATAGAACTTGTTGTTGACGATCGTGCTGATCGTGCTGCGATCAAAGAGGAGGATACAGTTATCAAATTAGAATCTCCTCATATAAGAGGATCACTCCTAATGTTTGACCCAATAGCAGCAGCAGCAGAAGACGACGAAATTATCTGTATGGATATAAAAGTACTACAGGGAAAGAATCTACCATTCGACAATACGAAAATACGCATCGGTATACTGAACTCGGAAGGTGGGGCTGTTGACCAGATAGTCGGATGCACTCCTTCTAGTGAAGGATCACCTGATCCAAGGAATCCTATCTGGGGATCTCTGATCAATTCGTGGTCGTTCTCGGGGAATCGTTCGACGAAATTTCTTTTTACTCTACTAGTAGACGAAGCAACCGAACAAGGAGTTAAAAATAATAAAGAAAAAGCTCTGTTGAAGAGGAAACCTCGTATTTGTGCAAAGGTCTCTGCTGCCGATCTGTTAATGAAACGCAACCCTAATTTCTGGATAATACTAAAAGATCATAGTGAGACTACTTCCATAATTGAATGTGGCCGAATTCAGATTCGTCTCAATAAACCTACAGAAGCGACATTGCATGAACAAGAAAATTGCTTCCGGATCACACCTGGCCCATCAATGCCTAGGATGCAAAGTTATGCTGTTCGAAAGATGGCAATGTATTCATGTTCACCCGTTACGTTGAATGTATACGATGTATCCAATAATCCTAAAATAGAGACAATTAATAATACAATGAAATCAATTGGGTATGGTGGGATATTCCACGCTGCAATAGAGATTCATGGAAAGAATATTCATTTGGTGGAACGATGAACAAAAAATCAAATGTTTCGGGTATATTTCCATGCCAGCCCAAGCAGTGTCCTATGCACCATTACCGGGAATCAGTCTTTCTTGGAGATTGTGAACTTGATACTGAACAAGTTCTAAGTATCCTAAAGGTCCTTCGACCAAAGTGGATGGCAAGATCGTACAATGTTTTCAGAAAGAATTGCGCTTTCTTTAGTCGTGAATTCGCAATCGAATTAGGTGTCGGGGATCTACCAGAATGGGTATATACTTTAGCTACAACAGCGGAATCGATTGAGCCATATCTGAAGTCACTTGACGCGTATCTGAAAAATCGAACAAAGACTGCATCCGATACAAGTACTAAACCACAACAGGCAACAACAACAACAACAACAGGAGCAAGCACGACTAAACAAAACACAGCCACGCAGGTACCAACCAAAAAAGCCGCTGATATGAAGATGAAGGTAGATGTCGAAACTGATGATCATATGGAGGCTCATTGTGTTGCAAAGAACACACAAGAAGCACTTTTTGATCATGCAATGGCTGCCAAAATCCAGAGAAGTTTCAGAAACGTTAAATCAAAGCGTGCTTCTATGCATCGTTCAGAAACGCTTCGTCAAATACAACTCCAGGAGGTATGAAATTAACATATCCGATTATATATATGTATATATATATATATATATTCACAGCGAACGGACAACATTTTTGTTGTTGTTGATCTAGAGTAAAAATCGTAGCATTGTAATTAGAACTTTTAATCTTTGCATTAATATATATTGAACTTTAGTAAATTAAGTTATATAAAATTGACCAATAGCCGAAACTGAATTACTTGACTGACGAATCGTTGTAGTTGACATGGCTGACTGAACAACTACGGAAGTGAAAAATTATATAAATTGACGAGACGGTTCATACATACATAAAAAAGCCAAGCGTCCTTTCGCCTTTTTTTTTTGATTTAGTCAATGCGAGCCTTCTTTTCAGGTCGGGAAGATATAGCTTCTTGGAGTTGCGCGAGGTTGCTCTCAAAGCGATGTTCTAAGCTCATGTGATTCTCAGGACCAAGACCTAAGCATGCTCGCAGAACATTAATAATAGCCTGTCGCTGCGTGAATAAGGCGTTAACCACAGGTGCACCATTCGGAACGAGTGGAGCTTTCAGCATGTATGACAAGAGAGAAAGTACTGGATGGAATTGTTCCCATTCGCTTTCACCTTCCTTTTTGACGGAAATTCGGTCACATAGTTCAGCCAAAATTACGAGGTCATATATTAATGGAGTAGCAAGTAGGGAGTCTTCGCATGTATTATGCATCGAAATGGTATTCACTCCTCCCATAAAGATCTCTGACGTATACTCATCCAAGGCACGCTTCGAATCACCGACATATGGAACATGTTTAATAACAACGACGTGATCAGGATGTTCGTCTTCTTCAAATAGGATACGATTTGATTCCACCATATCGTCTACAACATTAGACTTGGAAATTTCTTTGCTTCGAAATTGTGATGGTGCACTCAAATTTTTCCCATCATTGTTCCCCAAGTGATTGTACGATACAATTGAAACAGGTTTGATACCAGCACCGACCAGAAAGTCTACCAGGACACTCTTCATTTTTGTTTGTCCACTCTTGAAATCATCTCCAGCAATAAATACCTTCTTATGACGTGCTAGATCAACGACACCTGGAACAAAGGTATTTTGTGGCGATCCATTGATAAATGTGCATCCTTCTAGAATAGAGGCAACCGCAAATATAGTAGACGCACTAATTTCTGCCTCATCACGTTGGATGGAATGCAGCATATTCTCTTTCGTGTCATTAACTCCTCTTCGACGCAAGCGAATCGTTCGGTATTAGCCGTCCACAACAATATAACCTTGTCAAGTTGATGCTTAGCCTTAAAGTCCGAGATATCCTTTCGGATGTGCTCCATTTGCTCTTGCTTTGTTCCAGTCAATACATGATCAGCACGTTCACTTTGATTGGCAGCAATAAAGTCAGGAAAGTAAACACTTGGCAATGGTACAATGTCCTTCATGTTTTCGTACAGTTTCTGTTGAAGATCCCAATCTAAGACTTTTGACCGTCTCATGGCATCACCAAGATTCATACTGTTGATATCCCATCCACCCCATACAACCTGACTCGGGTCGACCATTGGGAGCATATTTTTCATAGGAGTAAAAACTGAGTTACCCCTTGCATCATTCCCAAGCTTAACAGTCGATGACATCATCACAGAACCCCAATAATTCGACTTTTTCTCTCCTTCCTTAGTGTTCCAAGTCATACCAAGTTTGTTGGCAATCGCACCAGCGATACAAGTACTGGAATTATAGAATTGAAAAAAATTAAGATGACAAGATAATATGCATAAATTAACAACGAAACAGACGAAACGACGACAAAACAAATTCAACGTCGACATGTACATTTTACGAAATCAAATATACATTATTTTATGTCGTGGCGAATAATACTGCACTTACCACCCGTTGTTACCACCAAGACCAACTAACATAACACCAACCTAATTGAAGTGAAAAAAAATATACAGAACATTTAAAAATGAAATGAATTTAGGTCAACAGGTCGACAAAAAGGAACCAACGTCGTAGTTTCTTATGTCTTTTAACTTACCTTTGGAACAGCGCGTTCAGTCTTAAACT
Organism: Fragilariopsis cylindrus CCMP1102; assembly: GCA_900095095.1. Lineage (NCBI taxonomy): Eukaryota > Bacillariophyta > Bacillariophyceae > Bacillariales > Bacillariaceae > Fragilariopsis > Fragilariopsis cylindrus. The sequence continues at coordinate 29,750 of FMBT01000293.1, forward strand.
GCATTTTAGTTTCAACAGGGATGACAACGTTGCCTTCTACAAGCGTACTTTCATACCTTGAAAAAGAGAAATAAAAGAGAGAGAGAGAGAGTGTGTTGCAGAGTTTGTTAGAAAATAGATTCATCAGTAGAACACAAACACAACATCGAAGAAATCGATTCGCTGACGTGTATTACTAGAATTACTTACTTAAAATCGGAGATAATGGTATCTTCAGTATACTTGCACTTATCTGACCTAACAGTAAAGATTTCGTTTAAGTTGCTCGTTGAACTACTCATTTTAGACTATTCTTTTTCGGTATGATGTTTTGTAAAATTAAATTGTGATACTGTAGTATCGTTGTGCCTTTTTTTTTTCGGTTCGGATTTCGGATGGAGTTCGTCTTTGGTTTTTGTGTTTCTATATTATGCGTCAAAAACACCGTGACTCAAGAAATTCTCTGTAATTCGTGTGTAACGTTAATTGTCACTGTTAGGGAATTTGATATTTAAATTTTGCTTGCTTTCTTGTCAGGCTATGACGAAGATCTACTAATAGCTGGTGCATAAAAAGTTAAGATGATCAAGATTCCGAATTCCAAAATCCAAAATACGAAGGACTAGGAACGCCTACCCTGCCTGAGACACATGATTCGTGCGCGATTCAAATTCAACAGATTCTCTCTTGCTCAAAACCATGGTGATCGTGGACGAGAAGGATTCGCCGTCGTATTTGCTACTGTAGTAAACTATATCACGTCGATATAGAGTAGAAGTAAGTTAGGCATTTCTTGAAAAAAGAATTTTAGATGTTTTTATAACTGAAACAACTTGACACTTGACAATCAATATTAACAAACCCTCTCGAAAATCCTCCTGCGAACAACAAAGTTATCAACTTAACAACTAATTATTAGATTACATTCGACGAAAGGAAAATAATTGAAATATGAGCATCGATGAACCATTCGAATACTTGACCTTTGGTGGTACCTTTGGTCGTACATTTGGATTGATGATTGATCGATTCGATTTATTTATGGCAATTTCAACTGTCGTTTTTATCCCGTTTGTGGTATTATATTTGACATCTATTATTTTTGCGGCTTCGGTAATAATCAGAGAAGATGAAATTCCTGATTTTCATCCAAAACATCTAGCGATCTTGATATTTGTTTTCGCCATGCAGTTTCTCCTGTACGATGTTTCATCCGTAGTTGGACAGGGTGCTGTAACTCATGCAGTTGCTCAAATTTACATCGGTCAACGCCCTACTTGGCTCAATTGCCTTAAAAAGGGTTGGAAAAAGAAATGGGTACTTGTCTGTTCTAGTCTCATTGTGTACGGATCACTAATGTTGTCCTTGATCCCAATGTTGATTATTATATCATTTACTGCCTTCAATCCAAATGGTTTTACAATTGCTCTTTCTGTTATGACAGGAATCGCCTATTTAGGCGGGGCATTCGGATTCGGATATCTTGGTGTCATCTTAACAAGTCCTGCTATTATGGTGGAAGGTTTCACCAGCCCAATAAAAGGAATCCAACGTTCTTGGGAGCTGGCAACTGGATCTAGATGCTACTTATTTTGTACTCTATTTTGTTTTTGGTTCTTGAACCAATTGATAGTTCGTCTTCTCCACAACATGTTTGTGTCTGGAAATATCATGGATGCCATGTTTTCAATTGTCGGTATCGTTATGTCCGTCGTTCCTGTTCTTATTTACTTCCCATTGCACTCCATGTAAGTTTTCATCTGTTGAATACATAGTAGCTACACAGAGAAGAGAAGGCTTTGATGTCCTTTTTTATTATTATTTTAATTCACTTTGTATGTATTTCATTTCCAACTTGCTCAAAACTATACAACTTACGATTTTCTTGTTCTATTTTTTTTGTTTTCATTTGGAATACGATACCGTAGACTTGAAACGGTTCTATATTTAAATTTGAGAATTGGAAGAGAATCAATGAATCATCAAGTTTTATCAGGAGATTTGATGAATGACGCTGCACCTGCATCAAGATTCCGCACTGATGACGACCCAGGTGCCCCAACTATGTCCCAGGAATCAATGGTCGGCGATTATCGACATGTTGCACTGATGGATGACGAAGATAGTATCCCTCTTCAGGAGGTGAAGCAAAATCCGATCGTATAGATATTTGAAGAGAATGAAGAATGAATGAATTAATCTGAATTAAATACCACCAAACACTAAAAATGACCTATATATCGAGGAATGTTTATAAATATCTTCTGGAGTTAGTAACGAAGAATAAAAACCATACCAACTTTTTTAATGTGTGTGTTTCTATTATATTATGGGGACCTATACTTTTGTATTCTAAAATGGTGCAACCAAGCTAGAAACTACATATTAATACGGTAATTAAACTTTTCACTAAAAGTTTCTGGTCAAGTTTTAGCAAAAATTATATATTATACTCAATGGGCCTGTAGAAATTTTGATGACAAAAATGCTAGAAATTGACAGTTTTACGTATAGTAACACAATATGTCCTACCATTTGTTGACATGATTTCTTCTTCTTCTGCCTTCTGGTTGGGAAATACTATATAGTTGTTGTACAATTGTATCTCATACCTACAGTACTATGTACGTATGTAAATATAGTTGTCGTTGTGCGTTTCTTACTGTATGATATGGTCAGTCCTTGGTCAGTCATTCACTAGTTACTCGTGTCTTGCAAAAGACACCTCTCCAGATGCTAAAATAAGATTTGAAAATGATTGGATCGCGATCCTTTTAAGTTTTACCTGATGATGTCGTCGCTACCCTGCATTTTCGACAGACAACACATTTTTGTTTTTTTTTGAGAATTCTTGTTGAAATACATCTGAAGTATTATATAATATTATCATTTGCAATCGGCGCTATCATTATAATAACCACCAGTGCAATATATACCCCCCTAGGACCGACCTCATATTTTTCTTAACAAGCAACGATGAAGTTTTTAATTCTCTTATTTTCGATTCTTTCGGCTGTTTCAGCCTTCTCGCCATCGTTTTTGGGCTCAAAACTCTCAAATGGGTAAGCAATCAAGCCAAGAAGGAAAAAAAACGAAAGAAAAGTTGTATTTTATATTCTTCGATCTACATCATTTCATATTAAGGGGTCCGGTCCAACCATAATTTCTGATTCCTTCTTCTTTTTTTCTTTATCTTCATTCTCCATTATTTTATTTAAATTCTTGTCATGCGATTTTTTCTTTTTCTAGTCTATCGAACGTACCTTCATCGACATGTTTGGAAATGAAGTACACTCTCGTTTTGGTGAGACACGGAGAATCCACATGGAATGACGAGAATCGATTTACTGGATGGTATGATTGTCCATTGAGTGAATCAGGACTTAAGGAGGCCCAAGCTGGTGCAGAGCTATTGAAGAACGAGGGATTTACATTCGATGTCGCATACACTTCAACACTGAAAAGAGCTATCAAAACACTATGGATTATCCTTGAGGAAAATAATTTGATGTACATTCCTATCATAAATACCTGGCGATTAAATGAAAGACACTATGGAGGTACGAGATTTTATCATCTACTGATATGTATATATGTATTTGCTTTACTTGAAAGACATATCTGATTGATTGAATTATTGAACTAATATATATTTATATCTGCTTATCTCTTTTTAACTCGTTTATTACAGCGTTACAAGGGTTAAACAAGCAACAAACTGTCGACAAACACGGTAAAGAACAAGTCTTAGTTTGGCGTCGTTCTTATGATATTCCTCCACCTGCTTTGGACGAATCATCTGAGTATTACCCAGGAAACGATGCTATGTATGCTAATGTGCCAAAAGATGAGCTACCTAAGACAGAGTCTCTGAAATTGACCGAAGATCGATTCCTAGTAGAATGGAATGAAAATTTGGTACCATTGATCAAAAGTGGAAAGAAGGTAATAATTGCTGCTCATGGTAACACTCTCCGTGCTCTTGTGAAACATTTGGATGGTATCTCTAGTGACGAAATTACTGGATTGAATATCCCAACCGGCGTTCCTTTGGTTTACGAATTAGACGAAGATATGAAGCCAATCGCTCAGGACGATGCAATTGCACCATTGACCGGAAAATACCTTGGAGATCTTGAGAAAGTTAGAGAGCGTATCGGAGCTGTTGCAGCTCAAACCAAATAAATATTATGCTACTTTTCATATCATGTCATAAAATGTTTGAATCTTTGTTAATCAATTATAATATATGTCACATCTACATTCGGTAGATTTCGTTATAATACTTATTATGTTTTACATATTTCACTAGACTGTCATTTAATAGTATTACATTGTTTCCATTTCTTTTAATACTCATGTTTTGTTTTTTAATTGTATCACCATAGATAAGCAAACCAGCTGTGCTGATCTACTGATGTTTCTATGAATTCTACTACTTCTCCCAACAGCAACAGCAACAGCAACCCACTTGCTTACTTAAAGGCTTCATGCTGCTGTACCCATACTTCAAACAATGATTCATTTTCCAATGGATTGAAAGCTCACAGTTCTAGTATTATAACAATCCAAACTAAATAACTCCTATATTTTGCTTCTGAGCTGCCAATGCTGATCACCACTAATTAAAAACTGACAGACTTTGAAACATGTAGATTTCACAAGCAGCACTGACTAGTTTCTAGCTAAAAATATCACTACATTGTTGCTTTAGAAACCAGTAAAAATTGCTGTCAATAATAATCAGTTTGGAATATTATCTTGTTACCTGTTATATTTTGCTTTAGACTACTAGGGAATATAGCATCCCCATTGGAAGACTATGTCACAATGATTGTTTAAATGGATTATTTTTTCATACTGGGGTTGCATGTATCTATCTGACTGGATTCTTTATCTCAGGGCAACATGTCATATCATACGTCCCTACTCTATATTTTTATTGAACTGCCCTACCCACAGTATTTTGAATTCATTGTGTTTACGCATATTATAAAGATCTACAAAAATTGAGCACAGTGGTGAAGTGAGGACTTCAAAGGACAATAACACTGGTTCTTAGAATTTTTAACTATAAACTATGTGGTTGAAATTTTTTTTGTCTCCATATTCATGTGCATTTTGCAGCAGCTGCTATTGCTTTGTCATCTTTTTAGTTATACACAATTGTTGAAGCTGTAGAAAAGCATCAGTAGAACGTTGACAGCGGAAAGGCTGTACTAGACCTTGTAGACAAATAGCAACAATGAACGGGGGATGTGATGATAGAGAAGGCCTACCTACATCAACATCTTTGGGGCTATCTTATAGCACCAACAATCTTGTTGGTGTTGGCGAATGGGACGGGATATATGCTAATGTTTTGTTTTCCAAGAATTTTTCATCACGCAAGGCAAGTCAAGGGAGGAAAAAGTACAATGAATGGAACCAGTCCCTCATCATTTCTTAAGTGTACAGGTCAATATTTTAGAGTTGTATGTGTTTGTTGTGTTTGTTGTGTGTGTGTGTGTGTGTGTGTGTGTGTGCGAATGTTCAATGGCCGTTTAAAACTTAAAATGAACACTACTGCTATATAATTAATTGTATGGACACATGATTTGAGTGACAGACTAACCTAACCTCTACTCTGATCTGTATAATTGAATGTATGGTTATAATAAGCTATAATATTCCGATACTATTATTCATTGTGATCTATATTGAAGTTGTTACTCTCCCTCTTCACCTTCCCACGATCACTCTTCGTTTTTCGCTTTATTATTATTTATGTCCTTGTTGCAACTCCGCGCAAAATGTGATACATCACGGCGTTTCATTAATAGCGGGCAAAAGTTGATGCCAACAAAAGGGTCACATTCGAAATGTGACACCCGGTGTCAAAATAAATACTTCATAGTGTACAATGATGTACTATGTGAAATTAAGCACGATGTCGTAAAGTCATCACGACTAACATCTTGAAGTTATCAGAATACAAGACTTCAGCCATACACATTTATTGTAGTACTGCGTTTTAGTTGCTTGGGCGTTACTGTTACACAATCTGCAAAAGGAAATTATCGTATCAAAAAGTAACAACCCGAACAGAAAAAGTTGACATACGGTACCTTACACACAATCATAATATATTACGAACAGATAGCAACACAACTACAAACCAAAATGAACTATTTTAACCAAAACTTATTTATCACAATCGTTATTCTTGTCGTTACGATGAACGTCGATCAAACTGCTTATGGATTAGCAGGAATTCGATTCGTTCGTCATGTTGTTCAAAACAAAAGTATTTGGGGCGACAAAAGTAGACAGCAACAAAAAAGTAGATTTACTCCCGTTCAAGTTCTTGGTTTGACGGTAGTAGACAACACCGACGACACGAATGATATTAATCTCGGAGTTACTACTGCTACTGCTACTGCTACTGCTGCAACAGTTGAAGAATCATTTTTTGATGCTGATTCATACCGTCAAGAAATGACAGATTTGGTTTTTCAACGAAATATGCAACGAATGAATCAATAACAATTTCTTTTTACAGCCATATGCAAGCTACAAGCTAATAACATAACTATGCATAGATAGGATACACGTGTGATCCTCCTACAAATAGAGAATATCGAAAGTAAATGGAAAACAATGTAATATATAGAATAATATACAGTACAATACAATAAAATAAAATCAACCCATCATATTTATTTATTTGAGCGTTTCTAGCTAGATCATTATTATATAGCTAGCTAGTGTTATTCTAGTGGAAGAAGCAGACGATGATGTCCGCCTTAAGTTCCAGCTAGTTTTGGGGGGTTATTTTATCAATATTATGATTGTTGTTTTGTTATTAATTCTTTGTATTCAAATATCTTCGATTATGGATGACTTAGACAACATTATTTTTTGAAATGCTTCCATTGTTTTAGCAGTCCGTTTACCCATGATACGAGATCCTAATGCACGTTTTGCACTACCAACAAATCCAGTAACAGCATCAGTTAAATATCGTGAACTAAATGTTAATAACATACTCGAGGTATTAGCATTATAATTGCGGTAGGGACAGCAAACCCCATCTGCTGTACGGAATGATGACCACAACTCACATAAAACGTACGATTCATTAAATGTCTAATATTCTTTTCTTTATCGGAATACATAGTTCGATGTTATAATGCAATGTATGGTTTACCATTAATATTATAGTTAGTCCATCCAAACGTCTCTTTTGCATTATCATTGATATTATCATTATTATTATCACTAGATGATGACGATGATGGCCAAGATAGAATGTAGTCCGAAGATTATTCTGCACTGTTTTTTCCTGTAATTGTTTTCCAGGGTAGAAGTATTCACCACCTTTTCTTAAGTATGGTGATATTCCCTCCAGTCCGCTTTGTTGATATTCTTCTAATCGGCCCTGTAATATCTTACTAAATACCGTTTCGACTTAGTCTTTTGCTTTCGCTTGATTGGTATTATCGATAGCCTGAAACATGTCAATTTCCTTTCGTGATAAGTCTAATTCATCACCACCTTGAAATTTTAGATAAGTTTCAATCATACCATTAACAGATTCATTCGGTAATAACTTTTAACAGATGAAAAATCTAAACTACTATCACTATGATCAATATCAACAACGATCTGTTGTATTGTCGAATCGGATTCCATCTTATATGGACTTTCGAAAAAATCATGTTCAAATGTGCCATCAATATTATGGCCATGCATTGTTCCAACTGCAATCATAGTTGCCAGATCACGATCTGTTAATGTTTCAATACCACTAACACTATTCACAACATAACCCTTTTTTACTTTTGCAATATCTTGCTTAGTAGATCCAACCTTAGTTAAGATCTCATCTACGTCGTATAGTAAAGGTGTCGCGCTTTCATTCACATTTACATTCACATTCACATTTATCGTCGTCGTCAATTGCTGATTGTGCTACAATGCATGTCCTTACTGACTATTATTATTATTATTATTGGCCTTACTCTATTTCAAAAGATATAGACGTTGCTCCCTTGGCTTTTCTTCGGTCGATATGATGTCTTCATCTCGGCTGACGAAATGTTCAATGCCAATGTGTCATACTTGCATTTTGCTGTCTTTCTAGTGTTCTGGTCGCTGCAACGCTTTCGATTTCCAAAGAACAAGAACTAGCTTCAATCAATCCATTTTTGCTTCGCTTCGCATACAAAAAAGATACTTTTTGTTAATTCACGCGGGACTCCAGATGGGGGGGATGCGATTTTTAAAAATATTACATATAAATTTTTATCCACGTATGAACGGAAGATGGGTGCGGCAATAATAGTCCAAAAGACATATGTACTGTCGTGTATCCAATGATCGTTCGATCACAAACATGACAAACATCGAAACAACTCGTCAACGACCACACATTGAATATCTGTCATTTAGCAGTAAAGTAAGTCTATGCAAAAGTATCTAGCTAGTAAGTACAAGATCTCTCATTTATTCTATCAGTTGCCGTCAACTGAATCGCCCAAGCAATCTTAAACAAGCAGAGAAGTAAACTCAAGATAAATGGAAGGAAAGTACGAAAAAGCCCAAAACGGTGATTATGACGAGGCATTCCTCCGACGATTCGCGGCACAAATTGGTACTGCACTGCGAGAACGGGAAGATGACAAAGACAAGCAAAGTTCTAATATTCCAAGCATAGAAGAGTCTGTAGAGGATCTATACAGATCTCTTGTATTTGACGAACCATCAATAGATCATATTTCGAATCTACCCGTTGTTGCCTCGGCACTTGCAAGACAACTCTTATCATCATCGTCAACAACATCATCTTACGCCCTCAGCAACAGACTTCTGAATGGGGTTGTATACCTTTGCAATCAGAATACGACGCTAGTGGTGGCGAAATCAGAAAATGAAAATGAAAGTAATAACCACAACAATGATACTGTAGTTCATTCTACGATAAAAACTGCTATGGCTAAGTTGGCATTCTCTATACTCATTGACATTCCCCTTGAATGTTGCCGTGGTGAAAGTCCATCATCGGAAAGGAATATGAATAGAATTAAGAACATACTTGGATCCTACAAAGGTAGTTCTATGCAAGACAAACAAAATAACGTAACAAACACAAAATCATCAACGTCAACAATAGATGACGATAGTTCTCATTCCAACAATATACATAACGAAGATAAGAAGCGCAGCATGTCGAATTTCATGAAAAACAATGACGATAATGTTAATAGCTCATCGTCATCAAATAACAAAGAGGACGACAATAATAATAATGCTGTTGAGGAGATACAACAACAAAAACAACAATCTATTGTCGAAGAAGTCTGGGCAATAGAGTCAGATCCATCCGATTACGATTTTGGTGAAGATAACCCAGCTGATGTTATAATGTCGGCGGGAGCAGATACAATTCTAGAAGAGAATGACTGGTTAGATCCAAAGGTCTTGTCTCGACCAGATCTAAGTTTGACTCTACAACAAACAAGGGATTCCATCGGGACTCTCCTACAGCTTGCTAGCTACACTCTGTTGGAACCAATTTTCTACTTACCACAGAAAGATACGTCACGTTATGCATCCCAATTAACACAGTTAGTTCTTACTTTGCTTAAACCGAGAAGGAAGGATAGATCGACGTCGTCATCATTATCTGAGAGCTCTCTATTGGATAGTTCTGTGGATTATGCAATCTTGTATCCTTTGTGGATTCTACGAGATGCAGCTGCTTATCACACCAACAGTACAAGTAAAACGATACGACAATCATGTACAACCAATTATGGACAAATATATCTAGAAATATTACAAACACTATTGGCGATAGATCAGGCATATCTACAAGATATTGGATCTTCAGCAACATCGATAAAAGCTACATCCGATCCTGACCTCGACTTGTGTGTTGCATCGATTGTTGGTCTATCTGCCTTGTCCGCTTGGTGTAGTATGCAAAAAAAGTTTACCCAATCTACAGTCGATGCTATTGTAGATTCTATGAACGACTTGTCCCACGTTGTTGAACGAGCGGAGCGAACCTATAAGAAAAATCTACCAAATACATTAATTCCCATTCTGGAGATACTTTCAGGTATATACTATGATCATGTGGACAGTAACATATCGTCTACTAGCTCTGTACCGCAGACATTGCTAAATTCCGGCTTCTTACGTCAGATTCTTGCTCTCCTTACTTTAGATGGTGAAGCCTCAACGAGAGATTTATTGGGATTCCATCACGCACTTTGGGGTTTATGTCAGTCTTTTCCCAAGATTGTAGGAAAATACGTATTTCGATACCCTGGAAGTTCACAAATAATCCGGTCGTATGCGACAAACCTAGGTTCTTCGTCTCCTCAAAATTGCGTACAATCCATACTATGGAATATTTATGGATGGTATCAATGTACGCAATCATCCTTGGCCAGCGGTGGTATGAACACTGTATTGAAGAAGATTGGTTCGTCAACCAGCGATGGCAAAAAACTCTTGAACACTTCTCGACTCACCGAGGATGAATGTAGTGAAGTTTGTTCAAAAGCATGGTCTCAACTTTGCAAGTTGGTGATCCAAGCCTTAGAAGCATCATCTACTATTGGTAGTGATGATGCAGGAGCAGAGAAAGTCATTCAAGAATGGGGTCGTTTGTTGGTGCTATCGAGAATATCATCTATCGCTACACACTTCAAGAGTTTAATTGATCCATCGCTTCTCGACGACATATCTATCGTCATATCTAGTCAATCAAAACAAATAATAATAGACAAAACGGACGAATTAAAATCTCGCGAAGATGGCAAGGCAAATGACGACAAGAATGACGACGATAAAGAAAGACGAAAACCATCTAGGAGGCAAAGAATTATTTCCCAAGCTCATAAAGTGCTAAAGGAGTACAAACTCTTCTTCCTTGGTACTGTTGTTGGAACATCCAAAACTGACTAACTTCTTTTAAAATATTTAAAACTACCAGTAGTATGTTTGCCTGTATAAATTAATAGAAAAAAAGCATATAATTTTAAAATTTGATTCGCTAAGTATTTTGGAGATTCATTATCTGCTGCTTGTCATTACGCTGTAGTCTACTAGAAATCCAATTACAACCTTTCACAATCCCCTTCGATGTTTTCTCTTTAATATTATGTTTCTTATCAAATTTCTTTATGCTACTACCTAAGTCACCCATTGCATCCCCTGTAACTCTTGCAGCCTTACCGGCATCACCTTTATTTTTGCTCGCAATCAATGCCGCTCCACCAGCTGCAGCCATTCCAATGACAGGACCAGCAAGGGCAAGACCTACAATCCCACCTGCGACTGCTGCGCCCCCAACCTGCCGCTTGCTCGTCCGATGATTGCTGGTATTATTAGTATTATTGCTGGGAATGTCGCTACCCGACGTCTGCGGTATTTGGACTGTCTCTTGGTTCTTAACAGTGCACATCGTGTTGTATGGGATTGAAATCTGCAATTCGATCCTACTGTTGCTTCCGTTTGCACAGCAGTTTTGTTTTGCTGATTGAAATGAATTATGAGAAAGTTGTATCAGTTTTAAAGTTGTATGTTTTATCTTCTTGTTTTATGAAAATTAAAATCGTGCTGGAGTCGTGTTTCAGTGGGGGGTTCGGGAATATATAAACGACAAAAACCACAAAATAAATTCGAACATAGGAGTAGTCAGTCGAGTGAGTCGAGATTTAAGATAAAAAGCATTGACGTCAAGTACTACTTTAGGTCCTATATGAGTACAGTATATACACATACTGTACAGTACATAATAGATATATCTATATGCATATATTTCTATTTCTTTTGACTTTTGAATCAGGGGAGCATGATTTCACTTAAATTGTATTATGGAAAGATTTATATGAAAATATTTTACATTTTTATATCTTATTCGCTATTAAAATGTTTATCATTTCTTCTTTTTGAGTTTCTTTAATTCTGCTTCTAATGTCTTCAGTGTGTATTTAGATAGAAGTTCTGGTCGGATGCTTGCTGGATTCCCGGGGTAACCAATTGCACTATTCTTGAACGTAAAATAAAACAAGGATCGACTTATCCCTGATTCATTAGCCCCTCCACAATGCAATAATCTCGAATCGAAAATACCACATGATCCTTTCGGTAACAAACCCAATAATGACGGTGATGTCCTAAGCAACTTGTCCTTTGGAGATTCACCCGTAGCACGATCCAATTGGTCGTCCCGAAAAACTGTATGCGCCGTTGTTGTGTGAGTGCTAGGGATCCATGTTGTGGGTCCCATATCTTTTTTTATATCCTGTAATGCAATGAAACAAGTATACATATCTGCCTCCTCGTCATCAGAAGTGCAAGGAGTGTCAGGGTGTACGACCTGACGCTGACTTCCGTTATCACTTATCAGACAAGACAACTCATACAAGGAAGGATCTTTACCGAGCATTGAAGACATCATTTTTCCCACTGGACTTTTCTGTAGTACATGCAATAGTGCATCGACAACTACTACATCGTCTTCTAATGGTATTGTTAGATCGCATCGATTATCTTTCAATAGGACATTTGCAAATCGCGCAAGTGGCTTTACATCTCCATTCCGCACCAGCTCATCGGATTGTTTTCTCAAATCGGATACATAGTTTCTTAAGTGGTCCGCTATATCATCAGTTAGAACATTATCAATCCTAACAACCCCAAGTTTCCTTAATTCCTTTCCAAAATGCTACATCATCATAATCATCGACAACAACAACAACGAACAACAACAATAACAGGATAGCGTGTGCGTATTTTGACGAGAAAAATTCAAAAAGACAGTAGCAAGACAAAAAAATTGGATGAGCGTCTTATAACAATTATGTATACTTTAAGTAAGATGAAACCTCCATTATCATACACATGGTCATAGAAGAAAATTATTTTGATAATGGAAGTCAAAAGTGTATGCAATCTAGTAGGACTATGCAACTCAAAATTCAAACTCTCACCTTGGCAGAAGCCTTGATATCAGAAGATTTCATACCCGAGGACGCAGCGAAACCTTTAGCCTGTGTACCAGCCCCTTTTCTTCGTCGACATGAACCAAAGACATAGATTAAGTTAGTATAGCGTCAAAAGTAAGATAAAATAAATTAGAAAAGACGACGAATACAATGCCGATATATAAGTGAAAAACAAACTTACATGATTGATTGTTCTATCGGAGTTCCTGTATTGAGCATCAGATCTGATTCCACCGCACCCCGCTCCACCAATAACCTCTCTTGTTCTTTGTAAAGCGATGGCAATTCGCTGTCAGGAGCATTAACCGATGTCGTGGAAGAAGAAAGTCGAGAACGGCAACGATCCTTCGATAAATTTCGATAATGATGGCGCTGGTTCAATATCGTCTTTTCATGATTTGACGACAATTTAGACGAGAATCCATGCACAACCTGAGCGGGCGAAATTAAGTAGAGTGAGACTACTGTCATCAGGAACAAGTTAACCATCATCAGATTCGTCCTATTACAAACCATTTCTATCGAGGTGTATTTTGCTTTGATACTCGACGTAAATAATAAATATCGAAGCAATACTAAATGCGAACTTCGTTTTCTCCTTTTGATTTTGATGTATTTTTAAATTTGTGATTTCTCAGTAGCTCGATATAAAGCTGGTACAGTAGCTTGAAGCTACTAGTATATAGTAGCAGCAGTAATAATAGATAGTGGCACATAATATTTATTACATGTCAAAAAATTTCATTACGTACTTGTACAATGTTTGTACGTATGTTTAGCTTAGTATGATCGTATGTATGAGCATTATTTTAAAAGCGCACGTTACAGTACTATATATAGAGATCACAAAATTTAGTATTTCCTAGTTATTGAATTAGTTAGTTAATTTGTTTGACGTAGCTACGAACGTACAAGCTATCAGTTACTATATTTTATAATCTTGTAAAAAATATCCCACTTGTCTAATATAATAGTATGCTTCGTTGTTCCACGTTGAGCAAAATGTTTTCGAACGATTTTCATTGTTATACACGAATGAACAAATGGATGGATATACTGTATATATAATCCTATATAATATAGATGTGTGTGTGTGTGTGTGTGTGTGTGTGCGTGATTGTTTATATGCGACCTCTCTAAAGGAAGTGATCAATTGTCTATAACATCAGATAACTTTTACCTCCCTTTCTTATACTTGAGCAATATTTTTTCCACATCGTCGTCCATGTGGCGCGAGAAATGCAAAAGTAGGTTTGCCTGTTCACTGACCTCTGTTTTAATCGTAGTGCGAGTATCTTGGTCGTCTATAGTGATTTTGCGTTTGCGTTTACGTTTGCATTCTGGACGACGGACTTGAGCCATCGGAGATGTGGCTTCATTGTAGCTAGTAGATCCAAAACTAGAGCCGAATCCTTCGGTACCTCTACTATTAGTTCCTTGTTCCGAACTATCTGCACTACTAACACGACTAGGATGCGCTGCTGCTGCTGCTGTCGATAAGTCAAGTCTGTTCCTTATGTCATTAATCAATGCATAATTAGGGTGGGATTTGGTGGCAGTTTTTGTAGCGAGAGACAACAACGTATCGCCACTGCTGGTTATCGCAAAAAGAGAGTCTGGATTTACCCGAAGAAGCATGTCCAACTTCTCTGGCGAGCAATGGCGACTACAAGCAACGTGTGCAGGAAGGAAACCTTTCTTATCAATCATAAAACAAGATCGCCTTCCACGTTGAATCAATGCTTCAGTGATTCTTGGTGATACGTAATCTGGATTGATTCGGCAAGTCACGTTTGAGTGTGTGTGTGTGTGTGTGCGAGAAAGAAAGAAAGAAAGAAGGAGAGAGACGTAGTATAATATGAGCATATTCGGTAAGTTCACGAGTCGTGCCACAAATGAAAACTATTACTATGCATACGTTCAATCTATGCTTTAAATATAACAAAGAACGAACCTGTAAAGATGATATGCAGTGGCGTGCGTCTACCAACTCCACCTGTCTGAGTGAGGGCCATAGGATAGGCATCCATTAGCTTCCCGATCAGAATTTCCTTAGTTGCAGAATCCATCTTCGTATTTCTCTGCGAAATGACATGAAGAGGCAAAGAGCCGTATCCATTTCTGATTTGCGCTGCATGAGGTGTAGCGGCCAAAATCTCTTGGACGACAATAGCTCGCTTTTGTGTATCACCTTTGCTTGTAATAGCTTGATGAATGATACTCGTGGATATGTTGTTGTCCATAGTCATGTTGGTTACATTGATAAGGGAATTGCTCCGACAGCTGTTGAGCACAGACGTCCTGTAATGATCGAAACGAAGCGAGAGAAAAAGTCAGAAAGAATGTGAGCGTGATATATATTAGCAAGACTAAAAATGGGATGCAATTCACAACTACAGCGTCATGATCACACAATAAACACATTAGAACTAAATGTCTGTATGTATGTGTGCGTACCATTTGTTAGAACGGCACATCTGAAAAACGGCCTTCATTTCATCTCGAATAGTAGAGTTAGGAGAACGATGGAGATTGATTTGATTATCGTCCTCACGACGACCCATGTTTCTCTTTTCTGGTGTGATTCGACAAGAGGACGATGCAACAGTTTCAACGTCGCTATCCATGTTTCTCTTATATGGTGATTTTCGATTGTTACTTGGCGCCATCATCGTTTTGGTTTGGTTTGGTTCGGTTCGGTTTGTTGTTTTTTATTATTATGAGTTATCCATGAAGGTGCTTCCCGTGGTGCACGAAGAAAGCAGCGTCCGAAGGTGAAAATAAATATGGCATACTTGTTGTTGTCGTAAACTAACTTTGAGCAAGTAACGAAAAAAACGACGTGACAATCGAACGGATCAAACACGCTCGATAATATTGTTGTCTGTTGACTCTTCCACGATTTGTTTTTCGAAACTGAAATATCGATCCCATAAAAACCATTGTACTTCTCGCCCTGCTCTTACGTTTCCGGGATAGCAGTCTTTCTTGAAGATGCTTCATACATCGGCATTCTCTCTTATGTTAGTCGTCTCTTATTTGTTGTCAATAATTATTAGTGCACTAAAAGAAGATGATGCAAAAAATGTATCCCGTGAAAACTACGCCTTAATTACTCCAAGATTTTGAATTTAGTCTGTACCGTAATAAATAAACGCGGCTAAAATTCGAAAATCGTTTTTTTCACAGGCTTTATTTCTTGAAGAAGATTACGGTGACAGATGACGAATAGCCTACTACTACCGCTTTCACTCTAGTACAAATTACAACATCAAGTGGTGTGACTTTATACGCATTTTTCGTTAAGAGCAACAATAGCACTTCAAGCAAATCATTCATTCCCATCGCGGAACACTCGAACACGATCGAGCTTTCAAGAAAAACCTTTCACGTCTATCAGAGAAAATTAAAGGGAAACAAAAGGTTTTGTCCCATTCTCAATATTCTACAACGGATGTCTATTTTACCCGTCGTCACCATATTTGTGCTTCACCTTCGTCGCATACGCTATATATAGGTTTCAAACACCATAAAATAGATACACTATAAAATAGATAGATACACTATATAATTAAGTCAACATCATTTCCATAAAACAGTAGTCATATATTAACTACTAGTTGCTACGAACTCTACAACAGAAGTTTCACTTCCACACCTCTAACCAGACCTGACACAGTGTGCAACACGTACTTCTATCATGTGTGATAAGAACACCTCTTTGTCGCTGTTCTTCTTCTCAGTGAAAAGTGTGTGATGGAGGTAGAAGTCTCTATATCTTGACCAGGCAAGGAAGAATTACTACCTTATAATGATGTACACACTAAGGTACATCTGGATAATGTTCTACTGAAGGCAGCTTTAGCTGCATATCAAGCTACTACTATTCCAGAGGGCAATTGATTTTTGTCACACAATCAGCTACAAGAACAACAATTGGCGAGACAAGAAGACAAGCAATTAGTGCAGCATCAACATACTTACTATATGCAATATTCTCACAGGGTATCATACTACAGTAAGTCCTGGATGAATAACATCATCAAAGGCTGCACTTCTGATGTCACTATTTTGGTAGTACAAGTATCAGCAAATTGTAGTAAAAATATAGTTTGCGCGGCATTTGCTCTCACGAATTAACTAAACCAATATGACGTCAAAATATTATTTAACACATAATTTATATAGCAGTTTTTTATTTTTACTAGCTCGTAGGATTAAAATTATTTAAAGAAATGAGATCAAAATCCAACTAATGTGTGTGATTGATTCGTGCTACAATAAGTACACGTGTTTTTTATATCCGTTACGGTATTCGAATATTTCTCTACAGTAAAAGTACGATCTTGTACAAAGTAAAACCCAGATTTTAAGACTTTTGAGTGTGAATTTACGATACACGACTATCAAAAGCACTAGCCTGTGCAGGCCTGTTACAACGAAGCAAATGATGCTGCTACAAGTAACGATAGCCAGCTTGTGTTCATGAATCGTCGTTGTGATGTCATTTGATATGAAATAATATTTCGTTCTCCACGCAAAGACACGATATCCTCCTAATCATCATTACCCTATCATAATATCATACACCATTGGATATTCTTGATTTTTGGTCGTAATTATTCCCTTCGAAAATGTTTCGCTTTTTAGGTGGAAGAAATTCACATCGAAAGAAGCGACATGCTCGTGATGATGTCGAGAAGCAAAATAAAAACAGTGGCAGACGTAATAAAGAACCATCGCATCAAATCGTTGTCTCTCCTCGCGATAACTCACCACAGACGACTACTCTTTTCTTTGATGATAGAAGCATCGGAATGAGTCTCTACACCACACCATCGAAGTCTACAGTTAATTATTCTTGTCTAAGTAAACGTGACACCTACAACTACAAATGGCAATCGTCCTCTCAAGGTACAGAGGGACCAGGCACAGAATTCACAGCCGAGGTTGCTTTAATACAAAACAGATTGGGTGGTTGGCAATCTCCACCGTCTCCTGCGGTGGTAAGTCGTCCCGAACCATCATTGTTATTTTCATCGACGTCGTCATCGCTACCATCATCACCTTCATCACCGGTATCACCCTCACTGACATCACCGTCATCATTTTATTGCAACAACAAAAAGGGAGACGAGATTATTCATTCTATGGGATCACAAACAACCTCACTATCACTCGCTTCGATCACACCCTCGTTGAAGACAGCATCATTTTCAGTCCATAGTTCCTCTTCAAGATCGCATGGTGAAGAAACTACAGGCAGCGAGTCTTTTCTTTCTCGAACATCGTATCCCGATGACGTTGATTCTTTGATGTTCATAGAAGCTGAAGAATTAAATCCGATACCAAACTATGATCATGTAGAAGATGATTCAACGGCATGTTCTGACACAGGCATTGATCTTGGAGCTCAAAATTTGGTATATCGAATCTCTACTATGTTTGATTCTGGTGGTGGTACTCGTAACGAGAAAATGATGACCAACAGTCCAGAACAAAAACTTGCAGTAGTCGATTTTGAAGAAGAAAATGATGTACATAGTATCAGTGACACATCATTTGGGGATCCGGTTAGGTCAAGTCAAAGCGAAGAGGAGGAGGAAGAAAGTACTACATGCAGCTCCATTTCAACGTTGACCACGGATAATATTGCTCAAGATATTTCTACGTCTCAACGAATAACATCACGAATTACCGCTTCGAGCCATAGTCACGCGAATTTCATTAGTGAAACATCCAGTACGAGTGACACCAAGTTACAGTCCACAGAAATTTCGATACTGGCAGAAGATGATCAACTGTTTCAAGAAGATCAACACGATTATCATGTATCGAATAACAAGTTATTGTGTGGTAACGATCATTCCATCCTAGCCATCTCAACTTCTGATGAGGAACTATTGAGTTTTTCTGAAATGATTAATAGATACGAGGCTGTACCACAACGACTAACTACGATGGAAGGGCAGAAAACCTATGATACAGCAGCAGCAGCAGCAGCAGCAGCAGCTGAAAGAGAAGCATTAGCTTTTGATGATGTTCTTTTGACGGAAGTTGTGTAGCACTTGAAGAAGTTTATAATCCAAGAAACAATACGGTAGAACAAAAACGAGTACGCGGAACAACAACCAATCGAAGGTCAAAAGAGAAGAAGCAATCAGATGAAAAGCAGGAGGATGCCGATGACGATGACGATGACGATGACAATAATGATGAACAATTTCAAGAAGATTGGCACCATTGCCATGTATTAGGTATCAATTCGTTGTGTGATAGCGATCAGTCCATTTTGGACCTTCCAATTGATAATGAACAATTGAGTTTTTCTGGTTTTCTGGCCCTTTGCGAGGCTGAAAGCTTAGCTGGAAGATTGGCTCCTGGTCCATCGCCTACTGAGAAACCGATTCGGAGAACAATCATTAGCGAGGGTTTAGCTGTCAACTCAGTCCCTGTCAAAGGAAAGCGTGTAAAGAAGAAATCGATTGATGAAGGTCACCAGGTGAAACTTACTTCTAATAGAAGCAAAGGATGCTCATGGGTTGGTGATTATGTGAATGTACCTCCGGCTTCCTTTGAAAAGTTCACACCTCCATTAGAAGGAACGATAGCCCAACGTTCGCAAATGGATGCAAATTCCGTCACAAAATTTGTAGATCAGGCTGTTAACTTCATCGTAGAAATACCCGCAAGCAAATCTGTCTCAAGTAGTCGCTCCCCTGAGAACTTTAACTTTTCAGTTATCCTTTCGAAGTTTGAGGCGCAGAGCTTGAAAAAGACAATGAGCCCCCCGGCCCCTCGAAGACTCCTCCCAGGAAGAGCATTTCAAGCAATCGCTGTGACGGATAAGGAAGATGGAAACTTGCATCGCCTTGACGAGACGTCCGAATTAAGACACAAGCAACAAGATATTTCCAGCGAGAACTCCTCTCAACGTGGTGCTCAGAGCTTGCACAAACATATATGTTCCCCATTTCCACCATCCTCAGAAGAAGATTGTTCGGTCGAGTTAGCGAAGAGTAGTGATGCAAATAGTAGTGGGATCTGCGAAGACTCTATATTCACTCCTCCGAGCTGCAGAAGGAAAATTGGACGACCAGAGTGATACAATTAGTAGTGGGACATGTGAAGACTCCATATTCACTCCTCCGAGCTTCTCAGATGGAGCCTGGGACGATCAGATACCACCATTAAGCACGGAAATCCAGGTAAATACAGATATTCTAGAACTAGAAGAAAGCTCCCACGATGAACATGATTGGTCAGAACCATATGGAATCTTCGATTTGAACGTTACTGACAACTGCACGAAGAAAATTCATTTACCAAGCAATCATCTAAATCTGAAACTTCTGTTGAACTCGCAACCAGAAGGTGGCTTCCAGGAATCTGACTCAGTTAATACAAGGGATTTAGCTACTACAATTCTTGATATCACAAGCAAACCGAATTCTCAGATACACCATCTACGATACTATACTGGCCCTGTAGACCTTGACGAATCAATAAGTGGCTCGTCGTCTGAAACTTCGTTTCTGCGAGAAGGAAAACGCTTCAGATGCCCGATTTTGATCATCGTTTTTCCCTCCAGGATAAATACGATGATTGCAATCCATCTGCATGGGCAGTAAATGGAAATGCAGATACATGTGGGCTGAAGTCACGAATCGAGTGGGATAGTAATTGGAGCCTTGTAGATGAATCTTCCGTAAACCATCAGGTGCCTTGCAAATACGATTCTCCTGGATGTCTTTTACTCACGGAAGAAGAGCTATCTAGGCATAAGAAGTTAGTGAGCCCCTTACCGGAATCGCCGTTAAAAGGATACGATAATTGGAGGATGAAACAAGAATCAGAGATGCTGTACTTTGACAAACTCGAGGTAACGATGAAAAGACAACAGAACAAAAGGGAGAAGTCAGAGCACCTGCATTTTCGGGATCGCCTTCTAAAGTGTCTCAATACCATCTACCATGTTTTACGACGCAGCCACCGACACTATGCTAGGCAAAACAAAGCCCATAATGGATGAAAGCATGGATAGTACTATTCACACCACACAAGGATACAAAATACCATCTCAGAAAAACGAAACACTATCTCAGAAAAAGAAGACCCGAGGCTGGAATTTTCTTAGAAGGGTCATGCATAAGAAAGACGATGCTACGATATGGGCTAAGAGGGACAAGAAGAAGACAAAGAAGAAGCTGCAGAACAAAAAAAGGTCCAAAAGGCCAAGGAAAATGAAAATTAGATGTTGTGAGTATCGATAAGTTCATGGAGATTTCGAATGATCATAGCGATCTTGTTAGTCCTAGCGCTATTGCTGGTTTAAGTCTGATTCCATTGATGAATCTGGATCACTTGACTAAGATTACTGGTGGTGATGGTGATCCGAATGATAGAATGTTACATCATCTTGAATGGGAACGTATGAAACAAAAGCAAGCTGAATCTGACAAGGATAGGGATGAGTGGCGTGAACAAATAAGAATATCCATGCTGAAGGAACAAGAATTAGAAAGACAACGTCGTCTTAACAACAGTTCCGATTCGGATTGTAGTGTCACGCTACAAGTAGCTTCGCAAGGATTGGGTTCTCGAAGAATCAAACAGATTTAGATCATCAGCGAAATGCACATCCTTCCTTAAAGTCTGAGTATTCTCTCAACGCTCAGAAGTCATGCCAAAGAGAAAGCATTTACTGTCGTGGGATCAATAACTACATCTGTGACACAAGTAGGATCACGGACTCTACAGCTAGAGAATCAGAGTCGCTTGAAAGCTGTTCCACAGATTCATTGTGCACAAGAATATCTCATTCACCCAGTCCTATCACCATCAACTTCACTAAACTCTCCCAGGTCGGTTTCACATCTTACGCCGTGCGTGATATGTAAAGTTTCGGAAAGAAGTCATATTTCTATGCCTTGTATGCACTACTCGTTTTGTGGCGAATGTTCCGAAGATCTCAGCAAAGTTCAGATCCCAATCTGTCCTATTTGTCAAACAAAAGATATAGTTTTGAGCCGTGTATACACCTAATATTGTTAACCTGGTGGGAATAAATAGAAAAAGATCATGATACACACATTTAATAACGCGAATAAAATCTATAAAACAAATCAACTACTGTAATATAATATGGTTTTCGTGATCACCTTTGCTTCATTGTTTCGACATTATCTATTCCGATTTGTTTTTCTTTCTTTTACTCCTAACATGTGAGCGCACCCATTATTCTGTCCCCGATCAATGTCGAGTATTCATTGTTCTTGTCGCCGAGCCTCCATATCATCATAATTCAACGTCTCGTTTGTTGCTGCAATCGATGGTGGCGGTAAACTTGTACGTATACGTGCTATTGAAGACAAACCGTCATATTTTTTGTTTCTGTTCCCACAGTCTTGTTGCAAACACGGAATAGGTCTAGGACTACAACATAATAAACACAGGAGATAAAATATGCGAACGCAGAAGAGGCACTGAAATATACGGCGTCCCCTATCTCACATTCTGTATCAAAGCATAGACCTGGATAAATTAGAACTGGATCAATTAAGAAGATTCCAAACGTTCCACTTTGAACCACTGACGCTGCCAAAAATAGGATACTTGTTGTTACGAAACTTCCAAGGAATTGACAGAAAAAAAGTTCCAAGATAGAAATCAAAATACCGATAAATGCGAGACTTGGTGCAATCACAGCACAAAGCTGTATTATGAATAAGATTTCAGTTGGAGCATCCAAATCAAATATTCTATCATATACGAAGCATCCTTCGGTGACGAGCAAAGATCCCATCTCGTTTTTTTCTTCTTGGATCGTACTATTAGAAGTGCTATCATGTTTGAAAATTCCCATCCATGATCCTCCCTCCTCTGATTCGAAATATAAAAATTGACAAGTATTTGATGCAAAATAACTCAGGATGATACCGGCAGTAGCAACACAAATTATAAGTATCCTATTTTATCAAAAGAACAACAAAAGATAAGAAGCAAAAATGAGTACGTATCATCATCATCATTTAGGTGAGAAGACGAACGAACGAGCGAGCGACGGTACGAAATTATTATAGATAGAGATCAAAAGAAAGACAACAGTTAAAAACTCACTTCAAAATGTATCCGCATTTTAGTTCCCACCGACTCGTAGTACAATTCGACATCATCATTCTTCACAGCAATCAATTATCTCAACGTTACTTGTAGTAGAATAAGTTTAGACAGAATTGTGTGGAGTAGATTATGAAGGAGGATGTAAATTTCGAATTATGAAGGATGTTTATCGCAGTGATCGTGAAAAAAATGCTTCTTATTGTTCTTGGCTTAATTTATATTCATTCAGTATCAGGAAGCTATGATGTCTCTTGAAAGCTGAAAGCACGACTCAATTAGGGGAATGCCCTCTCCCCGAAAGATGAACTATGAAAAAGGGACAAAATACTAATTTTGCCCTTCGAGCCCAAAACAACAGAGATAGCAGCAATGACGATCAAGTAAACAGAATGAAGAATGAATGTATCATACTTGTACAATCATACTTTTTATTAATGCTCAATGGGATATTTAATATTTAGCTAGGAAATCCATTATATTGCATCTTCCATTTCATCTATCAGCAAGAGAGGACGCGAAAAGGAAAGACGGCGGATTGATTCGATTCGATTCGATTCATTTCCAGACGGCGGATTGGTCTGATTCGTTGATTCGTGATTTGACAGTTTTGGGAACATTATTATCGTTCATCGTATCTACCCTAGGAAGATGCCAAAACCTAAAAGCATGTTTCCTCTGTTTCTTCGTCAACCTCCTCCTAAGGTGGTTTCTGCAGCACCTACTACCGACGACGACAACAACAACAAAGGTGACGACGACATCATTATTGATGACGACAATGATAATAGCGATGATGATGATGATGATGATGACGATCTTCCTCTGACCAGTTTACTGGTAGACCGTCTTGAAAAATCATCATCCACCAAAATAAAAAAGAGGAGACGACGTGAGTCATTATCTGCAGCGAAATTTGCATCAACAGCGACTACATATGGTATCGAGAATGAAAACGACGATGATATGCTGCGTTTAAATAGTAGTACTAACAGAAGTACTTATAGCAAGAAGAAGAAGAAAAAAAAAATCAGAAAAGAATCAAAAAATGATATTGTTCACTCAAGTAATGGAAGCGCACATTTTACAACAGCAGCAGGAACAACAATAATAACATCAACATCAACTGCGACTGCAACAGGTAATAGTAGCAGTGCAAAAACTAGTCACGTAATAAGTAGAAACAAGGGGTTAAGTTGTGATACTAATACAGCTGAAACTGCTAATAATGATGATGATGATGATGATGACATTCTTGATGATGAAATTGTTGATTGTTCTGATGTTGAGGAGACGATTGCTAATAATAATAATAGATCGATACAGTTACGTCGTCTTCGTCGTCCCCGTTGTCGCAAAAAGTCAAAATCAACAAGGAAGCCTCCCAACCTCGTCGTTTTTTCAGTGATTCCGCAATGGATTTCATTGCGGCAGATATAACAATAACAATCACATTAATAATGAGCAGGAAAGTATGACGACACAACAACGATCTTGTAGTAATAGAAGTGATAGTATTGTCAACAACAATAACAACAGAAATATTGTAAGCAAACTTAATGCACGGAGTATTGATGGTGGACACATATTGCATCATCGTCCTTCATCATCATCATCATTATCATCATCGTCGAGCAATTATTATTCTCGTTCTAAAACGATACACAATCAACGACCATCATCAACATCATGTCATTGGCCTAAAAAATGGAAAATACCATCCTGGATTTCGTTAGAAAATAATTGTGGTGGTGGTGGTGGTGGTGTTGGTGGAAAAATTGATCATATGACATGGGACGCAATGGGTGTTTTACTTGCTGTTGCTACCGGTAGAATTATAAGTATTTATGATTGGGATATGGTTAGAGCTGCTGATATACAAGGACGAAGTGATCGTGTTCGTAATTGTTATGAATCTGAATGGAAAATTCCACCAATTGTTCAATTTCAGATACCATCTCTCGTTGGTAGTCTTGTTTGGAATTTATATAATATGGATGAACTAGCTGTGGGATTCCGTGTGTCGGGGCAGACGAGAATCTACAACGTTGACCGAGTTGCTCGGTGGCTATCCAAAGATCCATCTAGAAACAATAGATGTACTCCACCTCCGAGTACCTATCGAAATATTTCTCTGCAACGGATTACTGGGTCGGTTAGTGACATCCTCTTCTTAGATGCCGATAGTATATTAGTCAGCGTGGGGACTTTCTTATACCGTTGGAAGCTTTTATCGTCCAATGAAAAGCGACAAAAACAACAACGAACGTCATCGTCGTCAACGACGATAGGAGGGACACTTATTTGGCGATATCAACCACCATCTAATGTAACCTCCATGGCGCCATTAGGATCTAATCTAGTTGTTGTAGGTACCAACCGTGGACATTTGTGCCTCCTCGATTGGACTAAACGAACGAAGGAACGTTCCTTCTCAAACGAACACAGACCATTGGTACTCCAAAATTGGATCCCACACGATTGTTTGGATGGTCCAAAAGAAGATAAGAGTCTTCGGATGATGATGGGAATTACGAAATTGAGAATAGAAACTAGTAATAATGAATGCGTGGCGGGGAAAAACTACTGGGGACGTTGCCGTGTGACGTGGGTGACACAATGCGGATGGCTTTTATCTGTGATAATGGAATCTGCTAAAATTCAGGAAAATTGTCTCGTTCATCATTCAAGCCCAAAGGTTGTGTTTCGAAATGCAGATGGGAGTTTAATTAACACTGATGATAAGAGAAGTTGGAGTCTACCATACCATCTAATCGGAGTTGATATATCTAGTCGAGTAGCGTGCTGGGTAAACGTCCCAACCGTTACGAAAGTACTTGCTCATCATGATAAATTCGTATTGGATTCACAACCTAATACTATTGTATCCAAAAGAAGGACATTGATGGTGCATACAAATGACCAAGAACTACACAGCATTCAGCTCCCTAAAGCAGTTAAAGATCTACCCCAGTCACTTGTTGTTCATCCTAATCTTGAATGGATTTTAGTTGGTGAAGGAAGAAAGATTCATATTTTAGTGGGAAGAGATCTCAAAGGGATGGTGCCAAGTACTTCTACTAATAGAATAACATCACAGCCATCATAGACTATTTGCACGTCGAAATACTTTTTTTTAGATGTAAATAGATAATTCAACTACTTATTTTAATACATAAATATGTTAATGATACATTAGTGGATACCGTTCTTTCTTTGTTCTCTCATATTTTACTATTATTCAAAGTGTACTCTTACAATTTCTCTTTTATCACGATGACACAGAAGATACGGGTGATCCTTTATTGATACCTAGTAGTAGTCCAGCATCGCTTTCCAGATCAGCAGTTGACAGTGACTCTGAAATGCCTCGCATTGTGTTCAGTTTCGCTTTTCCAACTCCAACAGCGTCAGCAGCAAATTCTTTGTTAGTCAATCCCGATCCCAATGTACTTTTCGATACCGTCGGTGACGATAACTTGCTTAACGTTCGAGCTGCTAGCTCATGGATCGAGGTCATTTTCTGTTTTTTGTTGGATTCCAATTTCCCTTTTCATCCTTTTCTAGTATAGGGTTGTGTACCAACTTTTTCTCTGACTTTCGCTTTCGGTTGCCCTCAGGAGATGATTCCTTATTCAATATTCGCTTTAACGTTGAATTCCATCTATTCTTGATAGCGTTGTCTGTCCTACCTGACAAGCGTTTAGCGATTTCCGCCCAACGATTACCAAGCTCATCGTGAGCTTGGATTAAAGCCTTGTCCTCGTCATTTGTCCATTCTCCTTTATTGATATCTGGATTAAGGTGATTGTACCAACGTTCACGGCATTGTTTCCCCAATCGTCCTTTTAATTGTCTGGCGATGAAACTCCACTTCTTGTTCCCGTGCATCTTTACGAGCTCAATCACCTTCGAATCTTCTTCTTGTGTCCAAGGTCCCTTGATCAAACCTGGTTTGAGAACCTTCTGCCATCTGTGTAAGCATTGAACATCTGTCCTACCTGATAGCCGTCCTGCGATCTTTTTCCAACTCTTACCGCCATAGTTAGCAACTGCCTCTCGAAGCAATTCATCTTCCTCTTCGGTCCACTTTCCCATGCTGGCACGTCGCTTGAAGACTGCACGATTATCAGTACTTCTTTCCGAGTCTTTTGAACGAATTTCATCATCGATGCGAGCTAATTGACCCATAGAAATTTCCAGGACTGGAGGAGAGGTCCTTGTACCTACCAAACTAGGTGGAGAATGTGTAGGAGAATACCCTTTAAAACAATGTTTTCGTTTCCGGGACGCTCCACTCTCAATTTCAGGCGCGTCTTGTCCACTAGATGGTGACGCGGTTGATCTTGGTGGGCTATCTCCTGTAACAGCTGATGGGGCAAAACCATATAGTGGTCGATGGGAGGGATGGTAGTAGTGGGGTTCATGGTATACAATATGGTGCGGATGCGGATGAGGTGGCGGTGGCGGTGGCCCTTTCCAGTACATATGAGGTGGGGTATATGGACCAGAAACTGCATGCGGATGTTCACTGTATCCACCCCATGGTGCATATGCACCTGGAGGAGGATGAGTTTCGTGATAACGATAGTATGCACCATGAGGAGGAAGAGGACCATGAGGAGACCCATGAGGAGGGGCGAGAGGGTGACCGGGAGTAGGAGGAGGAGTAGGCCCATGAGGAAGGGCGAATGGGTGACCAACAGGAGGAGGTGGAGGTCCGTGATGAGGTCCAAAAAAAGCAGGTTGGTGAGCCTGTGGTGGGTATCTATGCGAGTTTATGTTCTTGTTAGACGGAGCTTTAGGGTGAGTTGGAGTTCTTCGGAAAGTAATTGTTGGGGGGACTCGTAAACTTTCAGATGATTCACCTTCAGCATCTTCTTCAACACCTTTATTCCTCGTTGTATTATATTCTTTTACACTGTTAAAATGTGGCCTATTGTTCTTTTTCGAAGCTCCTTCCTTGGAAGTATCTGACATAGAAGCTTCAGACGCTTCAGCAGCTATTGCAGCCGAAGCGAGTGCCCCTAATGGATCGTTCATTACCTCCTTCGAGGTCATATACATTACGTCTGCTGAAGGTGACATTTCCGATGTTTTGTCCTTGTCCTTCCTTGATGGTGTACACGTTGCTTTTATCATTAAAGAGAGCATTTCGTTCCGTATAGTAGATACGCTTACATGCAAATGTATGAGAAATCTTTGATTGCTAACAATCATAATCTTTAATCTATCCGGTGGTACGGTAACTTGATACCCGTTAAAACTTCATTTTTACGATATATTATTTAGCATGGCCAAAAAAAGTGAGGCAGCAGGGAATGAATCATACCGCACGTGCATTGTATTCCGTTGGTTTGCTAAGTAAACTAAATTACATAGTGAAAATTAAGACCCAATAATGTCAGTTCTTTTCATGTACCCGTGCCACACAGTTTTGTAGTCGACTTAAGAGGCGAGAGTTTTTTGGCCGACTGCCTCTACATATTTTGTTTGTTAGACTTTTTTCAAATTGTATGGTGATGTACTGGTATGTTAAATTCTAATAGAAACTAAATACTATTCTATTTACTATGTAACTAATGTATCTCAAGAGTGGATGTAGTAGGGATCGCTAGATTGTACTAGATTGAAAGTCAAAGTCCATTTATTCTACATGTTGTTCAACCCCTGCCCCCCTCCCCCACCCAGCACACAATTCCTTGCAAAATCAATATATTCAGTACTATCAACAGATTTGGTTTAGATAATACTGAAATACCACACCTCCTCCATGCCGTTGGGTGGACTCCTTTTCTAATTCCTCTCTATAACTAATTAAACTTTGATACCATCCATTTATATCAAGTCTTCTTCTACTATACTGTCTATGGATCTATCAATATATATATATATATATATATCTGCTGCTGCTGCTGCTGCTACGCTTTAGTTCTGTACAAACAAAGATATCATCAGATCAAATAGGTAGTAAGTAAGGGACAGTCATACCATGGTTACCAACTGCCTTTTAACACTGATATCACAGGAGAATAACGTACCAACTTGAAGAAAAATGATCATCACAGTAAAGCTAATACAATCACTGCACTACACATCCCATATCCTACCTACCAACAATATTTTCTGTTGTTAGCTTTGTTACAAGAAAAAGGGATGATATAACACCCTGCAAAAAAAGCAAGAGAAATTAAGTTGAGAACTCAAAGAAGCATGGAGTTTAAACTCCTCCTGACGTTCTAGCCAAACGCCCCAATTTCCATCGCCCCCAACCGACCCCGCCCCCTTTCTACTACCATTGATTGCGAATGTGATGCGTGTTCGCGCGGCCTGATGGAATAATCAGAAACAAAAAAACAAACAATTTTTTTAAAATCTGCTACGACCCAATAACATACACCGGATACCGTAATACATCAACTGAATCATCACATAAAAAGAAACAATTTACAATACCTTGATAGTACAACCAACCCAGATCTTATTCCTAATTTAAATATTCATTTCAGATCTTCCAATATGACCATACGATTTCAAGGCATGCTTATCCTAGGCTTATCCGCGGTGATCCTTTTTGCTGAAGTCGGATATGCCTTTGTTAATTCGCCATCGCCGTCTTTCGCGGTGAAGACGTCGTCACTGCCGAAAGTTTCCGAACATCACATTCTTGATTTTGGCCATTCCAATATACATACCAATACCGAACGTTCTTCTTTTCTATTAATGGCAATGGAAAATGGAGACGGTGAAAAATCGGCATCGAAATCTAATCTTCCTTTTTGGCTAGATCCAGGAACTCGAGGCGGGGCAGTTGTTTTGGGTATTATTCTATTTATTGTTCCTTTTATTGGATATGCGATTGCTACAAGTGTATTTGGTATTGAGGGAGTAGATGCAGGAAAGTGGATCGGTGTTGGTTTTACCGCTGCTGCTACACTAGTGTGGGTATTTACCTATATCTTTCGAGTTGCAACGAAGGATATGACCTATGTAAGTAGTTATTTTTCGGCTGGATTTACTTTGTTATTTGTATTTATATATATAATTCACGTCCTTCGAATTTGAAATCAAATCTAACTATAAAGTTTTGGATCTTGTTTATCTGTAACATCGTTAATGCTTTCTTCTCGATGGGACGACAATATACAGGCCAAACAACTCAAGGATTATGAGAATGCTGTGATTGCCAAACGTTTGGAAGAACTTGACGACGATGAAATTCAAGCATTGGTAGAAGAGATTGAACGAGACGAATTTTAATCATAATGATAACCCATTGCCCATGTAAAAATAAATGAATTTCGAATGCAACATATTATTTCATCTATTGCAGCGCTCTCTAGCTAATGACTGAAGCGATAGCCATTCTGTCGAAAATTAGCGCCACTATACTATCGATACAAAAATCTATATAGAATCATCACGTTTAGAAAGCTGTTGTTAGATTCCATAGAAACGATTATGGCTCGTTCAATAAAAAAATCGATAGAGCGGAAATGCAAAAGAACCTTTTTTCCGGCAATTCTGTCAATAGTATACTGATCATCTTTCTTCATAATATATTAACAACAAATGAGTTACCACAAATCAGCACAAAGTTAGTGGTGGAAACTCTGAAATTACCAGTTTAATACGTACTGATTTTACTTGGTTCATTTCAGAAAAATTGAAATATGTCAATCAACCTTTCATAGATGCTTTTGTACTTCATCTTTCTTGTTTGTAGAATAGTAAAAAGACTCATATTATGCTGTTATGGTACGAAATGAATCCTACACATAGATACAGATCAATCTAGATCTTATTCCGTACCAGCTTGTGTAGAGATTTCTTAGTGAAGTTATTATGCTATACTACACTATTCTAATGAAAGAGAATCTGCTCTTATTGTAAAGCTTGCTGTGCTGAAGTTTGTAACTGTTGAGGACTGGTAAATACCCTCCTCCATATCAATGATACTACATTATTTGTAGTCATCGTCTCATAGTGTGAGTGCACTGTATGTAGAATAGTAAAAAGACTCATATTATGCTGTTATGGTACGAAATGAATCCTACACATAGATACAGATCAATCTAGATCTTATTCCGTACCAGCTTGTGTAGAGATTTCTTAGTGAAGTTATTATGCTATACTACACTATTCTAATGAAAGAGAATCTGCTCTTATTGTAAAGCTTGCTGTGCTGAAGTTTGTAACTGTTGAGGACTGGTAAATACCCTCCTCCATATCAATGATACTACATTATTTGTAGTCATCGTCTCATAGTGTGAGGTGCACTCCTTGGAAGCAAATATCATTGAGAGGTAACTATTCTTGGATGCTGTCATTGGTGGATATAGGGGTTAGGTCGAGAAAAATATGGACAAACTACATTCTGCCTCTCCCCTCATACAAGTAGTATTAGTTGTCATGTTTTAATATTATTACTATTAGCATACAATTATTCATTCATTCACTAGTACTCGTGTATGACTTTTCGCATTTTATTCCTCGACTTTCTTTAACATTCGAATTATTGCCGTTGTTTTTATCGCACTAACAGTATTATCACTACTGTAATCGATAATCATAGCAAGCAATTATTACATATTACAATCAATCCATTACAACAACCAAGTCTACTAGTATATCTTTCGCCGACGGACGCTAAAACCACCCAATCTCTATTTATACTACTAAGCCTAGCATAAGTCCATTTTTCTTCCATCATCCATCAATCTCAATCAATCAATCATTCATTATGTCTCTTGAAAATGCGACGAATCTTCTCTCGGAACTAAAAGCCAAATTTGGTGCTGGCGATGTCGTTGGGGGGAAAGAAATATTATCAAAATTAAAAATTGCGATGCTTGATTTTCCTCATGGGTCAAGTGATGCGATGCAAATTTCAATTGAAAGTTTAGAAATTGGTATTTTGATGATGGTGGAAGATGGTGACTTGGATTCATTTGCAAGGAACGTCGCACAAATCAAACCATTGTATGCAATGATAAAGGGAAGTTATTCCACAACAATTCAAGAATCTCCTCGTAAATGTCATATCCTTGGATTAAATTTAATGAATTTACTTGTGGATAATCGATTATCAGAATTTCATGCTGAACTTGAATTATTAACGGAAGATGAATCTAGAAATTCATTCGTTACATTCCCAATCAACTTAGAACGTCAACTTATGGTTGGTATTTATGATGAGGTATTAAATGTAACAGTGCCTGATCCATCCTATCGATTCTTTGTTGATAATTTATTACAAACTGTTCGTGATTCTATTGCTGATTGTGTTGAAGTTTCTTACAAGAATATGAAAATTTCTGATGCAATGACTATGATGAAATTTAGTACACAACAAGAATTATTAGAATACGTTGAAGAAAGTAGAGATGATTGGATCATTGAAGAAAGTACAAATACATTATGCTTCCAACCACCACCAACAGGATCTAAAGCTGGGGATATTCCTTCTATGAAAATGATTAATCAAACATTGAGTTATGCAACTGAAATGGAACGTATTGTATAAATACCATTACATAATAATTAGAATGATTGATTGATTGATTGATTGATTGGTTCCTAGGAAAAGAGAATAAATTGAAATGAAATAATAAAACAATATAGTAAGGCATAGTTATACCGATGAACTTTAGTCTGCAAACACACACACATATATACACATGCACATACACATACTACACCTAGAGAAGTAGTAATATGAGCTATATCAAACCCATATAGGAAGGTAGACACGACATAAGTTCTAGCTTTGTCAATAGGAACTCACGTTAACTCGAGGTGTAGCGTACTTGGAGCCGATGAATCCATACCTCCTTCCTTTGAATGATTTGATTTGATTCATTGACTCTTCTAAAAAATTAAGAAGGAAAAACAAAAACCCATATTAAATAATGACTTCTTTTGCTTGATCCCGTGGCACAAACTCTTCCTCCTACCGTAACGTTAGCACCTATTTGAATATAAATAAGTCATAACTACATTTCTACATAATTTACACCAGTATAATATAATACATCCTACAATATAGTATTAAAGTACCATACGCAAGATAATAATATTTTAATACAGATATTTTGAATACAGTCATATACTACTATATTAGCATTATTAGTTATATTGTACTACTAGTACTTGCTTTAAGTTACTTTTTAGTACAAATTTCAGCAGTAAATATAATAGGATGACTTGCAAAGATTTTAACGATTGGTTCCATAATATGATTCGATGAACTAACAAGACCACCAAATTCTAATGGCATTGATCCATCTAGGTCCCATTTCAATCCTGTTGTAATAATCGACTCACAACGACAACCTAATGGTATAAGACCACATGTTGGACCTTCTCCAAACATATTTTCTTCCTCAAATTATTATTATTATTATTTTCATGATATGGTAGTCGTATGTGACAATGTATATTTGCTGGTATTAAAAATGCACATGTTTCATCACTATACAAATATAGTTGATAATTAAATTTAGATGACCATTTATATAATGCTGCAAAGCTTGCCATTTCTTGGTCGAATCGACCACCAAATGCACCATAGATAATAACACGACGACTATAACTATCGACGAGACGATGACGACTATGACCACCATCATCATCAGTAGTAGTAAGATCATCATCATCAGAACAACAAACAACTTGTAATGCTTTATCAAGATCATTCGTATCTTGACATGCATCTTTTTCAATAATTACATTATGAGTAGGATGATTTTCATAATATGAACGAACATTTGGTTTTAATGAATCTAAATCACCGCGTATCCGATTTGGTATATATAAATCTTCTTCTTCTTTTTCGTTTTCTTCTTTTTTTGATGATCTTCCTAACTTTGACTTTGACATTGATTTTGAGTAATCATATAAACGATTCGCACCACCATCAGCTGCTATTCGAATAGTACTTGATTCCCATATATGATGAAATATTGGACTCAATTCAGGAATGGGATAATTTAATATTATTAATACCGTTTCTTCTTGTTCTATTTCTGATTCTATTTCTTGTTCTTTTTCATCATCCTTTTTAGAAAGAATACTAGAGAATGTTATGATACTGGTATCATCATCTCCCTCGTCTTTGCTGTCTTTCGTAGTGCTGTCGCCAATGCTCATATTATTGATATTATTATTGTCACTTGTACAAGTGCTACCAGTAGAACTAACGTTGATGTGAAATGATGTAGTCTGTTGCAGTAGATGTGCTAGTAGAAGTAGGAGGATACTAATTGTACTATAGATCATAGCAGTTTCAATACAATTATCAACGGCGAGATTAAAATATTGTAGAATTGTACTACAACACCGTAACTTACCTACTCACTCTCTTAATTTTACAGAACTCGAAGAATTCTCACCATACCTGCTACTACACCTCTATTAGTACTGTACTTCAATTTGAGAAAATGCCGATGTCGATGTGGAATGATAAAATTTACTATTTTGAATCTTAGACAATTCGAGAATGTTCTGCTCGCCCGTTAGAAAAAAAGAAAAATCCTCACATCCCCCGAATGAGTCACGAGTCGAGTCATCGGCCATTCATTATGAATTACGTGCTAGCTGTTTGATGTTTTCAGTTTTGCATTCTGTTTGTAAAATAAATTAAAAAGATGGAAATAAAAACTAAAATGGTTGTCAAAATCAAAATCATCAATCTTTTATTCATTGAATCATCTCGCTAGGAAGTAGTATAGAAGCTTGATCGATAGATAAGCCTACTTGTATATAGAGACAATACAATTCAAAAAAAAAACACAGGAAGATGAGACAACAAGAACAAGAACCGTCCTCTAAGAAAAAGAAACGCAAAAACCAAAAAAGAGTTAGACTTGTCGACTTTACGTGTATCGAAGAACCACATCCATATGGTGTCTTGCCTGGTGGGAATCGTTTCTTCGGATCATCATCATCATCACCATCATCATCATCATCATCATCATCAGTATCATCTACCAATAATAATACTTTAAGTGATAATTTATGGCAACAGATTATATCCTTTTGTGATGGTTCCACTACAGGAAGATTAATTCAGGTTAATCGATATCTGTATGTTATTGGTCATCAACCAGAATTATGGAGAGATCTTGTATTAAGAAAATGTCAGTCAGAAAAATTAACGATATCGAATGTTGGTCCATCCTGGAAGGATACATATGTTCTTCTTACTACTAGTACGTTAAATGATGATGATCACAATAATAATAATAATAATAATAACAATAAATACAAATATATACCACATCAACCGATAAGAATGACAGGTATTTATTCTGATGATATTTATCGTTCACATCTATGTCGAAGTTTTGCCCTACCATCTGTGTGGTTACAACAACAACAACAACAACAAACTCAAACGCAAACAACCACAAATAATAATAATAATAATAAAGAAGTCGATACAGTAGATGTAGATGATATGACATCTCAACAATTTTTCACACAATACGAAGAACGGAATCGACCTGTTGTAATTAAAGGAGCTGCAAATGGGAAAGCATCCGAAAAATGGAAAAATTGGAATTATTTAATGAATAATAGTAAA
The DNA here is from genome assembly GCA_900095095.1 of Fragilariopsis cylindrus CCMP1102. Lineage (NCBI taxonomy): Eukaryota > Bacillariophyta > Bacillariophyceae > Bacillariales > Bacillariaceae > Fragilariopsis > Fragilariopsis cylindrus. The sequence goes on from FMBT01000293.1 coordinate 65,438, forward strand.
CATTGCAATAGCAATAGTGATAATGATATCGATACAAGTAGTAGTCCTACATGCTGCTCGTCACCGTCATTGTCGACGACAAAAATAAAAACAAAATCATATCGAGCAACAAGTGGAGGTGCTCCTCTTCCAGGAAATTTTACCTTAGAAGCATATCATGATTATACTCAAGATACAAATTATTTAGAAGAATCACCATTATATTTATTTGATCGAAATGCATTTACAACCAATAAAGAATGGGAAAATGATTTTTTCCCTGAATTTCATCGAAAATGTTCATATTGGGATCCGTCATCCAATACTAATGGTAAATGTGGTCATGATTTATTACAACATTTGGGTAATGATAAACGACCTGACCATACATGGTTAATTGTTGGTCCGAAACGATCTGGTAGTGTATTTCATATCGATCCAAATGCAACCCATGCATGGAATGCATGTATTACTGGTCGGAAACGTTGGATATTATATCCTCCAGGACAACCACCTCCAGGAGTATTTCCTTCCGCAGACATGGATGAGGTGGCATTGCCTCTTTCTGTCGGTGAATGGATTATACAGTATTGGACAGAGCATATTGAGCAATATCGAACACGACCAGTTGATCAGCGCCCATTAGAATGTACAACTCATCCGGGCGATGTCGTCTTTGTACCTCATGTAAGTCAAGTCAATGGAACTGAACTGTATGTATAACAGTAAGAGATCATTCGTGAAATAGGATGTACACTTTTTACTGACACTTGTCCTTCTATTTTTCTATAGGGATGGTGGCATTCTGTAATCAATCTTGATGATTCAAACATTGCAATTACTCATAACTATGCTAGTCCAAGTAATCTTGGGAATGTGTTGAGATTTTTTGTCGATAAACAAGATCAGATTAGTGGCTGCAGAGATAGGAAGGAAAGTATCAAACCAGAGTATATACATGATGAACTTGTTAAGGTATTAAAAATAAAAGAACCAAAACACCTGGAAAAAGCATTGCAACAGACCGGTTGGACGTGTCGTGCATGGGATGAGGGAGATAACAAAATAAAAGTCAAACTTAGTACGCGGCAGCAGCAGGACGACGAAAACGAAAACGAAGATAACATCAATAAGAAGCGTCGAACTTCTGCCATGAATGGTGAAAGAGATGACGGTAAAAAGCAAGAACTGACTTCTGTCATGTCGAAAACTGACACAGTGTCAACTTTTAGTTTTTCATTTCTATAAACAACAGTTTGAATATCTTCTTACCTGTTTAATAGTCCTTCATATTTTTGATCAAATAATAATAACATTAGCTACAATACCACCGTATTGGTATCTTATCCCTCTCTATTAGTTTTATTATATACCGCATGTTATATCGCAGCAACAGTAGGATCCGAAATTGATGTTTGAATTCCTAACCTAATATTTTCATCAGAAGTTGATGATACCATATTCTTCAACATATTTATGCTACCATTAGTATCATTAGTACCTTGGTTGCTTTTGTTGTCGCGTATTGTGTGTAGTTCGAAATTCCCTTTTGAATGATTGTTATGCTGTTGTTGTTGATGGCCGTCATCCTCTATTGTAACAACACTTCCACGTCTCTGTAAAAAACCAGGAGAATTTTGAGGAATTTCCTGTAATCGTTGTTGACGTCCTTGCCGTTTCTGTCGTTGTTGGAGAAAGCATTCATATAAAGGTCTGGTACCAACCCGAATAACAAATAGTAAAATTCCCGCAAATAAACCCCGTCGACGTATGATTGGATTCTTTACAATAGATATAAAAGTTACAATCCAAACAATCGTCAGTACCAGAACTATCAGTATCCCCGAATCTGTTGCATCACAATTTGTAGCAATAAATATCTTAAGTGATTGACGCCAATTTCGTTCCGTTTGTTGTAATAATAATTGAGCTCGACGTTGCCTTGCTTGTTGTCGAACAGATTGAAAAGAAAACCATACATACTTTGTTGACAATGAGAACCAATTGGTCGATCCTCCGGTTGATGTAGGTATATTATTTCCGTGAGTAGTCAAAGAATCTCCTCCCATCTCTGATGATGAAAAATCCAGATGATATCTTTTCATTTCTGCTTCAACATATTCGTCATCGTCATCATCATCAAGATCAAATGAACCTGAAAAAACTGCGGAAATTGTTGGATAGGATGACATCTGTTTGGGTGATAATGATGAATTACTACTTGAAATGACGGGTCCACCATCGTTTGCATAACTCCTGTTGTCATTTAAGGGAGATCGTTCTGCCGAAATCTGTGCTAAAACATCATCGACTTCATTTGAGTAATCTTTGTCGTCGTTGTCGTCGTTGTTACTTTCCATACTCATGCATGATCCCCCCGAACTACTATGCGACCCTCTTCGCTTTAGTGTTTTTTTCTGCTTAGGTATGGCCCCATCTTCAATTATTTCGTTTTTCGTAGAGATTCGATTGTATCTGACCATTGTGTTTTGCGTTTTATTAGAAGCAAAAAAAAGCTGATTTTTTTTTCTTTTCTTTTTCGTTTGGCAATTGGCGACAAGATTCTGTAGGACCAACCGTAGCTCCACTACAGGACATGCAAATAAAAATGAATCTTGACAAGAAACATGTAGTCCTACAAGTAACTTTTAGTCTGTTATTACTACTACTACTACTCGTAGATGATTCCTTCTATATTCCTACGTCATAAGATCGGAGTAAACTTTTTTACTTAATGCCATTACTTAGTGCGATACATTATTGGGGGAGAGAATATGCTTTGATAAGGGGGATACGACTTGTACGACGTCCTACAAAACATCACGTTCAAAGCGCTTCGTCGCGGTTCAAAATTGTATGCATTTTTTGCGCCTTACAAGCCGTATGTTTCTTTAAATCCATCCGTTATGTTTTTATTTTCACATGCTGAATGCTGCGCGACAAGATACAGTAGGCAACGATTTTACAAAAATGAAAAAATCAATACTAAAAGTTACTGATGACGATATCGAGATAGCAGAGTAAAAGACTCACTCAAGAACGAGGTCCTTTACTGTACCTCAATTAATAGGCTCCGTGGCATAGCATCGATTAGTTTGACCAGCCAGTCGTTCATTGTCCGCCGATTGCCTCATCATGGAGGAGCTTCAAGATGCTATCGAGGATGCTCAGTACGTGAATGCAATTGCGACACAAGAAGAAGGACCAAGACCTGTATTATCATGGGAGATCCCAAATGAAGAACAACTTGCTGAATGGGAGGAGAAAAAGAAAACAGAACGAGAAAAAAATAAATTGTCTGGGCCGGAAGTTTTCGGTACTGATTGGTGTCTACAATCGGAAATTGGTTTTTATTTGTTTTCTGAATTTTTAAAGGATACCGACACATGTAATGATTATTTGAGAATTAATTTCATTGAGGAGCTTATTCGGTGGCGGAGACTAAGAGGAAATAACAGACTAGCGAAAGCTAAAGTAATAATTGATAAATATCTATCTGAACAACCAAAAGATTCTACCGGTCAACCAATATGTCCAGAAAAGACTCAAATCGTATCGTACGATATATATCGAAAGGTGCCGCCATTGAACCTTTCAGATGAAGAATTGAAAAACTTATACTCTGCTAACAAAGTATCCAGTGATTCGTCGTCGTCAGGGCCAAACTGCCTTGGTATATCTGGTCCTATACTAGATGAAATTCAGCACGATGTTGCTTTAGTTGATGAAAATCATACTTCCACTTCCAACGGTAGCCTTTGTTTAGATGGTGGGAAGTCGCCAACCTCCAAAGAATTACAACAAGAAAGTGCCGATACAGTAGAAGCCGTTGAAAGTTTACCCGATAGGCAATCAGTTAAGGACAAGTACGCAACGATGAAACAACTTACCCAAAGTATAAGAAAGAAAAAGGATGCTAACATTCTTAGTCATTTGTTTGCAAAAGTGGATATGGTTATAGTCGAAAGTTTGCGCATACAATATTGGCAACAATTCACAGAATCGGAACAATATACCAAAATGAAAAACTTCCTGTGGTTTTATGATCGACAGGTCGTTGCTGATGACTTCTTCTCTATGCGCGTTCTAGGAAGAGGTGGATTTGGGCTTGTAACAGGTAAGTAGTAACATGATGTAGTAACGTTGATATTATTCAGGGTTCAGGATTATCCAGTAGACGATTGATGACCGAATATATCCCAATTTGTACGATAAAATTGTAATTGGTTCTCGAGCTTAATTTGCTATTGTCTTGTTGCGTTATTATTTAACTTGTCAAACAAACAGCGTGTAAGAAAGGGACTTCTGGTAAGCTATATGCTATGAAGGTCATGAACAAAAAGAGAATAAAGATAAAGAAGTCAGAGATGCTAGCAATTAATGAACAAAAAGCCCTTGCGTCTGTGGAGAGTCCCTTTGTGGTCAATCTTAAGTACTCATTTCATTCAAAGGAGGACATATATCTTATTCTGGATTTAATGACTGGCGGAGATCTCAGCTATCACTTACATCAGAAAGGCTCATTTCCTATAAGAGAATGTAAATATTATGCTGCTAGAATTATGTTGGGACTACAAGCACTTCATGATCAAGGCTACGTATATCGTGATCTCAAACCAGAAAATTGTCTTTTGGGGGAGGATGGTAGAATAAAATTAACAGATCTTGGACTAGCTACGAAAGTAACACCAAATCTTCACGGTGCCGCTGGGACAAGAGGGTACTGGGCTCCTGAGATGTTACGGCGGGATAAGAAAGGGAGGAGGATATCGTACGGACACGCAGTCGATTGGTTCAGTTTTGGTTGTTGTCTTGCCGAATTTATATCTGGATCAAATCCATTTCGCTCACAAGAGGCCTTGAAGTTCGGTCTCGATGCTGGAAAAGAGTCAAAGGTACGAGAGGAGCAGTATCACTATTTAGATTATTTTCCTGTTTTTATTTTTTAGTAACCTATCTAACATACTTTTTCTTTCATTTGCTTTGACATTGGATAGGAAAAGGCCATTGATTACGCAACCCTCGAAATGACCCCTGAATTTCCTGAAACAATATTTGATCCAGAAGCAGCAGATCTGTGTCGACGTTTATTGGATAGGAATGAAGTTACAAGGCTGGGAGCAAAAGGATGCGAACAGATCATGGCCCATCCATGGTTTAAAAGTTGTGATTGGGGACTAATTTTATCTGACAAGACGACACCACCCTACGTACCTCCGAAGGATGTCAATGCTGCTTCTCAAAGTGAAATTGGAAATTTTGAGGAAGATAAGAAGTTCGACGATGTTGTAATTGACGAGAAAGATGAAAAAGTTTACGCTCATTGGGATTGGACGAATCCTCATGCTTTTGCAGCAGAAGTGATCGAGTTTATGATTTATGAGAGAGATACAGGAAAACCTCTTGTTCCGCTAAAAGACCAAACGAATTGCTGCTGCAATGTGATGTGATGAGAATACACTCATATAGGTTATAAATGTCCGTGGTGACGATTATTAAAGAGTAATTGAGAGAAAGTTTAGTTAATGAGAATAAAGAATAAATTACAACTGTATTGAATTCAAGGCATATTTTCTTTCTTCTTATCATTGTGTGCTTCTTCTTAATTATTGTTGGGAAGGTTGATAGATACCAATCAGTCCCACCCACTGTTTTGTCATCGATGCTACAATTGTATTCTATTATTCACTTTCTTTACTAAATTAGTTTGGCAAAACCGAGTTGCTAGGTTGGGGGAGGCGGGTTTTCGAATTTTCTTCGAATTAATTTTTAGTGCTGGACGAGCAACCAATAAGCATAATACTATGCGCCAACAAAAATCGTCTGATATTGAATATAAAAAAAAGGATTCTTCATCAAAACAATTCATACTTCAAGTAGTCAGCATAACGTTACCCCAACGCAACGCAACATACAAACATACAGTAGACAAAAGAATATTAAGAAATACGATGTTGGATTCATTGCGATCGTGCTACCTACTCCTTCTCCTTTTCTGCACACAGAAAGTTGTCGTCGGATGGGTTTCTTCAAATAATGTTCGACAACCCTTTTCGACTACTAGTGCTAGCAGCAGCGGCAGCAGCAGTAGCAGTAATTTGAAAATGGGTGTATCAGCTACGATGCGGTAAGTAATGATGGTAAAGCCATTTCGTATAAATAATGTACACCAACAATTGGTATATCTCACGAACGACTTCCTCCTTTTTTTCTGTGCGTATGATTTAAACTCTAGACGCGTTCGAGATAGTGTACTTAGCAAGGAAAGATCACGAAAAGATTTGAAGATAGGTATCGCGGGTTTTTATGATCGATCCTCAAAACTTTGGGAGAACGTCTGGGGAGAAGTAAGTACAACGTAAATCGAAAACGTACAGATGAAACAAATATTATTCATTTTGCTTCCTTGTTGGTATGAATCTTTGCCAATGCTTTTGCTTATTTCTGTCAAGAATGAAGATTTATTCGTTTACCTCTCAACAACATTATTATTGCTAATGCATGTACCACTCAAACACGCACTAATATTCTAAATCAAACACAATAGCATATGCACCATGGTTATTATATTCCTGCAGATAGAACCGATCACCAACAAGCCCAGGTTGATTTGATCGATGAAGTATTGAAATGGGGTGACGTTACAGAAGCAACGAACGTTGTTGATGTAGGTTGCGGTATCGGTGGAAGTAGTCGTCATATTGCTAGAAAGTATAACTGTAAAGCGAATGGTATCACATTGAGTCCATACCAAAGTTCAAGGGGGAACGAGCTTGCAAAAGAACAAGGATTATCCGATACAGTTTCTTTTCAAGTGGCAGATGCATTAGAGATGCCTTTTTCAGATAATTCGTTCGATTTGGTTTGGAGTCTAGAAAGTGGAGAGCATATGCCGGACAAAAAGAAATTCACAGATGAACTCTTTAGGGTCGCGGTGCCTGGTGGAAGAATCCTACTTGTTACCTGGTGTCACAGAGATCTAGGAGAAGGCGAGACTAGCCTTACAAAGAAGGAAGTCAAATTACTAGCACGTATCAATAGGGCCTACTATCTTCCAAAATGGTGTTCAGTACAAGACTACGTAGATCTGAGTAAGTTTTCCGTATATATAGATAGAAGTGGCATGCATTATAGATAGACATGTTTTTATTCTAAATCGCTTCACTCACCTACTTGTTTCCTCGATAATTATGATGGATTTTTAATATGTCATTATTTCGTACTCAGTGAAAGCCAAGGGAGCTTCAGACATCAAACGTGAAGATTGGTCGTATGTTATTGCTCCGTTCTGGAAGGCTGTCATTAAGAGTAGCTTGAATTTACGAAGTCTTTTCGGTCTTTTAAAATCTGGATTTTCAACAATCCGAGGTGCATACGCCATGCTACTCATGTTGCGAGGGTTTAATACTGGTCTTATCAAATTTGGTCTCATCACCTGTACAAAACCTAAAGTGAGTATGTGAAGGAATTAAGGTAGTAATATTAATATTCATCCAATAGATGTCTATCATAAGAAAGGAAAAAACGACTATATTTTTAAATTTTACATTCAAAATTTGTACTCCTATATAAGATATAGACAATAGGAAATATCATATGCAGCTCCCTTGAAATGACTGCGGATCTAAATTGAACTCTTTCATATCTTCTTCAAGCACCGGTCTTTCAAAGGCGGATGATTGTAGTCCATGTCCAAGCAGCTCAACCTCAAATAGTGACTTTGGTGATATATTTGGTCTTCCCTGATCAAAAACAATCAATTCTCCCCTCGACATTTCCATCCATTCTTCATTTTCGGTAAGTGGCTTCGTCGCAATCACTGACACACAATCATTTTCTTTATTCGTACTCGAAAAATTAACCGCAATATCTATGTCACAAAGTTGACAATTGTTTGTGAAAGGATATTCGCGTGTAGTATAGTGAAGTCCATTCCAGACAGTGCTGCCTGGCCGACTCCCTGGCCATGAATACACCCATTGAGTATGTGGACCACACGTTAAAATGAAATTCATTATCGTTCCTTCTGGATCTTCCATAATAATCTCATTGCATAACTTGTGAAGAGCATCCTGAAGAACAGGAAGAGAAGGCAAATGTTGAAATTGTACTCGTAGTGCATTTAATACGGCGCAAAAGGCAGCCTCCGAATCCGTACTGCCAATTGGATGGTAATATCTCTCATCTCTGCAGGGTGAATCATTCGGGACTTTTAATGCTTCCAGTTTCGCTTTTGGGTCTCTCTTAAACATGGGAATATCTCCATTCATTGCAAAGGCCCAATTTATTCCCCACATTTCTCGTGAAAACGGATGAACATTTGACAGTTCTACACCACCAACTGTCGCATATCGTATGTGAGACATCATATTCAGTGTATGTATTGGATGATCAGAAAGAAAATTGGCAGTTCTAGAAGAAGAAGCGGGATTTGAATCATGGAATTGTCGGATTCCAGATCCCTCTGCTTCGTAAAAAAGAACACCCCATCCATCGCGATGGATATCAGTCTCTCCGCCTCTTTGTAGAAACCCTTTGAAGCTAAAGGTAAAGTCTGTAGGTGAGGCACAATTCATTCCAAGAAGTTGACAACCCAATGCTGAAGTACTGCTACCGATAGGATTGAGAAGAATATTGAGATTTGTCATAGCAACATTTTCATATTGATCAAGATGACGATGATCATACTTCTTAATCCCAAAAATAAAACTAGATGCCGGTATTACGAGAGAATGAAGTAAAGCTACTAGTATGTAGGGAAAGAAGATTCTTATGGAACCATCTGTGGAGAATCCCATCATCTTGACTGATGTTACTGTTTGAGAGATTGTTCTTATTTATCATTTATTTTATGACTTGTGATGTTTTGTTCGTTTGTTTGTTCGGATCGTCGTTCGTGCTGAGCAGTCAAACAGGTGTCAAAGGCAGACAGTGAACCTTCGTACGATATGCTGCCCCTCCCCTAAAACAATCAACAACAACAAATATACTTAACGAACAAAGGCCTTCCGGCACTATTTTACAGGGCCTTCCGGCACTGTAAAAATATTAGGGTTTGATCTAAAACTTTAAAACTAATGATTACTGTATACTGTACAGCTACCCGCTTTTGGGGAAAGCGTGTACAGTATGTGTGAGGTGTATTGTATACCATGCTCTAGATAAGATTAATCTACATTCAAGACATCTGTTTAACTATTGATTGATATCAATAGGGTGGCATGTTTCATTCGTGAATTATAAGCGATTATTAGCAATCATTCACTAGTGTGTTAGTCCCGTAATATATGTGCACACGGCATCGTATTGACAGGTATTTTGGAAAAGAGAGTACAAATAATATATATAGAAACACTAGCATCCTTCTTATTATCCTCTGCTACACATAGCACATGAGATGTTGTTACAACTAGATTGCTTTCTCAATATTTCTAGCACTTGTAGATTTATATGATCAGAACAGATTCCCTGAGGTGCCTCTATTTTTTCAGCATCACAATAAACAGTTAGTATAGAGTAAGACAGGGATAAATAAATGTGATTCTTTCTCTTTCTAACCTATCTGACAGCAATTTCTTTATACTATCAATGATTGTTGTGATATGATTGGTGCTTGGAATTATGTAGCATTTTTAATCCTAGCTGCTGTAATTTGGCGTTTGAAAGAAGGTGCTGTTGTTGTTGTTGTTTTTGTTGTTGCTCTGTTGTTGTTACAAGGATGGGTGGTGGTGGTGGTGGTGGTGGGGATAAGGAGAGAAATAGACTGAGGAAATTAATATCAAAGTAGCACAGTGCAATACCAATTCTAGAATATTGGCACTTCCTAATAAAATAGTTAGGGTATCTAACACATATACACACACACACACACACACACACACATCATAGCGATATTCACTACCTATGTGTCATGTACTCTCAAAACATTATACTACTGTGATGAAGTCACTCAAAACCATGTCACATAAAACCCGTATATTGCTTCCAAGTTGTATTATTTTTATGGAATGTTTTAGCTATATTTAGCTTATAGTGCTAGTACACAGTTGTTTAGGTGGTGGAAGTCCTGACTACTGTACAATACTAAATAAATGACAATACCTCAAAAACTTACAGTCAGCAAGAAGACAAAGAACATGTTAAAAATTGTAGTACATAAGTAATCCAAGTGTATTCAGAGGGATAAGATGGCTATCATGGATCTTTAGAATAGGAAGTAACCATTTTGGTAGCTTCATATATGGCCCTACTATACATGCCTTCAGTCCTACTTTGTTGACACACACATGTTGGCCACCAATCTCCACTATGTATAGGGATTGTTAATAATTAATCATACAGTATCAGTTCCTCTTCTTCGTCCTTTGTAGGGGGGGGGGGTGATTTTTTGAATACTTCATCTACTATTACTACATTTGAAGGGTACAATCTCGCGCGGAAGATGGAGAAGGGGATTTTCCTCGTTGCATTGTTTTGCACGTGATTCTGCATGCTTTTTTACGACGATGAGTAAAGAGTGTTGCTAGTTAATCACTAATCACAATTAATCAGTGCTGTTGCTGTTGCAACAGCACAAATATTGGGTTTTCTATACACCAACATTGATCATGAGATTTCCCCCCTATAGATGGTTTTTTTTCTGCCACATCCCTGAGATGATTATTAACTACTGAGTGGTGGAGCTATTCTAGTCCATGCTATGTATTGTTTGTATTGTTGCCATTGAACACAGTTCCTTATTCAATACAGGGATGTATTATTTGTCACCACTGAACAGTTCTTTAATCAATACAGTGTGGTAGTGTAGAATAGTGGTGGGTCGTCTGTTGGGTGCAAGCCTGTCTACGGCTGTGTTGAACAAAGAGGCAGCTACTATAAAATAAGAATAAGTTAATATAAAATATATTTGAAGGGTAGAGGGGTGAGTTGAGTGGCAAAGTAAGTTTCTATTGAATTTCTTTAGCATAAGAGGGTGGTGGTGATGATAATAATGATAATGATGTGTATTTTTTGCTTTGCATTGTATTGTTGATCACTTACTTCATCATACATCAAATCACTCTTCATACCATTCATTTACAACATCATGTACAAGTACCAATTTATTTTTTGCACATTTTTTATGGGGGTGCAACGAGAAAACCTACCTTTTCCGAAACGAAATTTTGTTTATTTTTTGAACAATAACAGCTTTCAATTTGAAGTTGAGAAATAATATAACCTATGCCCGATCGCATTAAGTAAAAAAGTTGTATGAAAACGTATGTACGATTACAATAACACCGATTGCTTAACATGCACCGTGTACAAAAACTGCACAGGAGTTTTTTTCTTGAGTTGGAGTGACACACACGACATCGATCCAAACAAAAAACCATTTCGATATTGTTTTATTTTTTATAATTTTTCTTTTTGCTGTGGCTCTGGAAGCTTCTCCCACAAACAACAGCATTCATTATTCTAACGACACAAGTTCAGTTAGTTTCAAAAACAAGTACACAGCTACTGCATCATCAACACACCACCTACCTACAGGTACCTACCAATGAATCATATTCCATCAACGAACAGTTCATCGTCTTCGAAATCTACGTTGACGACGTCGACGTCTACCACGACGACAACACCAAATTACGACAACAATAACGGAGATAATAATGGTGATGGTGTATCTCGTAAGTTAGTATCTATCTTCGATCCAACGATGACGACGATACTAAATAATAATAATAATCATAATCACAACACAGCCAAAACGAATAATATAAAGAAATCTAATTTTATCACGATGAACGACGACGACGACGACGACGACAACAATAATAGTAGTAGTAGTAATAGTATCCGACAAGACCAGTATGAAAGTCGTCTTTCATCGTCCCATCTTCGTCAGTCTTTATTAACTACCGCCAGTCATCGACGAAAAGCGCAGCAACAGCAACAGCAACAAAACAACGGAAAAAATCTTGGTGGATACATTGCAAAATCCACTGCTACTACTACTACTACTAGTACTACCTCATCTTCATCATTATTATTGCCATCATTACCATCATTACCATCATTACCTCCAGTATTACAGGCAGTCTCCCGTCGTCGTGAGAGTATAACCAGTAAAAGTAGTTACGGTAGTATGAGTTCTATCTTAGAGGAAAATGAAAATGAAAGCGACGAAAATGAAAACAAAAATGAAAATGATCGCAACGAATTAAAAAATGAAAGCGACGAAGAAAGCTATGAAAATTGTTACAGTAACGATTATCAAACAACAACAATGGTCAATGACTACGACACTGAAGACAGTGTTGACAACGACGACGACGGTAACTTTTACAATTATGAGTCACATACTGATGATGATGATGATGATGATGACGATGAACTTGAATCTAGTCAAGCTAACGTTATTGCAATTGGTGTACTCGAGGGTGATGATGATACAGATGAAGAGAAAAAGGATAATGACGAGGACGAAGTACAGAACGGCAACAAGAAGGAAGATCGTCGTGTATCATCGGATGAAGTAGTTGCTAAAGATATCGCTCAAGAGGAACATAATATTAAGATGCAAATTAAAATGGCAGCAGCAGCAACAAATAGAAATTCGATACAACGTCGTCCTCATCGGCCGTCGTCGTCGGTGAATAATAATAACACCGGTACTACTACAACAACAGCTACTACTACTACAAGTAACATGAATGGTCCAGACGACAACTTGAAAAAACGGAGTAGTGTAGCTGATGCCAATGCCGACCGAGACCGAGAAGAGAAGATGAGAACCATTCAGGGAGCACGAGAAGGTGTTATGGTTCCAAGAGTACCACGACCACGAATACCTCGTCGATTACACAGTATGACCTCCTCTTATACAGCTCCACCACGACAACCAGTTCGTAAACGTTCTACGTATCATAGTGGTGGTGGGGATTATGGGAATGGGAATAGTAATGATAGTAATGGTAACGGTGATGGTGATGGTGATGGTAATGGTAATGGTGATGGTGATGAGTCATCAATGCCATCATCAACAACGGTAGTAACAGCAGCAGTATGTGTAGCAGCAGTGTGCGTAGCAGCACCTACAGTGTCAATATCAAAGATGAAAGAAGTGAAGGAAAACAAAGATAAGAGTGGCAAGGAGGTAAAATCTGCGATGAATGATGATGATGTTGCCGATGATGATGATGATGATGATGATGATGACGATGACGACGGTGACCGTTCCAGTGGAATCGATTTAGATGATAAGACCCGACAAAGAATTCTTACTCGATCGACTCTTGTCCATGCGCAAAAACGAGCACCAATCAGCAGTTCCCTCAGTAGCAACAGTACAGTAGTAGTGGTGTTGGAAATGGATATGATGGAGGTGGTATGGGTATGGCTCGTTCTGCTACTGCGTCTGTCGCTGTCGCTGCTTCTGTTTCTGTCGCTGCTACATCTTCTCGTCCAAGTGATGACAAAAGTAACATGCGAATTTCACCGAGGATTTCTTTATCGTCGCCGTCGCCGCCTGGAGCCACTAGTAGTGCGCACAGTAACAATAACACAGGTAATAATAGTATGACATCACCATCATCAACCAGCACACCACTAGTAGGAGGTCGACCATCTGACGAAAAGGCCAATTTTCGTAGACGTCCTCTTTCCAATATGGTATCTTCTTCTGATAGTGTAGGACGATCCTCTGTCCATACAAATACATCCGATAACGCTTCCGTTAGCGTCATCTCTGACGATCTACGACAAGTAGAAGATCTCGAAGCCCAAGAAGAAGAAGAAGACGAAGACGAAGAAGAAGTTGTCCTACTACCCGGTGCTTTTTTTTGCCCTGGAATGGGTGATGAACCACAGCAAGAAGGACAAAACCAAGGTGTTTCCGGCTACGATTCTGGATTTGAAGATGATGACAGCGATGTTGAAGATCCTGAGATCGTAACAATTTTGTCATCGGGACAAGAACTGGACGACAACTCAGAAATACCGGGAGGAGGTTCGATTGCAACTACTGCTGCTGCTGCTGCAGCTGCGGTTGTTACAAGTACTCCTCTTCAAGCTGAACTGTACGAGGTTGAAGCAGCTGTAGCCGCAGAAATTCTAATCGAAGAAGATGACGATGATCTAAATGGAAAAGATTCTGTCCGTAAAATGTCGGTTAAAATATCCTTTGTAATGTTTGCTTTACTCCTTGTTGCAGGAATCGTTATGGGAGTTGTGATACCACGTGTTGGCAACAAAAATGATGATAATAGTGGTAATCCAAACGATCAAGATGATACACCCATCGTTGAGGGTTGGACTCAAGTCGGTGAAATCTTAACGGTAGAAGATGCTTCCAAGGACAATATTCGTTTTGGAACATCTGTCGCTCTTTCTGGTGATGGGAATCGAATTGCAGGTACGTAACGATAAAACTAAATCAACAACAACAACAACACCAACAATAGCGACAACGACGACGACGACGACGGCGAGATAACATACATTGAATGTAATCTTTTGCTCACTATTTTTCTATTTCTTCTTCTTGATAACTATCTTCCCCGATAATAAACACTGTGTGTACCTGTTTTGGGCAAAAGTTGGACTTCCGGGATCTGATGATCCAAGTGACGACACAATGAAGAGCACTGGAAGTTTTCAGATATTTGATCTAGCATATGGAACCGGATCGAATGAAATTGAATCGAACGGAACTGAATGGGAGGAGACATTCCAAGATTTTGGAATCTATTCAAATGCCGAGCTGGGCACTAATGTTGCTCTCTCAGAGGATGGAAGACGTGTTGCAGTCGGAGCTCCATCGTATGATTCAGAAATGAATGGATATGTTGTAAGTTTATTATCCTATATCCTTACTATTGTTGTCATTATCTAAAAAAATCACACACATACACACACACACACACACACACACACACACATGAAATCAATCTTTAAAAAGCCAATTCTTACTCCTTTCTCACTTGGATATTTCTTTTTCTTCTCTTTTCTTTTCTTATAATTGACTTCCTCTTCGTAACGCTAGTCAATATATCAAGAATCATCTGAAAACGGAAGGTGGGATCTAATTGGTAACATCACCAGCAGTAACGATACCACAAATGCTATTAATGACATCTTTGGGGATGCTGTTGGGTTCTCTGGGGATGGAACCATCATCGCCGTAGCTGACAGAAAAGCGGATCAAGTAGATGAAAATGTTGAGGATGCAGGCTCTGTTCAGATCTACCACGAAGTCAATGGAGCATGGAAACCAATGGGAAAACCGCTTTTCGGTGCAGAGAAGCGCGACCTATTCGGTTGGTCTGTGGCTCTCTCCAGAGATGGTTATAGGGTTGCAGCATCGTCGTTGGGAAGTAGCGATAAGCCAGGTAATGTCCGAACATTCGATTATGACGAAGAATCGGGTGACTGGGAAGAAGCTAACTCTACCTTGGTTGGAGACTCGACACAAGAATTATTTGGGATATCTGTGAAACTATCGGATGATGGTTCGATCCTAACAGTTGGTGCTCCAGGTTATTCTGGGAATGGAACAGAGGCTCTTAGTGTGGGTATCGTACGATCATATCAGTACGATGAGGATGAAGAAGAATGGTCGCCTTATGGTCAACCATTGGAAGGAGCAAATGCATTCGATGTATTTGGTAGCTCGATAGCCTTGAATTCCGCCGGCGACATTGTAGCCATTGGGGGTCCCGAAAACGATAGTTTCTGTGACAATTGTGGTCATATTCAGGTCTTTGAAAATAAGGAAGGGATGTGGGAGAATTCCGGCTCCGCTGTAGGTCAGAGTGGTTTAGATGGTGGCCAGTTCGGTTACTCAGTAGCCTTATCCGGAACAGGAAGTCGTCTTGTTGGAGCTGCTCCTTTTACAATTCAAAATGGATTTGTGAGCAAGGTTGGTCAAGCCATTGTTTTTGACTCTATCATAAATGCAACTGAAGACACGCCACTATAGTATGATATAATACAACATAATGGAATTTAATAGGATTCAATTTAACATAATAATATAATTATAATATAATAAATATAATGCCATGTCAGGCCAGACCATGCCATGCAATGATGGACGGCATTCGTCGTGATTTTCCTCTACAACATACCTACAAGTCTTTAGTGTACAAGTTATGATGATGATTCATTGTCATGATAATATGACATCGTGCTATTGTAAAGGTAAGTACAGTATTCAAATATATTCAAACACTTAGCTAACACTTTGGAATACTGGTATAAGTATATAGTATACACAGGCAATGTTATTAGTCCCATAAACGGTATTCCATTCAAATGACAGTATACAAGAGCAAACGCTCAACTTAACCATTCAGTTGCAAAAACCAACAATACAAATATAGGCATCCTCATAATCTAAAAACAAAACAGTTAATGACAAAACTCAGACGTCTCTCTCTCTCTCTCTCTCTCTCTCTCTCTTACCATTGTAGTCAAGTGTAGACATCTTAAATAATACAGGTAGCTCTAGATTTGTTGGTAAGTCAAGTGGTTCCAGTTCGGAGTAGTACCATCCAGTGTTGTTGGTTCTAATGAGAGTAGTTTGCTGATCAATTTAAACCCTCCAGTAACGTGTCAAAATTCGACTCTGTATTTGTATGCACCTTCTCAGAGAATTCCCTAACGTATAGATTCAAATCTCACATAAATTTCCTCTGACTGTTCACTTAGTTGTAAGTATTTTTATACCAACCTGTAGCTATATACTACAAGCTATTCTATCTTGTATCAATTTGTATCAGTAGTGCACTGGTAGTAATTGGAATATGAAGGGTTTGCATTCTTTACTTCTCATGGTGAGATGGAAGGATAATCTTGATGTATAATAACCTGTGTAATAGTAATTTTCCTTGAGGTTCTCTGAATCACACTAACTAGAGGATCGAAATTAATTATCTCCCAGAAGATCTGGTTTTTGACCAGAACTCACCAACTGATATGAAATATAAAGAACAGGACCAAAGTATAAGCTACTTGTAATACTAGATACTAGCTAGTAGCTATCATAAAAATCTATGTTTAAATTAGTATGATTTCACGTATTAATTTTTTGACCAACAAAACCAATTTCTACAAAAAAATACCCTTCCTATTAGATAAGATAAGAAGTCAGTGAGGAAAAGCTATTTGAATCTCGACTTCTCACATATATTATGGTCCTTCTTTTGCTGAGCTATCACTACTGCTGTACAATAGTACCACCACAGCATACTGCACTGGGTATCCTACCCCTTACTGTACCTTTCAGCGGCTACTTTGGGGTGTTGATTACCAACGACGAGTTCCCCAAAATTGTAGTAACATTACTTTTATTTTTTGTGAAATCTTTTCGCTCTCTGTTTACGCTTTTCTGACGGAAGCACTACAGACGTCCAGAAGGCCAAACGTTCTTCACCGATAAGTTTTCCGAATTTGATATTTTCAGAGTTTCTAAGAGTTAGTTTTGAGATTACAAAACGAGACTATATCTGTCCAAATACTATGTAAAATGCACACGTGCAGCATTGTGGGTCTTTATCGCGAGCTCTGAGGCGTGTCGTAGGCGTGTTGCTATATATATCATTATGTGATATGAAATATAAGCAGTTCACGTGCCGGTTAAACTCACTAAATAACCGGGAGGTCGTGTCCTGCAATTACAGTCAGTAGTAGACTAGCAACAACTACCCGTATACTAGTAGCCAGAAAAGGTAAAAGAGCACACAATAACTATCGTTAAAGCACAACACCCGATTGACTGATAAAGGAAGCTTATCGGCATTATACCAAGTCTAGCTAGGGACGCATTGCAATTGTTGTTGCCGGTAAAAAAAACATGCGTTGATCTGGTCGACTGCAATAATATTTATTTAGAAATCGCGAAGAAAGAAAGCGAAGGTCGAAGAATTCACCATGAACGACCAATTTGGTGGCTTCGATTTAAATTCTTTTGGACTGGATGGTTTTACTCAAGGGACGAGTTCTACCACGACGCAACAGCAACAACACAGTACACAGCAGCAGCAGCAGCAGCAGCAACGATACGTCTCCGCGTCGAACAGTACTAATAATGTTGGTCCATGCATGGAGACTTATGATCCCAATCAGGTTCTAGGTGGTGTCGGCGGCGCTACGTATGCTAATTCTATCGGGACAAATCACCACAGTCAACATTCTCTTCATTCTCATTCGTCAAGGGCGGGTCCAATTAACGGCTCGAGGAATCATCAAAATCATAGTAGTCAAAACCATAGCGTACACCACCACCATCACCAACAACAACAACAACAAACACATCAGACACTCATGCCTGCTAGCGTAGTTGTTCCTGGAAGTATCCCCGGTGCGTTATCATCTTCACAGCGACGGCCATCGTCGTCGTCAATTAATGCAAATGGTATCGGAATAAGTCAAGGGGGAGGATTTCCTGATTTTGAACCGATACCGATGTCGAAACAACGTGATGGGAGAAGAGTGCAACATCAACATTTATCAGTTTCGTCGCGCCGTAGTAGTAGTAATAATAATCACGCTCCACACACTGTTGGTGCACCATCCTCCCCTGTAAATAATCATCGTCTACAACGTCAACGCCAACATGAATATCGTCATCAACAGCACACGCAACAACCGCAAACACAACAACAACTTCACAGTAAAAGACCGCCGGATGCAATATCATCAGACATCTTTGCAATCCATCATCAACAGCAGCCGCCGCCGCAACAACAACAACAGTCGCGATCGAAATCGAAGCCAAAGCCACAACCACCCAAAATAGAAGAATGGTTAGAGAAACTCGAATTGAAAGTATCCGGAGTGTCTTTAGAACCGATGACCGGTACGGAAATTATTGCGAAGGTGACGCTTAGATCGAATGAAGTAGTAACTCGATATTTACCATGCGTAGATTTTTTAGTACAATGTCAACAAGAACTACGAAAGGGATTACAGGTAGCAACTGCAAAGCGGTATGTTCATCATATGTTCCGAGATACGATGACTCCTCGACAGTTTTACACCAATTATATTGCCAGTCTACCAGAACGTTTCTATAGAAAGAATCGTAGACTTATGGACCATGAAAATATAACAGCTGCAGTGAAAGAACTACAAACATTATGTGCCAATGCTAAGGGAGTAGAAAGTCAAGGCTGTGAGGTTGTGAAGAATACATTTTTAGGTGGGATGAAGGATGGTGAATCGTGGGGATTAAGAAAATGGCTTTCAAAGCAGGGTGGAGCGTTACATATCTGTAATGATACCGAGTGTTTATCCAATTCGTGCCAAACACTTGATAGAGACTTAGAATCAACCAAAAAATTAGCAGATCGATTACGTCCACTTGCTGAGAATGCATTGAAGAAATTAAAGAGTGAGATACCATCTTCCTACCAAGAACAGAGTTCTGCACATCCGTATCTTCCATTTTTCCACCGTCTCGAGTGCGCGTTACGAGGTATGGCCAATTTTGATCCGGAAGATGATGATGTTATTTGTATCATTGATGATGATGAAGTAGAGGAACTTAAAGCAAAAGCGAAAGCATCAGATACTAGTAGTAAGCGCAAGTCTGATTCTACTAGCAAAAGAAACAAAAAATCATCATCATCATCATCATCTTCAACAAAGCGAAAGTCTTCCGCGGCATTCACGCCTTTAATCGAAAAGGATGACGACAATAGTGTGGACAGTGACATCGAAATTCTAGATGAAAAACCTCCAGCGAAACGAAAACGAGTACGAGATGAGGAAGCAGCAACTTTATACACCGATAAAACGAGCACGGGTGTTGATCATGACGACGACGAATTTAATTTAGAAACAGAAACGGGAGACGATTCAGATATTATGGAAGAGTTACTGAAAACCCTAGATGATAATGACGATCCAATTAACTTTGATGAATTTGAACAAGAGAGTGGTGACGACGACGACGGTGATAATGATGCAAATCACACTACAAACAATATCAATACTATCAATGCATTTGATCTTGCCGATGGCTTGGATTCATTAGCTACACTTTTTGATTCCAATCAACACGATAAGGTTCGTCCGTCAGACATTATTGGGGAAGTAGAAGGATTTTGGGATGACAGCTGTCGTTACGCTAGTGCATTAAGATTGTTCTCTGAAATATTACGATCTCCTGACTGTACAAACTTTGTCCTTGAATCAGTAGATGAAGACGAGTTGATTCAAATGGGGAAACTTCCGTATACTGAAATAGTTAAGCACCCGTTATCTTTCCGAGATATTGTTTCTGCCCTACTGCAAGATTTTAATGCAACCGACAACAGTATAGAGTGCAGCAATGGTCTGTTACCATTCGGTACAACTCTTTCAGATTGGAATATGTGGAAAGGATTGGAATTACTTCAAGCAGTCGATTTAGTCCTTTTGAATTCTTTGGCGTATGGAAAAGCAAACGAAGGGGCATCTAAATCGAACGCTCGATCTCGAACAAACAAACTCCGAAAAGTTCTTTGGGCGGGCATCAAACAGGTCGTTGATGACCATATGTCATCGGCTGATGCAGAGGGACGGAGGCGTTGTACTCCTACAAGGAGAGGCGAATCAAGTGGCTTTGTTGTTCGGAAAGGTTCGGCATAATTGAATTATTAATTAGTAAACATGATTGATTAAAAAAAACCTCTGTAAAAATCGTAACTATTGCTTCCTTGACGAGATGATACTATTTTGCTACTACTAATGCGTTTTATTGGATTTTGATAATTTTATTCTATTAGAAACTGAACGAACGAAAAATTAGTGTCACCTAACTATTGAAATGAAAAGTTTTCTCGTTATTATAACAACCTCACTAAATATGTTTTGGTTTAATTGATCTATTATTCGTGCGCCGTACTTCTGTTGGAGGAAATTCGTCACTTGGGTGGTTTGAAGAGTTCGAAGGGGGTTCATTCACATCGAAACCTGATCGATGATTAAGCCCTGTTGTAGCTGATGTTGTTGCTGCTGCTGTTTGTTCTATCCCAAATTCAGTAGATGGTAATTTTATAGCTCCTTCTACTATGGACGATAGGTGATGAGTTCCTATACCTGGTGGGGTACCCCCGTTGGCAGATGATGATTCGGTAGTGGCCTTTCGATTTAACATGAAATCAGGAGGATCTAGCACTGTATCGTTCAGATTGCGTCTCGATCTGGTAAAATTTCGTACCTCTCGTGGATCGTCGACTTGTGAATGTGGCCAAAGATCTGGTCGACTCACACTTTGCCTTCTAATCAAAGGACTGCGCTCATTAAGTGGCATACTTGAATCTCCTTCCGAACGATTATAAAAGAGAACGTAGGAGGATTTAAACAACTCCTTGTGAATGGATTCATCAACAGAACGGTACGATCTATCATTGAACTCATACCACTTATCATCAAATCTATTTAATGTATGAGCGGTATAATGACCCCCACTCAGACCTCCCATGTGATTTGATACAGCATAGAGATCGTAAGTCGGGTAAACTCCACGGGAAGATTTGACTCGTGATTTCAAATCCCAATCTGTGACAGGATGCTCTATAGAAGCATCATTCTTGGAACCAACTTTACCATATTCATTATACTTGAACCGCTTCAGGTGAACGATCAATACTGGAGGTAACATCCATATATCTTGTTTTTTGGTTCCATCCACATGATCCTTGCACTTTTCACAGTAATACTGGTCTGCTCCTTCGAGTTTCTCTTCTTTCAGGTACAGGTCCATACAACCATCAATGGATTTGCATGTCTTCGTTATTGGAAGGGATAGATACATAAAGGGTTCAAATCGAATATTCACATGACCACACGTCAAACACGTACATGTATTCCGTATTTGTCCCTGAAACATATCTACAATAAGTGACTTGTTACGACGCAAATAATTTTTCCAATTTTCAACAGCATCCTCTTCATTATTAGATCCATCACAGTCGTGATCTTCGATGTATGGCCTTTCTTTTACTCGATTCAAATCTTCGTGAATACCATCCAACAAAAAGGCCAGTAATTCCTGTGCGTCGTGCTGGTGATAACCAACAAATTGTGGCGCAAAGGTCTCAAGTTGTTTCTTAAAGCTTATGGGCTCTACTACAGATTTACTTCCCAGCCACATTTGTTTTGTAAGTTCAGCATATGCAGTTGAAAGTCTCCCACCTGTACCCAAAAAATTCTTCTTGTTGATTTCGGACCGATAGTCGTATCCAAGAAAGTAATCGGTCAACGGGATCGTGGCACTTAAACATTGTAGACTACTGTTTAAGAAACAAGTATTTCCAAGGTTTCTTAATCCGATCACTCCCATAGGAACGCTCTGATCATGTTTACTTATTTCTGCCTCGGACAAATTATACATCACTGCCTCATGGACACGACTGTACGTTGTAGCTCTTTGTCTTGGTGAGTTTGGTACATCGTTCACGTTTTTGGGGCTGCTATCAAAGACGGCATTCCCACCTCGATCGACTCGAGATCCTACACGTAAAATGGATTTTCGAATCGAAGAGAAGATTCCATCTCGATTGCGTTTCGTTCCTGCAGCGGCGGCTGATATCATTTGCTCCCTTCGGGGTGGAGGAAGTTGTGCTATAGTAGGTGAAGCATCAGAATAATGCGGGAAATCGCCATGATCATCGTCAATGTTGTCAGCATTTCCGTTTCCTCCCTGCTGTTGATCTGGTCCTTCTTCCATTGGCGGGGACTTAGAGCAGGTATGCCCCATGATCACCGGCTCGTCAGGCCGATCTTCTTCTTTTCTTGAGAAATCTAAAGTCAAGAGCTTACAGAGTTTTTCTGTAAACATATAGTGGTCGGTCTTGTCTTTCTCATAAATGAAATATTGTATTTGTTTACACAGGTTGTCGCTGGATTGCTATCCATTAATGCTAACTTTTCCAACCTCTTCTTTGACTACCAGTACTTCGTCTCTGCCTACTTATTACTCTCTCCTTTACTTAAAAAATAAACACGAAAATACCTCCTCCGTCTCAGAAGAAAGTTACGCCATGAATTTTTTTTACACATCAGAGGATAGATTTTTTCTAAATTATTGCGCACCTTTATTTTAACCTTATTTGCTTATTCAATCAAAAAAATTATTAAGGATTTCGTTTTGGGGCATCGACAAAAAACAATAAAATTACTTTATTAACCAATCGATCAAGGTAGGGATTCTTCACATGCCGGTGAATACAATACAACAAACATAGGATAAGAAGAAGAATAAAAGTAAGCGAGCTATCTGCTGTATTTAATCTTCCACCATTACTTTACTGGATCGAAGAATAGCAAGTAGACCAACAACAACAAATCACATATTGGTCAGAACATGCCATTGCTATTGTTTTTGCACCATTTTATGGAGCAACCAAGAAGCCTAATAGGAACAGTTTATTGTAACTTCTCTACTGAAACGTTGACACATGAGCCACAATCAGTATAAACCAAGCACTGTTGGTATTGTTCAACACCTATGATGATGTGCGGTGCTGTACATAATAATGAGAAAATATATAATTTAATATTTTTCTCTGCAACCAGGGATGAATCTAATAGTACTGATACTTAACTGTTTCATGTCAACTCCATATTCATTGTGTGGCATCTCTCTTTTGCTTCACCGCTACTACACAGTTTGAAATTGTTTCAACTACATTTCCTTTATTTAAATACAGTATAGTAGTATACAGTAGTGCTCCACTCACGCCACACCATGTTACAATAAAATGAAAAAAAATCAGGAGTTTCACGATTCAATTCGATTCGATTCATAATGACTTTTCTTATATTTTGATAATAATTAATTGTGCCACTTGTACTTTTATGTGGCATTTTATCCCCTTCGCCGTTTCCGTCGACCTTGAAGAAGTTTGTGAACATTTTTGGACGCGTTTGACAATAATAAATACCGATGGGATTTTTTGAGATTTTTAGTTTCCATCTCATCATCGCAAGCTCTTGGTCGTTGCCTTTCAATTAAATAACATCAATAATGGTGAAAAGATAAACTGCAAATTTGCACTATAACCATCTTCAAATAGAAACACTTCAAATAGAAACGCATTACAGGCACTGAAGCTAATGAAGATTTGTGTTCATTGATGTATGTACAGTAAAGAATTGTTTCTGACAATGGATTCCAAAACGTGGAGTAGACGGAGGAAGAGGAGGAGGAGCTTGGTTCCTATCCTATTTTGCTCAGTTATCGTTGGAAGTGACACTGCCTTCGCTGCCGATCATCACTTAAGAAGTACACGGCGGACAAACGACTTGGGAATTAACCGAGAAAGAATACTACCATGTTCGTTTGAGTTGAATGAAATAGAATCTGATATAGAATCACTAGAGGCTAGATCAAGACATCGTTCACATCCCATAGAAAGGAATATTTTCGTCCACCATACACAGACAACTGCATCTCCAAGTGAATTGCCTTCCACTCTACCAACAAATTATGATATTACGTCGAATATTCCATATACTATACCATCGTCAACACCATCTCTAACACCGACGATCGTTCCATCTTTATCACCGACAAGAATACAAGTTACACAACCTGCTGCCTCAATTGTGCCAACTTTGACAGACAGCAACACCGAAATACCATCTTCAATAATAATAGATGATGATATTAATGATGAAGATGGTTTCAACATAACTGACTCGCCATCGCCGTCCTCACAACCAATAGAAGGGGATGGTAACTCAACCATTACTTCAATCGATAAGTTTCTAGGACAAACAATATCAGATACCGGGGAAATTGATATTTTAGGCTCACCACAGAACAACGCTCTTCTGGCAATATTAAACAATACACCAGAACTTGATCCGAGTAATCCAGAAGATCAAATAGAGATACTTCAACGGTACGCACTAAATACATTATACTTTTCAACAAATGGGGATAGTTGGAAGGATAATAATATGTGGACGTCGGCGAGTCATCCATGTGGGAGTGGAAATTATGGGAACGATACAAACATTAATAATACAAGTCAAAGCGCTGCATGGTTTGGGGTACTATGCGACCCGACTGAAGAAATTATTGAAAGGTTGTCTCTAGAAGGCAACGATTTACGAGGGGGGTTACCTTCTGAGATACAAGGTCTAAACGGATTACAGGTATTGGAATTGAATGAGAATCAACTAAGTGGATCTATTCCGGGCGCTATTGGGAATCTAACAAAGCTAACTATATTTGAAGTTGGTACTAATTTTATTTCTGGAACGGTCCCAACAACAATAGGAAGTCTTTCTTCAATGATATTATTAGATATTTCTTCGAATTTTCTTACTGGGACTTTGTTTACAGAGTTGGGACAATTGTCGAAGCTCACTGGGCTCTCGATTAAGTCTAACTTTTTGGGTGGCTCAATCCCTACTGAACTCTTGTCTCTATCTTCTATGGGTAAGTTACTTGGCGGGCGGTAGTCTAATAAACTTTCTAAAATGATCGAATATATATTTCTAACTGCTCGTTGCCATCAATTTCTAATTCCTATATTTCTTCTCGATATTTTATCAAAACCAATTGCTAATGGTATACAGTTTCTTTGGATATGGATAATAATGAACTTTCAGGATCGCTTCCATCCGAAATTGGACAACTAACTAATGCTATTTCAGTTTCTATTTCAGGAAATTCGTTAACTGGAATCGTCCCAAAGGAGATTGTGACACTAGAAAACCTTGAAACTTTCAGTGCCAACACCAATTTCGTGGGAGGCCAACTACCGGATATATTTGACAAGCTCTTCTACTTGAGAAGCTTTGATATGGCATTTAATTTCTTGACGGGTTCATTACCCCCATCACTTTTCTACAACGCAAGCCTATTGGAAAGACTGAATCTTAGTGGCAATACTCTCGGGAATGAGCTTCCCTTACCAGGAGGTCTCGGTCAGATGAAAGCTTTGCAGTTGTTAGATCTATCTATAAATCAATTTCTTGGAACAATTCCAGGTGAAATAACTAAAATGAAATCACTCAAAGAGTTACGATTAGACAAGAATTTTTTGACCGGACAACTTCCAACGGATTTTTTTCAGTTAAGTAATATTGAAATTTTGTCATTGTCCGAAAACTCTCTTTCGGTACTTCCAACTCGACTGATAGGTTTTCCAAGCTACGGGAACTACAACTTAGTTCTAATATCATCGAAGAGTTACCTGAGGAGTACGTGAATAATTTTACAAATCTCGGTAAGTTGCAAGAAGTGAATTAGTTACTCCCTCATCTTTGAACAATCTTTCTTCAATTACTCATACTAATAAACTTTGCTTTTTTGTTCATATATCAATCATCAATAGAAATTTTAAATGTTTCAAGAAACGCCATCGGTGGAGATGATTTTCCGAGTCGGTTCCAGTCAACCGCTCTTACAACTGTGGACTTTAGCTTCAATAACTTGAATACAACATTTAATCTATCATCTTTGACAGGTCTTGTAAACATTCAGAACATACATATGGCTTCTTGCTCAATCCAGTCAAGTCTACCTAATGATATAAGTGTCCTTCAGTCATTGGTCACGATTGATTTGGATAGTAACGTATTTTTGGAAGGTACAATTCCTTCATCTCTCGGGGACATTTCCACACTACAAAAGATTATTTTGGCGTCAAACTCTCTCTCAGGGACAATCCCTGTGGAACTTGCTCAGCTTGAGAATTTAACCATTTTTGAATTGCAATTCAATTCTCTCACGGGTACAATCCCTACAGAGTTTGGCACATTGACTAACCTTGAAACCTTTAATACTACTGGAAATAATATAACAGAGGCTGGAAATAATATAACAGAGGATTTGAATGAACTTAATGATTGATTCTGAGGATGAGGGGGAAATAATAACAATTTTAGAGCTTAAAATTAATAGTAACATTTATTTTATCTAGTAGTAAAATAATAGTTACATTGCTTATTTCTTTAGTTGCATTTATTATACCTGAGAGTACAAACCTCGCGCAATGTTGCACTTTCTATTTGTATGGAAGAAAAACACGGGCATTTTTTACCTTGATTTTAATTATGATACGCTAACAATATTATGTTTCACTATCAACAATAATTGCAATCTGTAGGAAAGATGTTGAAGTTGGGTGGCTATATATATTGTCTATCCTATATAACAAAATCATCGGGATAGTAAACAAACACATCTCTGGTAATAAGTTACAGTTATCTAGAAACTGCTACGGGTTTATATATATAAAACTATACGAAAAAAAAGATTACGAATGAAGACTCACTCTGTCTGCTCCACCTCCACCCTATCGGTACCGTAGTTAAAAAAATATGTGACTTGATAATTTCTCTCAGCACTACGCGCATACGGGACTGACTGGATTTGATCACGGACTAGATTCTTGCGACCAACCACGAAAGCAATATCGAAATAAAGAGGCAGGCAAGAAGATGATGATAACGACAACATCGAACAAGATAACTAACATAAAACAACATTAACATCTTTGCTCAACCTCAGACTTTATTGACCATTGCCAATTGCACCTCCCTCCGTTTATTGCTTACTGAATATTGTAAATTAATAATTTTCCATCATGCCTTCTACTTCTATGCAATTTAGTACATTCGGTAAGTATATTTATATCTAATCAAACATTTAGCATTGGGCGTCGTAGAACAAGTGTCGTTTGGGGCGTACAAATAAATAATTACAATATTCTCACAGCAACAAACGTATTTGTTTTCTTCTTCTGTCCTGTATATTACATTACACACAGACGCCTTTGAGGACGCAGGAGATAATGCTGGTGGAACCTCGGAGGAAAAAATTCATGTTCGTGTCCAGCAACGTAACGGAAGAAAATGTATCACAACCATCGCAGGTTTGGCCGAAGATTTAGACATTAAACGAATTTGCAAGGCATTTAAAAAGAATTTTAGTTGTAACGGTGCTGTTCAAAAGGATGAAGATGCTGGAGAAGTTGTTCAATTGTCAGGTGATCAAAGAACAAATGTGAAAAGTTTCCTTGTTGATCAAGAAATCTGTCATGGCGAGAACATTGTTTTGCATGGTTTTTAAGACAAACATATATATATCTATATATGTACAATGTACAATTGTATATCAAATTGGTGGTGGCATATACTACGGGAAGTCGTTTGTTAACACTGGGTATTCTATAGCATACAAGATATCCCTATAATTACAATGAAGGTAGGATAATTATTCTAGCTCAACTTTAGGTGGTCGATTTCTTCTTTTTTGATTAACAGTTGTATGTGTATGAAATATATAATAGAAGGAAATCGTTTTGTACAGAAGAGTATATCTCCTAATTTCGAAAAATAATGATGTTAATATAGAAAAAAATGACGAAGACGCAGATTCACTTCTTCTGTTTATCGCACTTATACAAGTACTACAATTTTTAGATTCCTGCACCGCTATATCGCATTCACAACTTATCATCTTGTTCTGTTTGCTGCTGATCAGGCTGTTGTTGATGTGGATTTGAAACATCATGATGAACGATCTGCAGATCACTTTGAGCTTGTGCAAGCGCCTGTTCGTGGTCATGTGGGTTTGATAAATGCGTCAGCTGGTGTTGAGCTAGCTGTGCAGGATCATTTGATGCAATCTTAGTTTGCGAATATTGGAGTTGATGCTGTTGCTGTACCTGCTGCTGCACCTGTTGATGTTGTTGTTGCTGCTCTTGCTGCGTATGAAACATCTGGATATGCTGCGGTACGTCATGTTGCACTAGCTGTGAAGTTGGGTTGGAAGGCAAGACAGGGTTGAGTTGTTGTTGATTCTGCTGATGTTGTTGTTGCTGCTGTTGCTGCTGCTCGTAGGAAACATTTACTACCTGATGGGAGATAGAGCGAGTTGATTGTTCCTGTTCCTGTTGGGGGTACGACACATGCGTAATTTGTTGTTCAACGGATGGTGCTTGTGCTTGTGGTGCAGGCATAGACGCGAAGCCATGCAAGCTAAGAGCTGGCTGCTGCTGCTGCTGCTGATGAGGAGACGATGAATATGTAGTTTGTTGTGAGATGCATTGTACTTGGGACATTTGTGTTGGCGGTGAATATACAGGCGCAGCAATGGGCAGAAGAGGTTGTTGGTATTGTTGTTGAGTGTACGGTACATGGGTCATTTGTTGCGTAATTGCTGGTACTTGTATTTCTTGGGTTGGTTGTGCTACGTTTACTGGTATGGTAAAATGGGATGGCTGATGCTGCTGCTGCAACTGCTGATGTTGTTGTTCTTGCTGCTGGTGCTGCTGCTGTGGAGCTGGTACTAGCTGGTGCTGATGTGGAGCTGGTACTATCTGGTGCGAGGTAGTAGTAACTACTCGTGAAGAAGCCGAAGCTTGATAATGATGTTGCTGTTGCTGCTGCTGCTGCTGCATCAGTTGGTACGGGTGTGCTTGAACTTGAACTTGAGCTACTTCGTAAATCTGTGGACTCATCGAAGGTTCCTGTTTGATTACTGGAATCGTCGATTGGTGGTACTCTGCGGTGTGGCCATGCTGATGCTCTGTATACTGCGGAGAAGGTTGCTGCTGCTGTTGTTGCTGTGAAAGTGCTGGTGCAACAAGCTGGTTCATCTGCGGGGGAGCTGCGTATACTTCACCTTGAAGAGGGTTGGTAGGGAGATCCTGCTGATGGTACCCTCCTACACCGGTGATAGCCGCAACAGTCTCGCTGATCTCCTGTAATTGATGATTATGTACTGGTACTTCACCTTCACTTGTAGTCATAGTATGTACGACTCCTACAGGTGTGGGCAAGATATTTTGATTAACATCCCGATATATCTCGCGTTGATAATACCCATCTTGTTGGTGCTGATTTGGTGCATGTACTGGTAGATAGCCCTGTGTGGACGGTTCTCCTAAAATAGCAGTCATGGCTGCCTGTGCTACTATGTCACTATTGGCGCTAGCAGAACCCCCATAAATGGATGTCCTTCGGGTCGAAGAAGATGTTTCGCTACCGAAGGAGGTTCCATGCCCATGCTTATACTTCGATACGACACGTTCAAATTCCTTTTCTGTAAAATCAAAAATTTCTGCTGCTAAAGCTTCATTTGTATCCACATCCCCATAAATAGATGGATCCCAGACATCGGCTCCCACGTCGTTAATGTCGCCACCGTCATCGATACTCCCCACCTTGGACTTGGCTTTGTTCGTTTTACGTCGTTTTTTCTTACCATCACTACTACCACATTCCCCAGTGGCTTTTTCTCCGTGTCGTTTCTTTCGTTCGGTTTCTCCAAATCTTTCGCAAATAAATTGTGCAAGTACCATATGAAATCCTTTATCCCTGCCCCACGCTCTAGCTAGTTGACGAAAAGACGCACCAGGAACGCCTGTGAGGACTAGTATTTCCATCCATACTAGTTCCCGCTCCCAGCCCTCAAGCTGTGCGGCAGGATTGTCTATTGGAAACATCCCGCGTGCTCTCCGTTCTTCATTCCGATGCCAAGCAGGAGGCTTCAATGTATCGAAGCCATGTTTGAGATGAAGAATCAGAGGCATTGTATTATTCCATTCTTCTTTTCCGTTCTCACTTTCTTGTTCTCCGTTTTTGTTATTGTTGGGAAGAAAAGTTAGACTTTTAGGAAGAATCTCGTCATAGACGCTGATCCCTTGAGCTGGAGGTGGATTGTCCGAAATTTCCACCTTGGGAATGGGTGTTGTTTGCCTTTTCATGGCTTTGAAATGGGACTTGCACATTTTATCAAAATTCCCCTGAGCCTGCTTGTCGCAACCCTCTACCTTGCAAGTTTTTGGTTTCGCTCCGTGACGTTGGCAAAGACCTTGTGACTTCACAATACGGTTGCACCCTTCTGTTCGACAGAAACGCCTTTTGTGTTTAAGAAATATCTCGGATGAATTGTTAACGTAAAGAAGCGAATCATCGCTTGGTATTTTCTCCTTCGTTGTCGCGGTTTCCTCGGACTTCAGAGCTGCAGCGACATGAGGAGTAGTCATGATAGCAGTTATTTCGACTTGAAAATCTTCTTTTATATATAGTACACAAAAATAGTCAATCGAGTATTCTTCGTGTGTACTGTATTCGTGTTCGTTAAACTCGTAATTATTCTCGTGTTTCTAAATTGCTGGCCTTTCTTCCGAAGCTTGAAACACAATAAGATAATCACACAAAGCTCGCTATCGTTGTGTGAAGCGTGATAATAATTGTAGTTTGGTAGGTGTTGAATGTTTTATGTGGGTTATGCGGTATGTATTGCTCTATCTTTGCTTCGACTCTCACGTTACTATACGACATACAGTAATAGAGCGGTATGTTTAATGCGAGGCAAGGAGGATCTAAACGCAAAGACAGAATCTAGTACGCAACGTACATAATTTCTACGTAATGATATTTTACTTAACGCTATTTCTCCGACACGTTACGATCGATGAAAAAATAACTTTCATTATCTATAATATTATACAGTATAATAACTCCTAATAATAACACAGCCCTCCTGCCCTTCAGGTAGCTATTTTTACCAAAGTATGCAGTATATCTAATACAGCATCATCCAATTGATTTTTCAGCTTGAATCTTGGATTCTATTGACTTCAAATTACCAAGACCTGCATACTGTGTTGTCATTTTTTCAAGCTCTGCTTTTACCAATAAATTATTTCTGAAGTCAGACTCCTTTCTTCTGTTCTTCATGTAGAAATCACATGAATCAATCAACAGTCTTGTGATACGATACAGGAGTGCGGTAATGTAGGAATGATTCGGTGCTTTTAAGCCAGCTAGTGGACAGAGAGAAGTCTACAAAATTATTAATATATGCTTACTTGTAGTGTTGACTATGCCTATCTCTAGTTATTTATTGGGTTTTCCGTCCGTCTCTCATCGTCCTTCTGGTGTTTTGTTCTTCGATTCTTTATCTTTCAAAAACATGCACTTATTTTAGGACGCCTGATGTAAGTATGTCTCTCACCGCCTTTGGTAGTTCACTAGTTTCCATACAAATGTATCCTGATCCAACTGGCAATGATTTTTTTATGTCGTCTGCCTCCTCACCAAAGCTAGCAATAAGTACTATGTAAGTTTTCACACCCTTTTGCGTCCCATAGTCAATTATCCTTCCAAGTTGACGTGGATCAATCCCATACCGTGCTAGGTTGGCATCGCTCAAACAAATGACTGTACCATTGTTTCCATCATCACTACTCCCTCTGCTAGACACCTCGTCAATAGCCTTCGTCATTGCCTCAAGCGTAAAGTCGCCACTCCTACAGTATTGGCTATGTGCCATCATCGACTGAAGGACTTGTAATCGATCCTTTTCATTACCTGGTGGCATGGTCCAATCTACGAATGGAATGCATGGCGAGTCTCCACTATGACCAACAATACTATAGTCAAAAACATTTGACTCTCCAATATTGCACTGAAAACTCTCCATGATAAGTAGCGCAGCTTCAAGACAACGTATAAGCCGTTGATCGTAACCATTAAATCTATACATAGATCCACTTACATCCATAACAAAACGAATGTTATTTTGTTCATTTGATGGAGAATCTATACTCCCTCTCCTCTTATAGATATACTTATCACCTGTTATTCCATCAACTAATTTTGCATCATCAATCTCCCCATATGTCTGACGTTTTAGCCAGCCACGGTCCGTTTTACGTGATTCAACATTGATAAGAATACCCTTGAGCCTTGATACGTCCTTTTGAATTTGAGCTGAAAAATCCTCGTACATGTCATACTCTTCTTCACCCATTCCAATTTTTCTCAAGCGTTCCTCAAGTGCCTTTTTGGCTATTTGTGCTGATGCTAGTTTAGCCTGTTCGGAGACTTCTTCTTTTGATTCGTCACTTACTTGATGAACTCGATGGCCTCGATCCAATCGATATGGACCTCCTATAATGAATGTCAAGTTGAGGAAAAGTTGTTAGTCAAATAATATAACGATTTAATCAAAACTACAAGCACAAATACAAATACACTTACCCCTGCCACCTAAACCAGCCGTATCACTTCCACCAGTACCACCTGCCCATTGGTTGCCTCCAACATGTGGATCATTGTTCTCGTCCCATTTACCAAATTTGGGAGTGTCAGTCTTGGGAGGATCTAAACTGTTTCCATCTTTATCCCTATTGGAATCAAGATACTCAATACGCAAGCTTCGCTGTGATTCTTCTCCTGAGTCATATTCACGTCGTGACAATTCTTCTTTCCAACTTGAGTAATCAGAAATACCGATACCGTGCTTCTGAAACGTGTTTCCCAGCATTAAGTAGGTTTGCTTATCATACGAATCGAAATCAAGAATATTGTGTAGCGCTACAACTATCCCATCTTCAGGAAACTTCTCGAGATGCTTGACAACTGCAATTGCTTCTCTGGTTGAGTAGGGATAATTTAAATCGCCATCGTCAGAAAGGCGACGAAGGTCTGAAAACGAAGAGGCAATTGCACGTATAATCTTTCGGTTCAAACTCGGAGCATACGACGTTAAAAGACTAATTTCGGAGTCCAGGTCAGGATTGTTTACTACTCTTGTATTAAAGCAATCTCCAATTTCCGGAAAAAGTCGTTTCCGTGAAATGGGAATCCAGGTCTATTAGCAAGAACCCATAGACTAAAGTTTGGATGAATTCTGATAATGTTGGATCTGAACTATCACCGTACCTCGATATTCGACGACCATCCGCAAGCAGAAGCTCCTATTGAAACCAATCAATAAAGTAAGAAGTAAACAGTTTTTGTGGTTAGGGAAAATGTCAGAGAGAAAGGGAGTGATAACAACGAAAGTATAGTGTGATCATAATGTCTTACTCCATCTTCTACCAGACCTTTGAGAACTGATACGACTTCTACCGGTGCCTTAATAAGATATAGAAGAAAAGAACGTATGATGAGAATAGAATGATGGAATGTAGAGAGGACATACATGGCTACGGAAATTGTAGAGCGATTGTCGTTTTCTTACTTTGTCAGCTTCGTCTATAAGTAAGGCACAACCATCGCGGACAGCTCGAATCAAAGGAGAATCGTTCCATATAATCTTTCCGTCCTCCAATTGTGGCGTCAAAGTGAGCTGTCCGATCGTTGAATCGCGATGAAGTTGAATGTATTCGCGTTCCCAGTTTGCAATTTGACAGAGGCGATCAATTATTTTGTTTTTTCCAACTCCCTGATTACCTAGAAGAAGGAAGGATCTTTCACCTCCTTTCCAATCTCGAAGAAGATCATGTATAATTTGAAGATGAGCACTAATATCATATGCTCCTGGAGATGGTACCATTTCTGGCCTCCGGACATATCCTCGCGGAATGACAAGGGATCCAATCGTGATATCGTTTTCACCTATCGAAACCATTAAATCCTTGTTCGGATCTTTATTGAAGGTTGGTTTAGTTTCTGTTATTCGAACTTCATTAAACACTGTATCTAATAAAAGGCGTTGTCTCGGGGGTAATAGATCTAGCAAAAATATTGAAGACAATACATGATGCAAATCGTCATGTAGTACCATTCTTCGAGCTACTTGAATCATATTCCTGGTACTTAATGGAGCGATACCACATTCTTCGGCAACAGCATCTGTCAATCGTCCTCTTAAAGCTAAAATAGCATCCAATGCTAAATCTGAACCTCCTCAGAAGACGCATATCTTTTCAGTATCGCTCGCAAACACTCATCTGTTGGCGTTGGTATACGTATGTACTAAACATAGCCATCAGATTGGGAGTGATCCATCTTATAGAGTCTCCACCTAAAGGTAGTGACGCCAGTGCAATTACGCGGAAGGATGGATGGACTGAAACGACTGAATCACTATTTAATGAATCGTTTGTATTATCAGAACGGTCATGCCTCAATGCACGTCGACCATCTGGAAAAGGTATATCTCTGTCCACAATCAGACTCTGTAAACTCGATAGGACATCCGGCCGCAACTTTTCTATGCCATCTAGTACACATATGTCACCTTTTTTTGCTGCTTGTATGAGTGGTGAGTCTTCCCATCGTGTCTCTCCTGTCAATGGATCCGTGGACCGCCGTTGTAACAAATCTTGACTCGTCATTTCTGAATAAATAGCAAATAAATGTGTATCATATCCCAACATGGCAGCAAATTCTTGCGCATACGTCGTTTTCCCCTCACCCTTTGGTGATACCAGAAGGAAGTCATTCCCCGATGCATGTTCTTGAATCATTGCAGATAAGGCTTTTCGAAATCCCAAAGTGTGGACAATATGAGGTGATGAAGTGAGATTGATAGGACGTCCACCAGTTTGAGCAGATACAGAAGGACTGTCCTGGGTAGATTGTTCAGTGGAGAGTTTCAAATCTGTTTCAAATGTGATCTTGAGATGAGAATTGTCATCGATAGAATGAGAAACTGACTTTAACACGTATTGCGCGACGGATTTACTGTTCCCATTGCTACTGTGATTCGCATCAAAGATATTCGCAAATTGTTCAAGTTCATCCTTCCTATTCATTGTGTCGTCGTTGTTCCCTGTAATGGGATAAGCTCTATGTATGATACTCATACGATCTTCCAAAGGGAAGTCTCTCATTAACTTCCAGACGAAATTCAATCTGTTCGAAGGGAAGAGTTTCCCGTTATCTTCCATAGCACTAGCTAAGATGGCACACGATTTCGCCAACGATATATCGTTTTCATTATTGTTTGATCCCATCCCTACCAGAAGTTGCTCATACAATTCTTCACTTGATGGATTGTCGACTCGTCGTATCTGAAATCTTGATCTAAAGGGTGGATCTAGACTACGTCCTGGAAACGGAGGACTGGGAACACCCAAAGCAATCACTCGAAAGTCAGGATGAATTGGCGTCAAAAAAGACGACGACGACGTTGACGATGACGACGATGACGAATCTGAAAGTTCCTGACATCGATGATGTGGTAAAAGTATTGTGCCATCCTCCAAATGCATTTCTCTATTTTCCAGAAGATTGTTCAACGTAGGGAGTACGTTCCTTTCCGCTTTTTCAATTCCGTCAAGAAGCAATAACCTACCGTATTTAGCGGCTCGAACAGGTGCCTGGTCGATAAATTTTATATGTGTACCATCAATATTATTATTTACAATTTCTCGTCGTTGTTTGAGATCCGATTCTGTTAAATCTCCACTAATAGTTAAAATTTCAATAGGTTTTTGCATCATTTCTGCGTATGAAAGTGCTAGACGTCGCCGATGAACTTCGCCTGAACCAGGAGGACCAATAAGCAGCATATCTTGCTGGAGAGAATCCTTAGCCATCATCCATTGTAAATGCTTTAAAATCACAGGAGAATTTGAAGATAGTTTTAATGCTTCTTCTGCATCAGCAGCAGCAGTACCAACTGATAGTTTGGATACTGATGTTTCATCATTCGAAAGATACTGTGAGGGTATCAGCCAATCGTCTTGCTCAACAGTAGCAAAAGCGCCATGCTGTTTCGGTCCAGGTCCCTTACCCAGAGGAATTTCAACATTACCAATTCGAATTAACGACGAGACGAGGAGAAGTTCTGTCGTACATGGAGATGGTTTCTCGTGTACCGCGTAAATCAGCAATGCAACTGTTACAACGGAGAACGATGTGCCTTTTTAGCTTTGTCATCGTTGGTCTCTGTTCGAAACAAAATACATCCACAGATAAATTTCATTAATGAGCGAAAGAGAATTTATTACAGAATACCGAAACAAGAAATATAGAGACGCCATCAATGAAAAATGAAAATAGAAAACGAAATAAAACTTGACATTTACTTACGACAATTCACAACACAAACATTGAGCATAATCGTCCGTCCGTCGTTCTTACTATTACGATTCAAAATAAGGACTATAATATTAATATACTGTATTTTAATTCGAATATTCTAAACAACGATTCAACATGGACACCTTGACTTGGTCCTATACCTACTGTATGTAAATAGTATTTTTACAGATATTCTACTGTCTATAGTCTATGGTCTATTGTAATAGTATAGTATTCAATATATAATATATGTATAATTTCCTATTTTACAGTCCATCTTTAAACAATGTATCATTCGATAAACAATGTCAGGTTTTGGCGGAAATCGTATAAAGTCATTTCTGGTTGTAATGAAAAAAAAGGGCCCAGATATTTGTTTCATTTCTTCTCAAAATGTTTAGCGTTGAAGATAATAAAATGGAATCATCCTTGTGCTCACATTTTCCATTTTTTTTCAATTCGAGAGAAGAGACCCATATACAAGAGAAAACCAACAAAAATAGAATATCTATTCGACTTTTTTGGCACCAGCAAATTTTTGGACGTTTGGTCGAACAACTGAACTGTAGATGACCTGTGCTCCGGATGTTTGAGGATGATAGAGCCAGATTATTACACCGATTTTAATAAGATGGAAAAAGCGTACTGTACGTGCCAATGGAAATGTACTTTCTAGTAGCATCATAAAACTGAAAATAACCCAATACGTCATCCATTGAGTAGCATCTCCATCCACAGTCTTTCCACCCTCCAATGCTTTAAATGACATGTAGCGGGATATAAAAACCCAACAAGATCCGATGCGAGTTTCATTCCACCAGTAACATAAATCAAAGAAAGAATAAGAGACAAGGCACCGACGAAAAAATAGACTTTGGAATGACCTGTTTTTTCTTCAAGTTCCTTTAATTTTTCTTCCAGGAAGACAAGATAAGATAAGATTGGAATGAACAAAAAGAAGATTTAAGATATTGAGAAATTAAAGTTAGAAAAAGTAAGTGCTTATTTTTGTTACCCACAATACTATCAATCAAACAAAAGAATCGAACTTGGAGAAGGCACGTAAAAAAAGAAGTTCATTCACCACACGAAACGGGAAAAACGACACAATCATTTTATATTTGAACCGTACTGTGAACGTGACGGTTAACAACACTTTCTATCGATTTCGATTTCGTATGCCGACTTCGATTCTGAACGAATCAATCAATCAATTAATTAATTTCAAAATATATTCCGCAACCTCAAAATTAAACATAAACACATCATTTTAATATGATACTACAGTAGTAGCCTGAGAATTTTGCCCACGGAAACACCGAACTTTTCTTACCATATTGTGTCACCGAAGGATACTGGGCAATGAAGCCATCGACCTTTGCTAGTGCTTGTTCAAATTTATCCATGATGATATTTGTTTATTCTTTTCTTGTGTGTCTTTTTATACAGCTTCTTATTCAAAGTAATGGTTGTGATGGATCTGCTATTATCAGTCTTGTTTAGAAAGAGTTCTGTTTTTTTTTCTCAAACGGTACAAAAAAATGCCGTGGTGGTGCGAGTTGGACGACGCTTTTTTCAAATTCTTTCGCAGAGCAAAGACTGGTAGAATTCAAGCCACCACGAACAAAATCAGCCAATCACATTCGCGTATGATTAAGTCCTGTCCCGTGAAATGAAGCTGGTCCAGAGACAGAAAAACAATTTAAATTTAAAATTTCAGAAATAATGACAGAAATACAACACTTTTTTGCTTTTTTTGCTGTAATCGGTATTCTTTAGTACAATCCTCCTTCTATCTGAACTTTCAAACTTTGTCATGGTTCAGATTAGTTCTTCGAATAAATAATGAATGAAAACAAGTGTGAAAAAAGATGTCTCGTATGACGACAAGGCGGTGTTGTTCTCCGCATATCTTCGGTTTGACTAGTAGTAGTACTAGACAGCATATAAAACCTTTTCTTAACTGCTTCTTCCTTCAGTATCGATATTACGGATCATCAACACGTATAATACCAATAGCCCTATCATCAAAGAAGTCAACAAAATCCAACACCCGTCCATATAATATATGTGGTAACAATAAAATCAAAATATTGGAATCTAAAGTATCTAATCTAAACGACGACGAAGACGATACAGGTGGGGTTATCTATACTTGTCGGGATAATAACGGTAAAACGGCGAAAAAAAAAAAGACATAATAACATGGAATGTGACAAACCGAAATAAATATCATAATTCCAGCGTACACATACAATTGCAAACTATTAGTAGGAAAATGTTGTCAACATTCCTCCCAGCTCAATATCCTAAAAGTGTTGCACAGGGTTACCTTGGTTTTGCTTCATTTTGTTTTACAGCCTCAGTTGCTGGATCGGCTGCGATGGTTTTATCAACTCAAACTCTTCTATTGGCAGTTGGTATTATCGGACAAAATGTTCCACAAGCCTCAATCATGGCGGGTGCATTAAACTGGATTATAAAGGATTTTATGGGACAATTGGGTGGAATCATCTTTGCAAGTCGGATGGGGAAAACAAAAGCTTTTGATCGTGATCCAAAAAGATGGAGAATGGTATCGGCAATCGCATTAGATAGTGCAACATTGTTAGAAATACTTTCACCACTCTTTCATCAATCATTGATATTACCAGTAGCAAGTATTGCTAATATTGGTAAAAATATTGGCTTCTTAACTGCCAGTGCTAGTAGAGCAGCACTCCATCAATCCTTGGCGATATCTGGTAATTTAGGAGATGTTACCGCCAAATCTGGATCTCAAAGTATATTAGCTTCTCTTGTTGGAACCTCGTTAGGTATCGGACTTTCTACGATACTTCAGCATGATACGTTCAACTTTGGGATTTGTTTTATCTGTCTTTCAGCAATCCATCAGGGATGTACATTTATGAGTCTACGGAATGTTCCATTGACCCATTTGAATCGACATCGATTACATTTGGTTCTAGAAGAGTATATACAAAGTGGAAACATACTTACCCCTATTGATATTGCTAAGGTTGAACAATTCATTCCATTCTTATCCAACGATTCCACGCGGAATTGGCTAAATATCGGAAGACCGATGGGAGAGGTTTGTCGAAACCCTAACGATCTAGAGAAGTGCTTAATGTTAGTACCAGATGAAGAATATTTGATTAAATTTCATAAAAACACCCACGATATTGATCTGATCTATTTCGTTGATTCAACAGAGAAGGATGTCATCCGTGGTATTATCACGCATACCGAATTCGGCACACGCACCAGCAGATGACGACTACCAGTATAAGTAGTGCTGTGAATACTTCAAATAATATGCAACCAGAAGGTTCAAACCAAGAAAAGACCAGCAATAATGAAATGCCATCTAAAGGAATTACACGAGAGACTCATATTGAAGTCGAAGAATGTTTTCCAAATTTATTTGAGCAGCTTCGTACACAAGGATGGAATATTGGATCTAAAGTCACAAATATTGAGGATAGTAATGCGAGTAGAATACGCATCAAATCTTGAAGTAAATGTGATACAATACTTGTACAGTTGCCGTGGCAACGAGATGCTCCAATGAAAAATTTGCCCGGGATCTCTAACGTTGGTTAATAATGCCAGTACACGCACCAAGTACAGCTATCTACATAGATAGATATTATACTAAAATAATACGAAAATGCCGCTACTTTTTTTTGATAGAATTCAACTTAATTTTACAGTTTACAGTCGTTCCACCACTTCTATACCGAGCAACGTTAACAGTAATCGAATCGTACTTGCTGTGGCAGTACATATTGTTAATCGACTTGCTTTGATTTCGGGCGTCTCAGCATTGTTGACAGAACAACTTTCGTAGAATTTGCTGAATTTCTGAGTCGTCTCAAAAAGATACTCACACATTCTATTCGTATACAACTCTCGTTCAACTTCTTTCAAAACGTCTGGTAATCTAACAAGATTCCGGATAAGTTCCAGCTCAGCATTATCAGTAATGACAATCGTAGAAGCCTCCGGCCAATTGATCTTGTCTGTGCTGTCTTGCTCACTTGCTTTTCGAATAATTCCACAGATTCGTGCATAGGCATATAACATGTACGGCGCAGTGTTACCATTAAGACTCAACATTCTTTCGTAACTAAACTTGTAGTTCGATTCCCGATTCATTGACAAGTCAGCATATTTTACAGCACCGACGCCTACAATTCTTGCAACTTTATCAATTTTGTCATCATCAATGCTTTGATTCTCAGGTCGAGATCTGAGATCTTCGCTTGCAATTCTTACTGATTCATCTAGTAAATCCTTTAGTCTAACAGTATCACCAGAACGAGTTGCAAACTTTTTCCCGTCTTCACCCTGTACCAAGCCAAATGGAACATGCTCTAATGTAGACGATTCTGGAACATAACCCGCCAATTCTGCAGCTGAAAATACCATATTAAAGTGTTGCGCTTGTCCAGAATCCGTTACATATAAGACACGATCGGCCTTTTCCCCTCCATCCTCTCCGGCCATCAAGACTCTTTGTCGGATGGCAGCTAAGTCAGTTGTTGCATAGTTAAATCCACCATCAGATTTTCGAATTAGCATGGGCATTGGGCTGCCATCCTTATTTGCGTACTAAATTCCCAAAAGAGTCATGAATAGACAAAGGCAAGGTAAGTAATTTGTACATTCGATTCCATTTGAATCAATCATTCATACTATTGCTCATTCAAAAGAACATACTTATTGCAGTAATTTAACAAGGTGACCAACAACAAAACATAAACATTTTCAAACGATGCATTGTTGCTACTTACGCCATCAAGGAAGACTGCAGTGGCCCCCTCACTTTGTACGGCAAGACCTTGTCCTTCTAAATCTTCCACAACTTCATTAAGATAGGGATTGTAAAACGACTCACCCCTTTCCGTCAGATTCTTTATGTTAAGTGTGTCATATATTTTTTGATATTCAACCCGAGAAGCAGCACAAAGAGCCTTCCAAGCAGCAAGTTCTTCTTCATTGCCAGCTTGTAACTTGACAACTCCCTCTCGAGCACGTTTCTTGAAATCCTCGTCCCAATCGAATCTTTTCTTAGCCGCCTTATATAGTAAAACTAGATCACCAAGCTCGACATCTTGTGATGTTTCGAGAGTTAAAGCAGCAGGATATTCATCTCGTAAGTGTTCAACTAACATACCGAATTGTGTTCCCCAATCTCCCACGTGGTTCAACCTAACAACGTCATGGCCTACAAAT
This sequence comes from Fragilariopsis cylindrus CCMP1102, assembly GCA_900095095.1. Taxonomy (NCBI): domain Eukaryota; phylum Bacillariophyta; class Bacillariophyceae; order Bacillariales; family Bacillariaceae; genus Fragilariopsis; species Fragilariopsis cylindrus. The sequence continues at coordinate 107,426 of FMBT01000293.1, forward strand.
TCAAGCATATTACTTAGAGTGTCGCCGATAATAGTTGATCTTAAATGTCCAACATGCATTTCTTTTGCGATATTGGGAGAAGAATAATCGACAACGATTTTTTGTGGATTGGATACTGTAGGTTGTGCCAACCGTCCAGCTGCATCTTCTGCCATGGCTTGTGCAGCCGATGTCAGGTAATCATTTGTGAATCGTAGATTGATAAAACCCGGTCCAGCGATTTCAGGTTCGCCCATACAATCACCAATTTTTGGTAGTATTGCTTCTGCAATTTTTGCAGCACATTCTCGAGGGTTCATACCGACATATTTTGATAAACCCATAGCAGCATTTACTTGATAATCACCGAATTCAGCCTTCGTTGCTAGTGTTACCATAGTATCTGCTTTGGTAAATGGTTTTGCATTGGCAGCCGCTGCATCACCAATAGCCTGTTTTTCTTCTTCGGTTATAACTTTTTCTTCTACTTCTACTACCTCTTCTACTACTACTTTTTCAGCTGACACATCTTCGGTTCCCTGTTTCTTTTTTTTTTTCTTTTTCTGCTTTTTTGGTTTATTTAATTTGGCCAGTGCAGCACCTCGAGCAACTTCGGCTGGATCGAATAAATCATTCAATGCCTCTAATACAGCCTCTTCGACGAAATCTATACTTTTGATAGTGAAAGCGGGAGTAGTCACTGTTTCTGTTGTCGTTGTCGACATAAAAAGACGGGATGTTGATGATAATATTGGTGACGATGACGACGGTGTCCTTGCGGATCTGGCAGCAGAAAAAGTGGTAGTCGGAGTCGATGTTGAAGTCGAAAGTAATCTTACTTGTGCCCTACTATCACGAGCAATACGTTGAATTGGATTCATTGTTATTGCTGCTCGTCGTCGAGTAACGCCGAAACCATATACACGAGATAATCGAAACATGTTACTGCTTGTACCGATGATGGCCATAATCAGGCAATAGGAACGACTTATCTCCAGCTTCATAATATTCCCTCCCACTTACTTATAATCACTTTTGTAGTACAACTTTTTTTTTCTTTAATTACAAATTATTTGGTGTCGTCGTCAACGTCGATTATGAAATTAGAAAAATACCTCTTTTCGTATGGTTCCCATCATACTGTGGCAGACACACATCATTAAATCTAAATCTATCAATAATTATGTGGGTGGTGCGTGAGTTTTCCCAAGTTCTGGGGCGTGCGTAATTCCTCCAAATACCTCCCCCTTTTGTCACGCCCGGCGCGTCCATCGGCCTAATAGTAACTTTGAAACACTATTAGTAGTGTACTATTGACGAAGTACTCTTCACTACTTCAAGTTCTTTCATACATAAATACCAGTAGGGTTAAGTACAATTTTTTCATACAAAACCGTTTGATAGTTTTACGCGAAAAAAGCTCGTTAACTGTTTTACGGGTGAATCGATACTTCAGTAGAAAAAGAGCAGAAGAGTGGTTACATGTCTGCACTACCGCTGCGTGTTGTCTGGCGACGCTATTAAAATTTATTCTTATATTATTTATTTGTGTCATTAGTATTAACTCCGCATACTACCATTTTCTCCTCCTCCGGTGTTGTATTTGTCAAGGGATTAATTTGTTGGAAGATACTATTGTAGAGAATATTCAAATTTCATTCCTAGTACTACCCGATATCGAAAGAGCGGAAGTAACAACAAACGTTTCGAATTTAGAGTAAGTTTATCTGTAGCTAGTCCTGTATGGGCATTTCTGCGGGTTCGATTATTTTCGCTTATAGCATGGCAGGGTCGCGTAATTAATTTGGTAGTTTCATATGTTGTCACATAAAAGCATTTGTTAGGAACAATTGTTTTCTTCTCTGAACTCTATTACCGTGGCTCACGATCGCAAACCAATTCCTTTTCTTAATGGATTAATTGCATTTAAAAACAGCAACAACAACAACCAAATCTTCTTTTTCGTTTTAATAGAGAATTTAAATTATTTTTCAAAATCCCGATTTCCACGACCCGAAAATAAATCAACATATAGTAAAAATAGTCTATTATTATGAGTGGGCATGCTAATACACCCACATCTACTGCTGGAGAGGGATTCCGACCATTTGCCTCTATGACTGACCGGAACAGAAATGCAAGCGGTTCAAGCCAAAGTGATACCGGTGGTGGTGGTGGTGGAGGTGGTTCTTCTTCTTCTTCCCATCCAAAACTAACGAAAGTTGTGGACAAAGATGAGGTTGGTAAAGAGAAAGATATTAATAATAATAATAGAGGGAGAGAAAAACAACGTGAGGGAAGTAGTAGTTTAGAACTTAATCTACCTGCTCGATGTATTAATCCTGCATCCGAAGTTAATTCTCGTCTTGATACACAAGTTGAAGTTCGTGTCTACCCGTGCAACAACAGTCAAGGTAGTGGAAAGAAGAAGTTTACAACCTTTACAATTAAACCTGAGGTACGTGCGTCTTGCTTTTTGTCTCGTCCCGGTTATTGGTTATTGGTTATTGAACATAAGAATGATAATGATAACGAATTTTTGAGTAGAGGAATTACAGACCGGAGTGTATATATAAGTGCTAACCTGTTGCGCAATTGTTTTTCTTTTTACCATATTCCACTACAGGGAGTAATCATTCAGGGTTCGAATCGAAGCCGTAATGCCAATACGATTGATCTTGGTTCTGAATATGCTATGCAGGTTGGACGTAAACTCCAACGATATGAATTATCTGATACTCGTGCTTGTCAGTTATTGGTAACGACTCATGCAAAGAGTTTTTGGGTTGTACCGGCTCCAGAAGCATTCTCTCGTCATTCTGGAACATGTCGACTACTTGGAGATCGAAAACACCCGCCGGCTCCTCATACACTTCAAGTTGGTGATTTCCTCCGTGTTGGTTCTGTGGGCGTCGTTGTTATTGAAACTCATAATGGAATAGAAAACCGTGTATTGAGTGAAGAAAAAATTCAAAAAATCATGAAAGACACAACCAACAGTAACGCAGGTTTCTTAGATTTGGCAGAAACAGATGGAGGTAAGCAATTTTTCTTCTTTCCTTTCATACTTTCCTTCTTTGAGCACCAACAAGAAAGTCTGAACAACCTCCTCACTTCAATTTATTTCTTGATGTTTTGTTTACAACAGAAAACTCGGATGACTCTCTGGAGGGAGACACGGAACGCGCAGGTGCTAGCGGTCGCTCTGGTATGGTAGGAGACAAACCAATTTGTTATATGTGTTTTGATGAAGAAGACACGGAAGCCAATCCATTGATCACTCCCTGTAAATGTATTGGAGACACGGCGCATGTCCACGTCGAATGCTTAAGGAAATGGCATACCGCTGAAGCGGATAACCAGGTTTGCTTCCTTTCCTCTGTTGATGCTACGTGCTCTGTTTGTAGAAGTACTTTCAAATCCGACTTTAAGTTGAAAGATGGCCGACAAATGAAGTTGTTCAAATCGTCACTTGAACCTCCGTATGTTTCACTACTTGTTGCAACTAAGCACGAAATGGCACAGCGTTTATTTAACACTCGCTTTCAGCTTTCGTTCAGTACACTTATGAAAGCTGACGGTAAGAACGCAACACGACCACTTCTTCTGGGACGTTCGTCTGGATCTGATATGGTCTTAGACTACCGCACAGTATCTGCTCGTCACGCGTCTATCCGTTTTAAGAATGGTGAATTTATCTTCACTGATGCCGGTTCGTCGAACGGTTCATACTTGTATTTAAGAAGGCCACTTGAATTGTCTCCATCACAATCCGTGCAATTTCGTCTGGGTAGATCGATGATCTCTATGAAAGTTGTCAATAAGTGGAATCGACGGTTGTTACGGGCAGTGCGCCGTACTGGTCAATCTGGAAGTAAAGAAAACGACGAAGACGCAACTCCGGATGATCGTTCGATTGGTAGCAACGACGATGACATTCGTATCACTGATGGTACCTCTGGTGTTGTAACTCAAAGTATTGCTCGTCGTACTAGAGAAAGTGTCATGGGTTCGATGCCTCCAGCAGGACAGCTCGCACAGCAATCGGGCAAGCACTTGGATCTTTTGTTTGCTTTAGCTTACCCACAAAAGGTTGAAAAGGATGCCAGTAATAGTAGATCAAGTAGTATGGCCAGAGTGAAGGAAGATCCCGACGAAGATGGTGCCCCCAGTACTCCCCTCGCAGTCGAAAAGAAGGAGAAGGATGCAATCGAAGAAATTATCGAATCGAATTGAAATTGAAACCGAATTACGCTGTAGCACCACAAATTGAAAGAAGGGAATGAAATAAAATTACTAGTCGTTCTCTTTTCCACCCTCGCCGAATTTATCAAGTTGAAGAAATATTCAATTTGAAACAACAACTAGATCATCACTTATTATTTATTAAACTATTGAATAGCTCTTTTCTCTACTCCAACTGTTGTTTACAAGTTGAATTTTAGACTATTACTTACTATGCTACTGTCCTTGTTCTATGTATATAGATTATCGAAGTACTACCTACTACATGTACTTATTGATTTCTACTAGATAGCTAGATAGCACGCAGTATTAACACTACGTACAAGTAGGGAAAAATTCTCCGTGCTTTTTGCGCGAGGATATCGAAAACAAGCGAATTCTACAGAACGACAGTTTTGAGAATTGGCTGCAAACAAAAAAAAAATTCATAATCAATAAACAACTTCGGCTACTTCAGTATTCTTATTTATCTCGCTGACTTCGAAGTACGATTAGAAAAAAGCTATCGGGTAGTGCAGAAAGACAACGCTTTTGTAATATAAACCGTAGAAAAGACTTATATTCAAGATGGAGGTTGAACCTACGATAACCGACGAAAGAGGAGGAGGAGAAACTCGCGTTGCCATCCACCCGGTAAGATCTTTAGTTTGTAGGAATAATAAAAGACAATTATTTTCACATTTGTACCTACGATTGCTAAAAATATGCAAATGGAATTTGCTAATTATTCGTTTTGTTTTCTTCTTTTTCACCGCCTGCCTTAATTCGGATTATTAGCTTGCAATTGTCCATATGTCAGACCAATACACAAGAATTTCTTCTGGTGGCTCTCCGTTGGACAAGAACGCACCCGTTGTGGGTCTGTTGTTTGGATTGTCAGATGGCGAAAACAATAACGATCCCTCATTAAAGACATCAGAAATAATGTCCAACAATGACACCAACACAACCACCGCCGCGGAAGGACCGTTCCTTCAAATTCTTGATGCAGATGATATCCCCGTTGAAGTTTCAGATGCGTCGACAATTCAAGTCGACCTACATTTTGCTGTGTTTTCAAAACACAAGGTAGTTGGATGGTATCGCGTGTCAGGAGAGAACGAAGAACCGACATCCGATGATTTGTTGATCACAAAAACCTTAAAGGATCATTATGCCGCCTCTGATTCGTTCTGTTTTTGTTTACTCAAAGTTCAATCGAAAAAGAAAGATAATGGAGACGAGGATGAGATGAAAATGTCGGAGGACGCAGCAGCAACAGATACATTGAGTAAGGATTTGCCTATCAACCTGTATGAGGTTCATAATATCCAAAACACACCAATCTTGGTCGGATTATCAAACTGGCAATTGGAGACGTCTCCATCGGAAAGAATTTCTATTGAACGCGTAATGAAAGCCCCTTCATCGGAATTGGGTGACGGAATAAGCCCGTCAAATAATCCCTACATCATTGAAACGAAGGTAATGCAACATTCGTTGACAAGTATGAAGGATCGTGTACAAGTTTTGGTATCGTATCTTGAAGATGTACAAATAGGAAAAATTACGGCAAATCCTACCGTATTACGTCAGATCCAACAAATCGTGGTTTCGTTGGGTCCACTTTCAAGTCTAGCAGCCACAACCAATGAAGGGGAAGAAGAGGATGTACAAATGTTAGCTCATTTAGCAATTGTTGCTCGGACTGTAAATACAATTCAATCCTACACTGAAAAATTCCGTGTAGTGAATGAAAGCCGTACTCTATCGAAAGAAATGCGACGTGCATTTTAATTGATTGATTAATTAAAAAAGAGAAGAAGAAAAACTACTGACAATAATAACAAAAGAAAGCATGATAAGCACGGATCAGGGGTGGGTTTGTCGGGGAATAAATTCCAGCACAACCGAATATATATATTACAACTATCGTTTCGAACTCTAAAAAGAACTACCTGAAAACATCATCATCGTCGTCATGATTTTTCGTTGAGACGAATTACTACTAGATATAAAATTTATAGAATATTGATTTACTGTATATTACGATTGATTTGGTATGAGATATGTAGTATAGCATCATTGATAACATAGATGAGATAGTATTACAAAAATGAAATGTGAATGAATAATATTGATACTCTCTGGTAAAGAAATTAAACAGTACGTATTGCTTGAGGGGGTGGTGGTTCAAACTCATTAACTTTTCCATCGAAGAATAATGGTAAGATGACATAAATGTGCTTACTAACTGCGTTCTTGACTGTGCTTCCTGTCTTTTAAATAGGAGCTATGCGAACATGTATGTTTTACTGGTTTGACTCATAGTACCGTAGTGATCTACAAATACCAAATAGCAAGTTTATTGTCTAACATTTTTCTCTTATATAATGATATTATACTATAAAATCTACTACACATCAAAGGAAATTAAAAGGGGGTGTAACTCAGGGGTAGAGTGGTCGCTTTGCATGCGACAAGTCGCAGGTTCGATTCCTGCCTCCTCCACTTTTTTACGTTTTGCATCATCATAAAATAAATTTGTGTCATCTTTTTTGTATCTCATATTATAATATGTATTATCATCTTTACGCACCCAGTAAGGCAAATAGATTTTTTTTGTTTCCACTTATTTTTTGTCCAAATTGTGGATGGTGGTGGTGGGGGTGGTGTTATGTTCTTAGCTTACATACATGCATCTGTTGTTTTTTAGATACTTGCAAGCATGATTTAACAACAACATGGATCAAGAAAGCTGATGGGGTCTTGTTTGCTACTGGTGAACCCAAGCTTCCAGACAAGCTGAAGTACCTTTATCCCCAGGTTGTTGACAGTTGGTTTATTCATCAACAATACTTCATATTTATCAATAATCCCCATCAATGTTATTCTTCATTGCTGCCCTCAAAGTTGTTGTCTTCTTCTTATCCATTGGAGGAGGAGTATTTATCCATTCAATTCAGATTGTTGATGGTATGCCTTCTTTGTGGAGCAGCATCTGTCCCATAGAAGTGTAATAACTAAGGCATCTAGTAGTGTCTGTGAACAGATTCAATTAAATTTTCATCCTCGTTCATTATTTCAATATATTATACGATTCAATTTATTTTAAGTACAATGTCTACAAATTGATCAGTTTTCTGTTCAAAAGAAGGTTCAAGTACATCAAGTGTGTGCTATTTTGAGCTGATGATTATGGTGCATGTAGGTAAGATTTAAGATTCACAATTCTAATATAATATAATATTTTGATTCCCCAGCCAGCAACACTATTCATATAGAGTAGCTACACTACGCAAAGTAGCTAGCTAGAGATGTTACTATTCATTACATAATATCATACGGTAGATAGCCTCAATATCATAGATAGCCTCAATACTCAATATAATCCTAAATGTGAGAATTTATAAGATAGATTCTTTGATTTCTTACTTCCAAATTCTCATATTTGTGTGAGATTTGAGTCGTGAGGCTAGAGCTTAGTTTATTGGTACTACGCAGTAGCTAGTATTAGTACAGTACGTTTGAACGTAGCGTAGCGCTCAGTACTGTACAACAACATGATAATAAAAGTTGAAAGCAGATTTCTATTGACACAATTCGAGATGTTTATTTATGTGTTGCTTGGAAAGTTTCACAAGATCATCCGCATAAAATCGGAAATTGTTCATCCATCTTTGCATTCATACCTGGTGACATCTATTTAAATAGATACGATTATTTGAAGAACGAACCATGGGAGGTCGGAAGGATATTTGCGGTGGTCGAAGAGGCACGACCTTCGAGGCTACGAAATGGTTGTCCTTAGATTTGTGTGGCTTTGTCGGAATCACATTAAGCTTTTCTGTTCATCTTTTTGCCTTTGCTGTCATCACCTGTTATTTGCTAGCTGGTTCTTTAATTTCAACGGCTGTATTCATACTCCTGTATATGCCGGTATTCCTTCTGGCCCTTGTTTCGTTATTTATGGCTTGGTACGTAGCACTTGGTTCGACAATCCAATGTAATGTATGCTTTCCAGAGAATTAATTTCTCACAGATTTTCCTTTTCTTTTTTTGCATGCCGAATCAATTCATAAATTACATTACGTAGGACAACCGATCCCGGCAGCGTTCCAATGGGTGCTAGGCCGTTAGTTACTATACGACGTGCAGCCTCTTCGACAGTCGATGAAAGTAATTCAAACGGCGGAGGAGGGAGCAATAATCAGCGTAAACGAGCATTACGTAGATGTCCTAAATGTAATGATAATTTCAAACCAGCTCGTGCTCACCATGACTCTGTAACTGGCCGATGTATTATAAAATTTGATCATGCATGCCCGTGGGTAGGTAATGCAATCGGTGCAATGAATCACAAATTCTTTGTTCAGTTTGTTGGATATACAATGACATCTTGCTTTTTTTCACTCTGTTTGATCGGGTTAAGAACATTGTACTGTGGACCACCCTCTCCATTATTAAATGAATTTAGGAAAGGAGAAAAAGAAACACCAGAACACGTAGAAGAGTGTACTGGTTGGAATGAAAGTTTTGCAGGATTGATTCTACTGATAATATCCGTAGTCTTCTTTTTATTTACAAGTTGCATGTTTGTTGAACAAATTGAGGCAATCAAAACCAATGCTAGTAAGATAGCTCGTATGAAAATGAGTGTCGGATTGGGGGGAACAGAACTGCAAAGGGTGACAGAAGAATTTAATGAAATGTTTGGAGGGGACTCGAACCAATGCGCATTGCATTGGTTTATACCGATGCCTATTGAATTTCCACGCGGAATGAAGAAAGCAGTGCTAGGTTACGACTGGGACGAAACATTTGACGCAGTGCCTTATCAAGAGAATGGAGATGTCGAAACGGGTCCATCACGATCTGCCGCAAGAACTAATCTTGAATTGACAACAGTTTCGTCTGCATCATCGTCATCATCGAATATGAATCAGAATGAGGTAGAGGAAAATCCAAAGCTCGTCAAACGGAATAACAGTAGAGATCACGTTCAAACCCCAATAAATCCAGTAGGCACTTTGACCTGACACAATCAGGGCAGGGCATTTAAAACAAAAGTCCTACGAGACCAATAAGTTCGATACTTTTGTCTCTCCCTAAATTAATGTAATTATTATCCTAAATCAATACACTTTTTTATCACTACAAATCACTATATTTTTGTTACTGTACATAGTTGTAAACTTTATTTCTACTATATAAGCTATCCGTTGCTTATTTAATCCAGAGCACAATCATCATGAGGTCCACAAGACGAGATGGGAAGGTTCATGATGTCGTCAGGTAGATCCAATAAGGTAACAGGATCTTCACGATCATAAGGAAGGGGAGACATAGAAATATCATCCACTGGTTGCCCCTCTTCAGAACTGTCGTCCTCTTCCATGGCTTCGTTGGTCTCATCTCCTGTTACTGGGATGAATTTCCCTGGACTTACTCGATGTTCACCCTGATCTTTATCCTTATTGTCTCCAACTTGGGGAAACTCCCTCTCTACCTCTTCTTGGTCCGGAATCGACCTAAATTTAGATTTAACAGGTTCAGGTCTCGATGGAACTTCTGCTACTTCCACCTTCGAATTCGATATGATATCGTTCTTACTAGCCGATTGACGTTGATGTGAAGTATTAATCTTTTCATCCATATCAGAGGTTTTCTTTTCCTCTTCGACACGATCACAATGATAGTGAGGATGATCTTCCTTGGCTCGCTGATACCTTGGAGAACGAGGTGAAGGAGGACGAAATTCTTGTTGACGATCTCGATCATAAGTCGACGGTGACCGAGGCGGCGCCCCAGATGGACGATGTATCACTGGTCTAAATGACCGGGACGTTGACCGAGGCGATAGATGCAATTGTGGTGAATACCCTCTCTTGCTGCTACTCGGCCTTCCCTCTCCTCTCAAACATGGTACAGAAAGATCCCCACTACTCTCGTTGTTATCATGATAATCATTGTGGTCGTAGTAGTGGTCATGGTGACGATGTTGTTGTGGTGAAGCTGATCTTGGCGTCCAACTAGGTGATCTTTCGGGTATGCACTCGCCATGATGATATGGCGAGGGTGGGTACTGACCAGGAGAGTCGTATGCCTCATATTGATGCCTATAACCGCGCCTAGGAGACCACGGCTCCTCCGCCGGAGGTTGGTTCGAGTAGTAGTCCCCCGGTGAGTACTTATCCTGACCTAGCGGCATGGGCCCGCTTGATGAAGTCGGCGAAGGAGGACTTAATGAGCGTGTCGGAGCCGGAGAAGTAGGAGCATACATCCCAGCTGTTGGCGGTGAACGATGCTGATGATGGTAATAGTGGTCATCATGGCTATGCTGATGGTGATAACGCGTATCATGATGACGACTACTTCCATGCGGAGACCAAGAATGATGACGAGGGGGTAGTCCAGGATCTGAAGGCCCATTATGATAATCAAATGAATGACTACGGGAATAGCTTGGAGGCTTGCTATATGGTGGATGTGGCGCTTGATGATATGGAGAGTGGTGTGGATGTGGATACGATCGATGCCTTTCGGGGTATGGAGGTGGACCCCCACCCCATGTCATCGGTGAATTAGGAAGAGAACGACCGTGTGGTGGTGGAGGAGGTGGTCCTGGTGAACGAGGAGATGGTGGATACATACTATAGTTCCACGGTGGTGGGTAGTTAGTACCTCCTGGTGTTCTTGGTTCATTCTGCGTCTTGATGCGTCTGGCCTTGCTTGTTAATTTGGCCAATTCAGATGGATTTGATTTTATACGCCTGTGCCCTTTCTTTACTAAGGCAGGCTTTATTTTTGGAGTTTTTAAAATGGATCGATTGATAGAATTAGAAAGGAGACGATTGAGTTGATATTTGTGAATAATACACTATGATATAAAATTATATTCAAACAATACGGATACATACCTTGATCGCCTTCACCTTCTCTGGAGATTGCCCCTTAGTCCCCTTGTTATTTTCTTTCCCATTTATTCTAATTGTGCCCTTTTCTTTACCTCCCTTCTTTTTCTTCTTATCGTTATCTCCATCTTCCTTGAAGTGATCTGTACCATCCTCACTGAATACACCATCTAGGAAGTAGGGATCTCCAAGATCATCTGATAGTTGCTTCCTCAACATAGCTGCTCCGTCACGTAAAGCCTGACTTGTTTTTTCCACAGCCTTTTTGTGACCAATATCATGCCAAAGCCCCGATAATGGATCCTTATCAAGGAACCTACCCGGCGGATCAAGAGATCGTACAGCCTGTACGATAGATCTAGATATTCCCATCTTCTCCCTTTTGGTGCTGGAAACATACAATTCCTAAAAGTAATAATCGTCGAAGAGGGAAATTGAGAAGGGAAGAAAAAGAAGAATGGCGGTGAGTACAGTGTACGGGTGTTTCGGTTCAACAGGCGAATGCTTCAAATTGGGTATAACTTTTTTTACAAAATATAAAACGATGAATACGATAGCGAAGAGTAGCATCAACAACTAGGTCTATTGCCACGAAGTAGCTTCGGATGAAAAGACGATGATGATGACGATGGTGACGACGACGGAGGGGAAGTGGCGACAGTAGCATCAAGAATAATTATATTATCATCATGGGAGTTACTGTAATAATATAATAACAACGTAAATATGTTTACAGTTTTTTCTTTCTAATTTGTTTGAATTGTTCTTTTTAACGAAACCGAACAACGGCATCAACGAATAATTCAGTCTTGTTATATTAAGATTCCATTTTGTTTACAAATTCTATTATGTGAAGTATTGAAAAATCAAAGGAATTTGGAATGTTGGAAATTTCTTCTAATTTTTTTTTCAAACGTACCTTATTCAAACCCACGAGACTGCGAAAACTTTCATTTCCAGGATGTCGATTCGTTGTGACTCCTCTACCGCAAAGAACATCTTGATGATGAGGCTTTACGATATCGAACATTTTCTGTTCATCTACAAGTAAAAGGTGGTTATCAGACGTTGTTGGAGGGATCAAACTTGATGTCGACTCCACCGGTATCGGTCCTGATGTGTCTACTACAGAGCCCATCATTACATACACAGGTAAAAAAATTCTTCTCTTCAAGATTTTAAATCTATTTTGTGATTGCCTATGTACCGTTATCTTACACGAGAAAGCAAGGTAGAAAGCTTCTCTCTATCCGAATTTTAGCAGGCTTTTACAAAAGAATTGGATTTCATACCGAATACCACCGCGAGTCGACTGTACAAGTGACTTCATTGAGGCGACTCACATATTAAGTACTAAAAAGTACCGTTGAAGAAGAATTCTTCACGTGTCAAGAAGCATCGAATTCCCAATCAGTATGTTTGTTTTTGGCGCGAAAATGAGCTTAGTTTGTGACGTGCTTAAGTAAATGTGTTTGGCATGTGCTCCAAATTTTCATTTGCAAGCAACGGGAATTAAAACAGCACATACTGTACGACGTAATTCACTGCCGGTTAGGTAATATCCATCAAAAGGAACACATTCTCAGTAATATCATCTGTTCTATTTGGTAGTATCACCCGTGTTTTGATAGTTTTTATTTTCAAGAAAATAAGCCTCGCGACCAACAATTCAATTATTCAACAAGTCACATACAGTACACATTTTTCAATTGTCCGTTGGTGTTTCTTGAGCTAGTGAAAAGAGAATTGTAATATTGGCTTGCATAAATCATACATCATCATACGTCATACACTCACTCACCCAATCAACCCTTCTAATGCTACTATGGTAACAAAATTAAGTATAGTGGAGAGACAAAATATATTAAAATATCAAGCATTTTGCATTACCAGATCAGACATGTTGGAATTCACTTCTGTCTACAGACTGAGGTATTCGTTCGCACCTCCACACAGAAGAACATTCCCCAACCGGCAGATTTAAACCCCACTAACTGTAACAACAACCATAATCCAACTCCATTATTGTCACTCTGTCCTTCTATTTGAATGAAGATAAATCCATTATGATGGACTTGCATATGATAGAGGAGTACACGCATGGTTCACCTATAGATAATGTTCTATAATGTGCTTACTTCCTTTCACAGAAAAGTATAGCAGTAGAGCAGATATTTCTTCACATTTAGAGATATTGTTAATACTGAGCTTACTATCCTTAATGCAGCAGATCTAATGCTTGTTTTTTTCTAGAACACTTTGGATGGTTTCTCTACTACAAGAAAGTAAAGGGAAAAGTGTTTTTACAATTCCCATGTTCATCTTCTGTAAATTTATTAGGAAACTAAAGTGCTAATAATAGGTGGTCTAAGTCAATGGTTAATTTCTTTCCTTTTGGAGGAAACAATCAGCATTAAAGCAGACTATATGGAAAGAGATAATCTCTGGTAATGATACGTATATTAGTTGATATGCAGCACCATTTAATTCGATATTTAGTAGCAACCTATTGGATAATGTATATATTGAATGTAGGACTATACTTAGTACGTAGTAGCCACTACAGAAGAAGATGAAAAAATTGTGGAGCTTATCTACTACCATATGCCTGGTCGTAGATCTATCATTTTTGTACAATTCCCGCATCTTGGATTTATAATATTTGTCCTCAAATGATTCATAATAGTACTCCAATTACTTTTTGTTGTTAGGACAAACATATTTGCTTCCATAGCTACTAACAGCGACGCCAAAGCAACCAGCCCCGCACGTCCTTTTGTGTTTCTTGCCGCCCAACTCGCACGGTTGCCCTTCGGTGGCCGAAACGCATTGATTTCAAGTAAAGTTATGTCAGAGAAAACATTCCATCCATTTGGTATCGCTTCCATGAATCCCTTGTATGCTCTTGGATCTTCCGTTGCGAGATAAATATTGGCTGTGGTAGCATTAACAGCTGTTGTTGTATTATTTCCGTGCGTCGGATTTATAGAAAGAATCGAATTGACCGCGTCAATATATTCTTGAATAGGCGGTAGATCCATTTCCCAGAATTTATCTCCCCAGCGGATATGCACAGTCACCAAATTTGTTGGAACTATTCCGTTTGGAAAAATGATCCCAATTTGTCGCTGTGCTTCTTGAATAACAAGAGGGCTCAATCTTTGAAACAAATACTCTGTCGATGCTGCTCTCACCATGGCTTTTTCTTCAGGCGACGACTTCGCTAGCTTACACCAATCTTCTGTCTTTCGAGGATCTGTTATATTGGGTAAAGTCGAAACGTTGCTGTATCGAGTACTATCGCCAGTGATAGATATTATATTATCGTTATCTGTAATATAATGTACGCTGCTGGAATCGGAACATCTATATTCCGACGATGGGAAGTAACAAAGCATGGGTGACATAATTGCTTGTTGTCGCATATCGCAGTATTCTTGATCAAGCCACAACCATTCTGGTGCATGCGACCGCATTCTAAGTCTAGTTTCCATCCCATTGCATAATGCTTGTCCCCAAAGAATAATGTGAGAACCGAGTCCAAAAGTATTATCGAAATGATGACTCGCAAGCGGTAGAGAACAATTTGATTGATGCTGATCTATTATCTTTGCATAGTCAGAGAGTGGAGGATAAAACATCCAATTTCTTTTCAAACGTCCACATGTCGTGGGATTTTTATGCTCCAAAACATTTATAGATGGATCTGATCCTTGCTTTAGTGTTTGATTTTGATTGATGAAACTCGGCCTGTGATTCAAACATGATATCGTCTGATTGATATCTGCGTGTTGATGCTGTCGTTTTTCTTCTTGTTGTTGGTGGTGGTTGATTAAACCAGGATTAGATATCGGATGATTTTGATTCGATGGCGATAGTTGAATTGATCTTGTTACTGTTTCGTTTTCGATCCAATATGGTTGAAACATCAAAAGGTACACCCCCAATGACGATATAACTGCTAACCTCATAAAACTGCTCATTTTTAATCGACCTTTACCGCTATCTTCGTTTACAAATGAATTATTACTAATTTCAACGTATTTCGTAAATACAATAGATAGCAGTTTTAGGCTGCTCTTGTTGTCTTGGGTTTGAGGATCTTTCTTTCTTTCATTTTTCAATGTTGAGATTGTACTGTATGCGATCGAATTTGTATTTTCAAATTTTGTTGAATTTTGAAATTTGAAATCGAATTGACCATCTTTCGTTCATACGTGGATAAAAATTATTTTTCACCGAGAATTCACAACAGCCATCAAAAAATGGGCACATCGCTTATTCAAACACACAATGAATAACGTAAACACCGAACACAAATTAAAGAAATACATACCGTCGAAACACTGCTTCACAACAGAAAAACAACCAACACCATCGATGCAAAAGAAGTAATAGATACTGTATATAAGCGAAACAATGGTTAACGAAAAAGAAGAACAACAGGACCAGAAGAAATCGGGTTCTAAGATTCAATGTCATTACGAAATTCTTTGTGTCGAGCGTGACGCCGACGCTTCAACCATTAAGAAGGCTCATCGAAAACAAGCCTTAAAATACCACCCCGACAAGAACTTCGGTGATGAGCAAGCGTCTAATACATTTTTATTAGTCCAACAGGCATACGAAGTATTATCAGGTAAGTTCTTCGTGCTTTGTTTTCATGAAAGGAATTTGCTGTTGTTTGCGTTCCGTATTCACTCACATGTTAGTAATGATATTAATTGAATCACTTTTTCTTCCCCCTTCTCTTTAAATAAAAGATCCACAAGAACGGAAATGGTATGATGATCATCGTGATGCAATTCTTGCCGGTTGGTCTGCATCTACGGGAGAGGATGATAATGATGCAGCAGAATTCATGTTATTCAATAATATAGCTACTTACATGCAAGCTAATTGTTATTCGGGTTATCATAATGAGAAGGGAGGATTTTATCAAGTTTATACGGATGTTTTTGAAAGTATTGTAGCATGCGAATTGAAGCAGTCAGAAAGGTCGATTAATTTGCCTTCAAAGTTTGGAAATATTGATACCGATTGGGAGGATGTTAATCTTTTTTATCGATCTTGGGATTCTTTTTCTTCGGCATTAAACTTTGCATGGGAGGACAAATACAATTCTCGAGAAGATGGAGAAAGCCGCAGAATACGAAGGCTGATGGATGAAGAGAACAACAAGGCAAGGAAAGCTGCCAAGAAAACGTACAACAATGACATAATGCAACTTGTCGCATTTGTGAAGAGGAGGGACCCTAGAGTAAAGTCGAAACTTAAAGAACAGGAAAAAATGAAGAAAGAACGAGAAGCTAAACAGAAAGTAGATAAGATTGAACGGAAGAAAGATCGACAACAGGCAACAGAAGCATGGAGAGAAGCTTCAATGCAGGATATGGAGGAAGCAGAAGAGAACGATAGAATGAGAGGGAGGATTAGACTAGCAGATTTAGATGATGACTATGACTACGGACTAGGAAAGAAAGGAAAAGGGAAGAAGAAAAATAGATATATAATTGAATATGATGAGGAGGAGGAAGATACGGAGCTTATTGAACAAATTGTCACCAGTACTGATCAAGAGGGAGAGGAAGAGAAAACAGAATGTATACCGGTACCGGTAGATGGTTCATCCGAACAGGAAAATGACGAAAAACAAACGGATGAAACTCTTGCCGATCAGGATCAGGATGATCAACAACATATAATTATGGAAGATCCACTACTAGTAGAAACAGACATTATTCAAGACGACGAGGACGATGACTATATTGATGATGCCGATTCAACTGAAAGTGAGGAAAGTGAAGAACCTGATATTTGGAGATGTGAATGTTGTCGGAAGGATTTCAAGAGTGAAGCTCAGATGGAAAATCACATGAAAAGCAAGAAGCATAAAACTGCTCTAAAAAAGTACGAGGCAAAGCTTAAGAAGAGAGAAGAAGAGATAATGTCGGATATGCTTGAAGATATGGCGATGAATGACGAATTTTTTGAAAAGAACCAATAATTACAAGTGGTGTAATGAATCTCTAGCTAGCAATAATATAATCAAAAATGGAGGACAGATAACAGTAATATTCGGAATTTTTGTGTTGATAAATAAATAGCTAGTCATCCTCCAATAGAATGAAAACTTTCAATGACGACCAAGATCCGATTTGTTCAATTGATTTGAAGTGATACAGCTTCTTCACGATCTAGATTAGTAAGGCCTTACGTCATATATTTCAATAGTATTTTATTTTTGTCATAATTGATGTCAGCCATACATACACAGGCTCTTATCACTCAATTGCAGTGATTACGAAACAAAACGAAATATTAATGCTCCTGTCTATTCAATACCTATTCGTTATAATATCTAATTATAGTTCTGTTGTTGAGAAATATTCGTACAGTTCTCAACTCTCAGTACTCGTCAGTGTACACGTTGCCCTTTTTTCATTTTCAATATGTAATACCGAATTTGGGGGACCTAATTAACCCGACTTGTGATTGTTAAGAAGATCAAATTCAAGATCTCTATTCAGAATTTTGTCAACATCGGCCGAAATTTCTCTTTTCATTGGTTCCAATATCATATTTGGTGCATAATCCTGAAGCTCCTTTTGTTTGAAAGCCAAATCACTGGCACGTTTCAATCGACGGTAACGACCTTCAATGACATCCGGATCTGCCAATTCAAGTGCCTCGTTGACCTCTGGTTCATCACGACTCATCAAATCCTCGTATCGAAGTCCTATTTTTTTCAAAACGATATTGTTCATGGAAAACGACACAAGATTCATTTCATTGTTAGTAAAAGTTTAAGATAAAATTAAAATGCCACATTAAAATCGAGTCGGATGAGTCGTATAGTGTGTTCTATCACGTTAATTTTTCTCCTCAACGCAGCTGTAACGAACAGCTTTTCCGCCTTGTCGTTTCGTAAAGGACTGGCTCTCCATTGTCGTTCATCAAACTCACCCATCTTATTCAGTTCCGTTTGTACCGCACCCTGATAGGCTCGGGAAGCTAGTTTCATCACAGGTTCTAACGCTTTTACTATTGACGCCATGGTTGTTTATTTTTTTTGTTTCCTCTTATGATTGATGAGTTCTGAAGAAGTTGAAGAAAATCGTTCGTTGTGTGATCGATAAGTTCGTTGTGTCGTTATAACTTTCGATTTATTTGACTAGTTCGACTAAAATCGCACGATCTGATCGCCACCGCTCATTAATTCGAGACATCGAAAAAACGATCATGTCGATCATCAAATTTCACAAATATTTTTTCAGCAATCAAAAAAATCTCCGGTATGAGGTAGGAATTGTCACACAAAACCCACAATAAAAAGTATCAAACGCTTCAGATTCATTTATTCGTCTTCGCCCACCATTGAATTGGCTGATCATGTCGATGGCGAATCGTCTTCCACCTCCACCAAATGGACAAGTTTTGTCATTGGTATCAGCATTATCTCAAACAGAAAATCACGATTTGCATGTTCAGGCAATCCAAGCTCGAGATCAAGCTTTAAGTTCGTCTCCGGATAGTTATGGTAATCTTTGTCTTCAACTTGCATGTTTAATGGTGGGAAGTGACCAACCAAACCAATTATTCCAACGAATTGACTCATCCGAGCTTGAAATATGGCACCGTACAGATGCGAATACGATTGCGCGGATTCAAGCAAATCCAAATATGTGGATACCATTTGGACAAATGGCCGGTCTAATTCTTAAAAATGCGTTACTACGACCGCCTATGCAAACAGGAACTACTACTAACAGGATGATGTCATTGGAAAGTGAAATCGCAAAACACGTCAAAGAGGTTTTGTTATACGGTCTATCCCTGACTCATACGGAACTAAGAAATGTTATATCATCAGTGATCGCTGATTGCTCTGTCTCTGCAGATGCAGTTCAACCATATCTAAGCATCAAAAATTGGCCGAATTAATGCCAACTCTTTTGCATAATTTAGATCCAAAAAGGACTCAGAATGTACATGCTATTCATGGATCGATATCAACAGTGAAAAAAATGATGGAAGATGATCCAGATGAAATCCCTACTCCTGATTTGGATAATTTAATACCTTTATTGTTGCAACTATTCCACTCTCCAGATGAAGCAATAAGAGTGTCTACGTTACAGTCTCTAGCAGCGTGCCTAGCTTTTGGGTTGGTTCCGAGTGCTTTAGTATTACAATTTTCGACATACTTGGAAGGACTATCCCAGTTGGCTACTGATCCAAGCATGCAAGTTCAAAAATGGGTTTGTCGATCAATAAATACACTTCTCGAACATCACGCACAGTACATCCAACCACAATGGGAATCGATTTGCCAATTTATGTTGCAATCTACCATGAAAAAACAGCAACAGCAACAATTGTGCGATGATCAGATCGATGTTGCTGCAGAAGCTTGTGAGTTTTGGTTGATATTTGGTAGCTTGGATGAGATGCTCTTAACAACACCTATGTTGGAGACCGTCCAACGGATACTACCACAATTAATTCCAATACTAATTAACAATATGGTGTATTCATACGAGCAAAGGATAGATATACAGGCTCAAAATGAAATAGAATCACAAGTGGAATTAAATAATGACACAACCCAAGGCATGAAACCAGTATTTCATAAAGCGAAAACCAAAGGACAAAATTCCAATGATGGGACGAACAACGACGGAAATGGCGACGACGACGACGACGACGAGGATGATGATTTAAATGAGGACGACAATGAATGGAATCTACGAAAGTATGCCGGTGCGTCATTGGATACTTTGGCAAACTTGTATGGTCCTGAACCGATCTTGCCGAATTTGCTACCTTCGCTGCAACTTGGTCTTACCAGTACAGATCCATGGGTACAGGAAGCCAGTATTTTAGCCCTTGGAGCGGTTGCAGAGGGTTGCCGCGAAGAAATGTACACACATATGAATCAACTTTTTCCGTACCTGATGAATTTATTGGCTACGCCTGAATCACCTCAAAATTTACCCCAAGTGAAGTGCATATGCGCTTGGACGGCAAGTAGGTATGCTGATTGGGCAGTCAATGAGGTCGAAACTGGATCTCAAGGTCACCTTTTAGCGGAGATGACAGAGGTTTTCTTGAAACGGCTCGAGGACAAAAATCGAAAAGTTCAAGTTGCTTGCGGTTCCGCATTAGGCGAATTGATGGAAACAGCTGGTGATCTCATGGCTCCGTATTTGCAAGAAGTTTATCTTGCACTTGTTTTTGCTATGCCGAGATACCAAGGACGCAGCCTTGTGATAATTTTGATACATTAGGTATAATGGCTGAATACTGTGGCTCAGCAATAGGAGAAAATGACCTGCCAAGAATATACATTCCTCCCATGCTTGCATTGTGGAACAATATGTCAAGGCAAGATCCGACGAACCGAGTTTTGTTACCTCTCATGGAAAGCTTGGCATGCATTTGTGTCACTTGTAGCATGAACTTTCAACCTTTTGCCTTAGAAACATTTGAGACGTCTATGGCTGTAATCGAACAAGTGCAATTAATGCTAGCAACAACGGATCATCCAGATTATGGAGATTATGATCCAATTATATGCGCAACAGACCTGTTAGACGCTTTATGTGAAGGTATGGGAACAAACTTTGCTTCTCTCGTTCTAAGCAGCAGCCGATACAATCAACATTTCATCAACGTCCTTCACCTTTTATGTACCCATGACTCGGCTGGAGTCAGAATGAGTGCCTTAGCACTGTTGGGAGACCTAGCTCGGAATGCACCAGCTATGATTGAACCCGCCCTACCGCAACTGATACAGGATGCAATTTGTAATCTCGACGCTACCCTTGACGAGGATATGCACGCTAGTCTGTACACAAATGCGGTCTGGGCGATTGGTGAGATATGTGTAAAATGTGGTGAAAATTCTGCTCCACTCGAGCCATACGCACCAGCCTTGATGCAACACTTGATAGCAATGTTGATGGGCAATGGCACCGAGCGGGTCTCTTCAGTACCCGGTCTTGCAGAAAATTCTGCAGCCTGCGTTGGACGTCTCGCAAACGTCAATCCGATGTTTGTTGCTCCGGATCTACCACGATTTCTATTAGGATGGACCGATGGTTTGTCTCGGATTTTAGATATCGATGAAAAACGGGATGCTTTTACTGGACTGTGCAATGCCCTATATGCGAATCCTCAAGCAATTCAACAGGTAGAGGCAAGTGCTCCTGATGTCATCATCACGTCCATCTTGTTTGCTATCACTTCTTGGCATATACCAGCTGATTTCCCAGATGACATCAACACCTTCTTGAATGGTGATTACAACTTCCGTCCGTTCCCTCCAACGGAGGCTGCTCTTGGTAATCGCCTTACTCAGCTCATTCAAAACATAAAATCTTCCGTGGGAGGAGATGTATGGAAAGTTGTTGAAAACCGTCTCCCTGTAAATGTTCGAAGACTGTTTCGAGAGGTCTATCAGCTCTAACGCGACTACTACTTATGTGAAGATTAGAATAGTGATAGGATCTACCTTATTAATTAATTCTTACATTTTTAAAAGTACATATTAGTCTATTGATTTACTTTCGGTGCAATTCGACACAAAAAATAACCAGTCGTTGATTACTGTGCCGCTAGGATTTGGAGGCGCATGATTCGATTCGATTCATACTGAATGGGTCTCAATAAATCTATCGCGTCATGTACAATTGTTGATTTGATTCTACTTCTTGCTGAATTGTAAAGCCGAATCTCTTGTACATATTGATCGCATTGATATTCTCTTCTTCAACATACAACGCCATCGTTCCACTACCCGGCGATGTTTTCTGTACATATTTCAAGGCGGAATTCACGACGGAGGATCCCACACCACGACGTCGATATTCGGGGGAGGTAATAAAGTTGATAATTGTTGGGACAGTATCGACATCTCGAATACTGCATTCATCTTCCACATCTTGTATGGTCAAGCCATCCATCGTCGTGATTGTTGTTGTTGTACCGTCGTCATCATCATCCTGTACCGGTTTTGATAACATAGCAATCTCACAAAATCCTATAATCTCTCCAGTAATAGTATTTTCTGCAGTGATCATTTTATGGTATAACCAATCAAAATTTTGAGGAGCACACATAAAGTTGTGGTTTTTCCATATATGAGGTTCATTGGATAGTGATGCTGCTTTTTCTATACTGGTACGAAACTGATCGTTGGACCATAACATTCTCAATTGCTCCGCTTCTGTAAGAGGAGACTCGAGGGAGGAGGAGGAATGTTGGCCTTCCGTTACAATTTTCTTTCCAGTCTGGGTGGCGTCCATTCTCGATTGTAACAGAGAGGTGACACCAGATACAGTACTCTTAAACTTGAAGTTAAAGGGAGAAACTTTACGATTCTTCTTCTTGTTTTCTTTGGTCTTATCTTGTTCTTCTTCTTCTAATAATGCATGTGTCAACATAGTCGCTATTTCCTTAATGTCACTTTCCACAGTCGATCGTATTCTCAGATTGAGCTTTGCTAATTGTTGTTGATTCGTGTTGATTCCTATAGTATCTGTACCCACCCTTGTTCTCGTCATTATACCTGTGTCTCCCTCCCAAGACGGTGCGATCACCGCCATCGCGTAGCAGTACTTTATTATCATGGACGATAATAACAATAGTCGAATTTTTATCACAATCATGATTTATTTGTAGCTGTTGTTGTTGCTGTTGTTGCTGTTGCTGCTGGTGTTATGAGTATGGAATTTTAAATGCTGATAAAGTGTCTAACCTTCTAATTCTGCTGTAGTCTTTGCCGATGAAGCGATGAAGAATAAAATAATGCGAAAAGAATAAATCGATAATGCATGCATGCATTCACATCGCATTCATTCGCATGAGCGATGATGAGTCAATATATTATTAAATTTGATTGATGCATGGGTGTGGAAGAATGCTTGTGGCGTATGACGTGTATTATAAAATCAACAGTCAACAATTTTATGAACTGGTTTTACAGACGTGCAATAACCGACAATGGGATTGGGTTAAAAAACACCAATCGTCCAATCGTGCATTAGTAGCACGACTCAATTCTTGAATTCCGTTTACTTTTTTGTCATCTTGAATCTTTTTATGTCATACCTTTAACCTTCACATCAGATCAAGCTTTGTTCTTACAAACATCAAAAGCAGTCACAGCCTTGTAGCAATCACACGAGCAATAAGATAACTCCTACCACTCATCATTATATCAGTGACAAAACCATACCAACACCAACCCACCTGAGCGAACTTGCAAGATACCCTTGTGACACAAATATCGTATTGATCCTGCTTCGCTTTATGGTTATCGTTAATGATGATGATAATGTTGACGATGACGATAAATCAAAGAACACTTACTTTCTTCTTCCTCATCCTGCAGACAGTGAATTCCTTTTCTTCCACTCCCTATATTAGAGGGACTTACTCTGGCCTAGAAAAATACATAGTACCAGTAACGACATCCACAAATGGCAGATACAATACAAAATACCCATATACGACTTCGTCAGAAGTAATGAGTCCAAATAACCGAAATAGAAATACGAGAAGGAAACAGCAAGCAATGTTCGAGAACTTTCGTTACGAATCATTGATCGTCGACCTCACACATCATACTACTATTATCATCCATCACACAATCCATCACACAATCAGTCACCTCATCCATTCGAAGATATTGGTGGTGTTTCCCAATGAGTTTGGCTCTGTACCCACCCTACTGTTCTATCTTCAAAGGAACATGTGCGAACATGCCGGATTGGTGGAGGATGGTCAATATGGAGTATATTGCTGCCTCTGAGAATGCTAACTGGATTATTGGTCCATTTTTAGCCTCCAATATTTCTTACATCATCTGTGGACTATATCTGATGAACCGATTCCGTTTTTTTCAAACATCTCCTGTGAATGGTGATATTGAATTCCGACCGACAAAATATTCCATGCTCGGAGTTTGGATTATTGCCGCCGGTCTGATCAGCACAATTTTTCACCATACTCAGGCTCTTGGTTCGCACTCACTAGCCGTCGATCTGTATTTTTTGGATCACGCGGTGGCAGGGTCCGCAACACTCTATTTCCTGGATACCTGTGGTGTACCATCCAGAATGGCCTTACTCATTGGTGCTGTAGCATTGGTCACCCTCGTGATCACATCACCTGGTTATACTTTCCTTCATTCTTCCTGGCACTATCTTTCGGCAGTCACGGCAACAAAATGGGCTTTAGATGGGTATAATCGATTATCCCGATAACCTTAATATTCCTGGAGAGATTGCGTCTATATATATATGTATATACTATAGGTTTAACGCTAAAGGAGTGGACTATTAACACATGTACTATTGTTACTGAAATTATGTCTATAATTTTCGCCCATTGGCTTCTTCAGCAGTAAATTTTGATTTGCAAAACAGTATTTGGTATTTTGTAGTATAGAGAGATGGGGTAAACGCTAAATAAGTACCGTTGTGGATGGTCCAGTGGGTAATATTTACGTTTGTGAAAAAACTAAATGAGTACTTTCCTGGTTGGTCCAGTAAAAATACTTCGCTGTTTTGGGAGCAAACGGCTTCTTTTCGCCGTTTGATCCCAAAAAATGGGGGCCATCTTGTTAACAAGAATAGGCCCCGTGATTATAGTTGTTGTTGTTGGTAGCTTGTATCAATGAAGCCTTCCAATCGGTGTTTCTTACATATATCTCCGATGTTGGGGGCTTTTGAAAATGCTATTATTATGCGTTCTAGCTTTAGTCCTGCTGTTTTTAGTTCGTTTTGAAGATCTGTCGTTAGTATTCGTAATTCATGTTTCATGGGGTTGTTTGGATGATGTGGTAGATGTATGAATAGTAGGCTTCTGTCTTCTGTTTCTTGTGTCTTTGTTGTTCCTGGTTTAGGGTTTGGTAGTACTGAAGTTTCTACTTTCTTGATGGCGTTTGTGAAGACTTGTATTAATGTCTTGTGTATGTGACCTCTTTCTAACATTCTGGAAAACAGTAATTCGATCATACATATGAAGTCTTCTTCGTATGTATTCTGCCAATAGTATCTATGTATTAGTCCGTACACAAAACTGTACAAGATGTTGGCTGGTTGGCAGGAGTCTGGTGTTCTATATAGGTATAGATTCATTGTTTTTTGGAAGGTTTTTGTAGTGATAGTACCGTCGTCTTGTATTGTTATTGTAAGATCCAGGAAGTCTATTGTCGTTGCTGGTTGTTCTGTAGTCCAGTGGAGGCGTTTGTTGGTGGGTCCGAAGTCATTCATGTTCGATTCAAGGTCACCGAATGATCCTTTTCTATCATCGAATATTATGAACGCATCATCTATTAACCTTCTATAGAATTTGATATATGATAGGTGTAGTAATTGCGTTTCTTCGTGGTAGCTGTAGTAAATCGTTGCATACATGCAGGCTACATTTGTTCCCATTGCTGTACCGTTCTTCTGCAAGAAGTATCTATCTCCGAATGTAAACACGTTGTTCTCCATCAGTCGTTTGACGCCTTGAAGTACTAACTCTTTTGGAAAGTTTTCTGCAAGTTGTTCTTGATGAAGTGCGAACCATTTTCCTAGTATTTCGATGGCATGATCAGTGTTTATATTGGTGTAGAATGCGTCTGCGTCCGATGATACTAGTTTACAACCCTGTAGATTTTTTAAATCTCTTATATCATTTAGGAAATGCCACGAATCTTTCAAGTAGCAAGGGCACAGGTGTACTACACTTTGGAGTTGTACGTCCAACCATTTGCTCAAAGATTCCATGACTGATGATACACCACTGACTACCGGTCTTAGTGCCCATGGCTTCTTGTGCATTTTTGGCATTGCATAGAAGTATGGTATGCCAAGACTTTCTTTTGGATGCATTCTTTTTAAGCCATCTCTTTTCCCATGAATCGAATCGATAAAGAATTTACGGTCTTCTTCTGATAATACTTTCGGTGGTTTATCTATGAACGTGCCACAGATCCATCTGAAATTGTTTTCGTTGAGTATTACCGCGTCCAATTCTGACAGTTCTTGGTATGTTGCTTTCTTATCAAGGTGGTCACTTAAGCATCTGTTGATGTACTGTTCCAACTCCAAGATGCATGGTCCGAGGTTCTTGTCTGCTGCGACTATTATATACTTTCTTTCCTTTCTTATTATTCTTAGAAGTTCGATCTTTGCTTTGTCTAGATTTCCTACGTGTGGTACTTTCTGGCTTTGTTGAAATGCTTTTTTGATTGACTCTTCAAAGTTATTGATTGCTTTTTCTATTTTTCTTGGCGCTTTGTCCAACTGCAAGTTTTCTTTTCTAATATATAATTTTGGATTGTATGTTCTTTTGTGTCGTAGTCAGGGAACTTTATGAACTTTACTCGTATTGAGCGTCGTAGTCTTTCGAAATCGATTGGGGTTTTGTCTTTCTTTGGAGGTAGCGATATCCCAAAGCCTAGATTCAATCCTAATGTGTCAAGTAGTTCCTTTGTTATTGCTTCTGGTTTGAGGCAGATGTTATGAACTTTGAGGTTATTAGGACGTCTTGGTAGGTTGAGTGGGTGTACCTCTGAAGTTAGACGTAGGATGTTATGTTTGACTGTGTGTCGTGCATCTGCTATTATTCCGAAACGTTTCATACATATACTGATAGTCCTTTGTTTGACTTTGTCTTGATGTGTATGTTTTGTTTTGTTTCTTTCTCTTAATTTCCTTCTCGTGTCGTATCTTCTACTTTTTCTTTGTTTGTTTCCTTCGTCTGCTGTACCATTTAGGCTTTTTGGTGGTGGATTTTTCCAGCCTAACCTTTTTGTTTCTTTCCTGCGTTTCCTACCTGTTGTTTATTTAATTCATTTCCTATTCTTCGTTTATCTCCTGCTTTCCGGTTGTCTCCTTCATACTGTTGTGCTTGTGTATAGTCCGTTCTGCCTCCTGCGTCTCTTCCTCTACCTCTTCCTGTTCTTCCTCCTCTACCGCGTCCTCTTCCTCCTCTTTGGAATCGTGAACTGGAGTAATCTTCTCTTCTGTGGTGGCTTTCGTCTCTGTCATTGAATCTTGCTCTATCGTTGTGTCGTTCCGTATATTGTCCTCTTTCGTTGTAGTTGTTGTATCCGCCTCGTCGGAATTGTTGGTTGTGGTTCGGGTTGTAGTTGTTGCCTTTGTAGTTGCCTTGTTGTGTCGTTGTGGTCTTGTTTGTTGTTGTCTCACCATCATCATCATCGTCAACCTTGTCATCGTTGTTTTTATTTATTTTATTCAAATATGGGTTAATAATTGGGCTCTTATCGACTGTTTGGTTATCTTCTTCATTTTGTTTTTGTTTTTTGTTATTTTGGGTTTGATTTTTGTTATTTATTTCTGATTGTTTTTTGTTTTTAGTCGAATTGTTTGGGCTTGTGGCAGTTTTTTGTGTGCATTTACTTAAGTCTTTTCGGCTAGTGTGTTCTTGCGTTTGTGTCTCCGATACGTGGGTTGTACTACTGTCTTTGTTGTTGATATCTGTATCGCGGACTCCTAGTGCTTTCGAGTATCGTGCTAATGCGTTTTGTTTCTTATGTATCTGTCCCATTATGCTTTTAACTGTATCCTTCTTCCACTTGTTTAGTTCCATAACGTTCTTAATATCTTTGGTGTTCTTTAGTATATCGGATACTCTAGCGCTTTTTTCAATAGTCTCCCTTGTGTACCTGAGATCTCTTACTGCTTTCAAACCCTTTTCCTCTATAATCGAGTTATAAAACTTTGTTTTTGATCCTAATGTCATTTCCGCTACCAATTCTTGCAGATCAGCTGCCACGGACGTCGCAACTGTCCATGTGTCGTTGCTCGGGCGTTTGACGTTCAAGGTTCCAATCTTGATGCTGTTTGACTCTTTTATTTCTGTTTCTAATATACGTTCTGGATATTTAAGTGTTGTAGTTAGGTTGTTCATCATAACTTCATTTGTTACGTCCGCCCATTCCGAAAGTGCGTTGCATGCTCTTCCTGTTAATAGGAACAGGTATGCAAATCCGCATACTTCGTCGCATGTGATTGGGCATCTGTTCGCAATGCCTTTTACTAGCATTTGCATCCTTTTCTGTTCGTTGAATTCTGTTACTATTTTTGTTGCTTGTAGCCTTATTAAATATCTCAGTTTTTCTTCCATAATGACAAACCTTTGTTTATCGTGGTATTTGATTTCTAGTTCCGTATATTTATTTAATTCTTTTTGTATTTTGTATTGGTATTGTTCGACGATCCCGTCGAGTGTTGATCTAATTTGATTGCACTCGGGGGTGTGTTTCAACTTGTCTATCGATTGCAGAAGTGGCCGGGTCTTTACACATTTCATTAGCATGCCGTCTTTAGCATATATGTCTCTTGTGCAAATACTACTCCACCTCTTTGCCTCCGTTAGTTGCAGCAGGTTGGAAATTACCTTTGCTGCTTCTCTAGTATCACGGTTAAGCGTGCTCATAGTATCAGGATCTAAATTTACAGTCAGTTCTCGTTTTGATTTGTCTTCCCAGTTTATTTCTGATAGTTTCATCTTTATATATTTATCTTTTAATGTTGTATCTTTACTGAAATGTACTTCGACTACAGTACCAGCCGGTTCTGTTTGTGTAGTCAATTGATCCTGTCCGACCGTTGAAATTGTGCTGTTTTGGCTTAGAATTGTTACGATATTAAGATCGTTTTCATTCATATTGTTTTGGAGGAGTTCTATGTTTTCAAGGTTAGGATTGTTAACATTTTGCTGGGGTTCTGTTGTGTCGTTTGCTAGAACGTCGTTATCCTCTCTATCAGAAGCCCTGTTTTCATTCTCTAATTCTTTTAACTCTTTGATGAAAATCAAGTCATCTGCCTCTTCTTGTGCTGCTGCGTCGAGTTCGTCTGCTTCTAACTCTCTGCGGTAGTCAAGTGATGCTCCAATGATTTGATACGCTTTCTTTTCGGCAATCGATGCATTCTGCATTATTGTTGCTAGAAGTTGTTGTCTTTTCTGTTTCTTTATAAAGATCAAACTCGCGCTGTTTGCTTTGGCAATATTTCCTTGTAAACGAAATCTTGCCTTATTATTTTGCATACTGGTCATTGTTTTGATTAACTCCTTGTTTTCTTCATCACTCTCTCTCAACAGTTTCTTCGGTTTGGCTAAACTTGGTGTATAAATAATTTGTTTTTCGACGTCTGGGTATGTGATGAATTTGTTAATATATTTATTGCATGTGTCGTAAACCTCCAGCATAGTTCCTCTCCGGATAAAACTTTCTGGTCCGCATTTGGTCTGATTGGCGGATACTTTCTGTTGCAGGTGAACGTTACTGGGTACCAATTGTATGGGATGATGATCTTTACGTCCTCAAAAATCCAGTGTTCAATGGCATGTTTGATGATTTTCGCATCCAACAACCAAAACTTGTGGTTTTCACCTGGTGGATTGTTCAGGTCCCAGTTTGTCCAGTCTTTTTCGGTCATGGATTCCCATGTTGCTACTGTTCCGTCGTCCTTTTTATATTCGCCAAATTGCAAGATAGGCTGTTTTGGTAGACCGTTTCCATTTTCATAGTTGTTTTCTTTTCGTGTTACTTTTTCTTTTTCTTTTGATTTTTGTTCTTTTTCTTTTTCTTCTTCTTCCTTTTCTTCATCTTCGTTTTCGTTCTGTTTATCTTCTTTTTCTTCTTCGTCTTCATCATCTGAATCTTCTTCATTTTCTTTATTTTTATTTCTTTTTTCATTTTCTTTATTTGATTTTTTCGTATTGTTCTTTTCGTTTACGTCTTCTTCCAAACCTCCTTCGTAGTCAAAGATTTCTTCCGTTTCCGTTCGGTTTAATTCTTCTTCTAACGTTGCTAAGAATCCGTCTCCAATATCGGTATGAGTTTCATTGTCTAAGAATTCGTCTTCCATACCGGTAGGAGTTTCACTATGTTTAAATGGCGTTACTGTTGCAGCTGTCTCGTTGCTTTCTTCTTCAAGATTCTTCTCTTCCATCTGTTTCGCTGAGCGAAACGGTGGTTTGAGAGGTGTTTGCATCTTTGCGACTGTAGTCGCGTTTCGAGTTTTGGGCTTTTTGGCATTTTCTCTATCGGTAGAGGTGCTTGTATCGTTGTTGTCGCTGTGGCTAGTTTTCATCTTGTTTTCGTTAAATTAAATTATTTATTTACTTTGTTTATTACTTGGTCGCTATGTCTCTTGACTACTTTAAATATCACAATACTATAGGTTTAACGCTAAAGGAGTGGACTATTAACACATGTACTATTGTTACTGAAATTATGTCTATAATTTTCGCCCATTGGCTTCTTCAGCAGTAAATTTTGATTTGCAAAACAGTATTTGGTATTTTGTAGTATAGAGAGATGGGGTAAACGCTAAATAAGTACCGTTGTGGATGGTCCAGTGGGTAATATTTACGTTTGTGAAAAAACTAAATGAGTACTTTCCTGGTTGGTCCAGTAAAAATACTTCGCTGTTTTGGGAGCAAACGGCTTCTTTTGTGAGCGAACTTGCAAGATACCCTTGTGACACAAATATCGTATTGATCCTGCTTCGCTTTATGGTTATCGTTAATGATGATGATAATGTTGACGATGACGATAAATCAAAGAACACTTACTTTCTTCTTCCTCATCCTGCAGACAGTGAATTCCTTTTCTTCCACTCCCTATATTAGAGGGACTTACTCTGGCCTAGAAAAATACATAGTACCAGTAACGACATCCACAAATGGCAGATACAATACAAAATACCCATATACGACTTCGTCAGAAGTAATGAGTCCAAATAACCGAAATAGAAATAGCGAGAAGGAAACAGCAAGCAATGTTCGAGAACTTTCGTTACGAATCATCATTGATCGTCGACCTCACAACATCATACTACTATTATCATCCATCACACAATCCATCACACAATCAGTCACCTCATCCATTCGAAGATATTGGTGGTGTTTCCCAATGAGTTTGGCTCTGTACCCACCCTACTGTTCTATCTTCAAAGGAACATGTGCGAACATGCCGGATTGGTGGAGGATGGTCAATATGGAGTATATTGCTGCCTCTGAGAATGCTAACTGGATTATTGGTCCATTATAATAGAGCGTTACAAGCAGTAAGTAGTCAAATAGGTTTAGACTAAAGTAGAAATTATGAGTACTAGCTATTGTAATGAGTCGGGTCTGTATCGTATCGTATATCGCAAGTGAATGCGATATCGTATATGAAAGTCAGTCCTGAGTGATTCTTGAGTCACTAGTATTCGGAGTCGTAGTCGATATCATGCGCGCAAGCGCGTGATATAATAACTTATATGAGATAATCAGAAGCCGGTACGCTATCGCCAGCTACCGTCTGTTACTCCCCTTTATTTCACATAAGGTATTATTTGTATCGTATACAAGGATTCTCTTAAAAAAACCTTTTTTAGGAAAAAGAGAAAACTTTACTTTATCTTTTATCCAAAAGATATTTGATAATTTGTTTGTTTGCTTGTTGTTTTCGTAGGCAGGTGGTATTCGCACATGGTGGGTTGTAAAATGTGTGAACAAAACTTATAATATAATTTTGCAATCCTTTATATTTCTTCATTAACAATACAATCTTCATCATTGTATCATCCTTCAAAATATGTCGATTCTGGCAAAATTTATTTATCGTAATGGAGTATCACGATATGTTGTATAATTTCTTTCTTCATTGTAATAAATTTTTCAATGTTCAGATCTTCATTCACCGTAACACGATTTACGATGGTTCAAGATTCTTGTTTGTTTTCGAATGAGGGTTTCTTGTCTTCGAAGTAGGTGGTGTATAATGCCGATATGGTATTGGTGCATCTAGAATATCCACCGATTTGTCGTCTTTATGGGTATTCAGTTGACGAAACAGGTATGGATGCGCTAAACGATGAAAAACACTTGGTCCTAGTGGTTTTGTTAGGATATCTGCGATGTTTTGTTCTGATCGGACATGTCCAAATCGAACAAAACCAGCAGCAATTGCTTCGCGTATCCGCATGATTTGACAAGATAGATGTTTCTTCTTGATCTTTGATGATGGTAGTGTTGTATTTACAACCACTGATAAATTATCTCCAAGTAATTCACTTCTCTTTTCAACTCTTATACCAAGACATCTTAATTTGTATCTCATTTCAATGATTAGATCAATTGCCATTCGAGCTGCAATCATTTCAGATCCAAATGTAGATGTTTCGACTGTACGTTGACGTTTTGAAACCCAAATAATTGGTGTGTTGTTAATTAGTAACAATATACCTGTAACTGATCGACGTGTTACATTGTTTCTTGCATGATCAGCATCAACATACACAGTAAGTTTTACAGGATCACCATAAGGGTCTGGGGATTTTTCAGGTATATCTTCAATGGCATCCGGAAAGAATTCACTCCAATCACAATCACGATGAAATGTTGCAAGTTTTCTTCCTGGTGGATCAGAAGAATCGATTGTTAGCATGGCTCTGGGATGTTGTTTTAAGTAGCCGAATATACGTTGTAGTGCTAGAAGATGACCTTCTCGTGGTGCTACTGTATATTGAGCCAAAGTATTGACAGCAAAATGAATATCAAATCTTCCTAGTGTAACCATCCAGTTTGCACTTCC
Organism: Fragilariopsis cylindrus CCMP1102; assembly: GCA_900095095.1. NCBI lineage: Eukaryota > Bacillariophyta > Bacillariophyceae > Bacillariales > Bacillariaceae > Fragilariopsis > Fragilariopsis cylindrus. The sequence continues at coordinate 140,156 of FMBT01000293.1, forward strand.
AAGTAGTGAACGGTATTTTGATTGTTCTTTGGCAGAGATCAGTTTTGAATTATCTAGCTCAGCATGATAAAAGGGTCGTGTGGTACAGTAACTTTACGAAACGTAGTTTCACACATCCGTTCTAAATTTTCCATACAATTCTTGATATATGTATGACTTGAAAGACCAAATTTTATATTATGTTCTTCCCATGTAGGAGGATATTTAACAACGTCACCTCCAAGGTAAAATTGTGGGTATCCAACGCCCTTCATCGTATAAAATTCTTCGAGATAATGAATAATTTTCTCTGGTTCTTTTGAAAAACACATTACGTCATCAACATATCGTGCAATATATTCATAACTTCCATCAGCTGTTTTTCTCATCCATAGATCATGATCAGCTCTTGATGGTCGGAAGTGAATACGTCGAAGTTTTGCAGATAATGATTCATGGAAACGTGCTGCTCCAGTCTTCGTTCCATAAACTGATTTACTCAAGATGAGTCGTTTTCCTTCAAGTTCTGGTCCAAATTCTGGTCCAGCAATGATGAATAGTTTCTCCGTAGTAAATGATGTGAGGAAAGCGTTTCCAACGTCTCCCGCAACACATTTTAAATTATTCATTTGGGCCAATAAGAATCCCATTCGAATTGCTTCAATCGATACGACAGGTGCAAAACAGTCTTCTTTATGAACTGGAGGAGATCTGTTACCATCAATAACTAATCTTGCTTTCCGTCTTCCATCGACTTTACAAGCAAATATTAGATGATATGGTACTCGTCTGTATCCTGGCGGTGTAGGTTCGCCTTCTTGAAGTGGTTTGAATGAGTTAAATTCATGAATTATTTGGTATAATTCTTTATCAATTGATTGTTTCCAAAGTAGATTTCCATTTGAATCGTCAACTAACTTTGATGATTTTGCGGATTTTGGTATTTCTACTCCAAACTCGTATTTCTTACCAGTAATAACTGATGTTCGATAAGTTTGTATCATGGTTGTTAATGTTTTATCGGAATCGATGTATTTTGGTATCCATTCCCAACCAGGCTTATAAATTAAATCATTTTGATATGCATATCTAACACATAACCATGGATCGTCCATACGTAAATCATCAAGAGGAATATTTTGTTTTGGTGTGTTTTCATCAGGCCATTGTATTTTCATGTACACTTTTCGTTCCTCATCATCATGAAGATGTTGTACATGATGCGATAAGATAGTCTTCGGAGTCCAATGTGCAACGTCTGGATCCGGTGAAAACATATCATTCAGCTTGTCTAAGTAAGAGTGATATGCTCGTAATTCTTCAACATTATCAATCGGTTTCATTTGAATGTGTTGTACTTTTGGAAATACACTTTCAACTTCAAATCGAGATATCGGAGGTAATGCCGTAGTTGATAATGGTTTAACGATAGCAGATGATGTAAACATAATAATTCCTAGTTTTGCAATGGTGTTTATACATTTCATAGGTAGAGTTTCTTTTCGTAGTCTTGAAGATCGTCTACCATTTGTTTCATCTTTATCGGTATCAGGTAATATATTTTTAGATGAAATAGCATCTCCCCTATCCTTTTCAATCGTAACTTCCTTCTTCGATGAAATTGTAGCTCCCCTGTCTTCAGAAGTAGAAGCTCCCCTTTTCGCTGAAGTTTTAGCTCCCCTATCTGTTGGAATAGTAGCTTTCTTTTTCGTTGAAATATGAGGTGTCGTTTTACAGGAGGTAATTCTTCGTTGAAACGATATTCATGAGGATAAATTTTATAGAGATCAATACTTTCACGTATTTGTTCCATATCCAAATCTTCATTATCATTATCATCATATCTGATGTGCCACATTTGATTATGATTGTCATCCGTCCATGTAAAGGTAACTGTACCAACGTAAATTCCATCATGAAATCGTTTTGATATACGTTTTCCGACTAATGTTGGAGTTAGTTGTTCGTTTATTTTTGTAGTATCCTCAGTATGCGGTGGTTGAATTTCATTTTTATGTGTAACTGTTGATGAAGGTTTCTTGGCATCTGTCTTTTGACGTTTTAGATCTTTACGTAGAGGTATCGCTGTTGATGAAAAACGTAATTCAGACTCCCCTGTATATGGATCATCTTGTGCAAGATGTAGTTCAAGCATTTTGTCAACTGATGGTGGTACTAAGCATAAATCTGGTAATTCAAGTATTGAATCAAATTTTGATATTCGTTCAGTTGATGGTTCAAAAAATTGTTCCGGATCCGTATCCGCATCAAGATTTAATTCATCATGATCATATTTATCCATTGTGTCCATATCAGATGGTGTTGGATGCCATGTTTCCGATGGTTGTTTAAGTTTCGGTCGGACTGAAGTATCTAATGTCGACCCGTCCCATCTTACTCTTTTGTTAGAAGTAAATGGTCTGACGACGCTGACACTTACGACTTGTTTTGTTTGATCATCATATATTAGAAATGTAAGATCATCTCCAACATTGTTACTGCATCCAACGAAATATCCAGGTCGTTCTCTTGATTCTGGAAATTTATCAACATGATCAAGGTATAACACTCTTTCCCAAAAGACGAATTGTAGATACTTTGATATATCTCGAGTAATACCATCTCTTGCTGTAGCAGGGATGAACTTTCTTTCATTGTTCCATGTATGATTATGTATGTCAGCTAGGTAATTTGCAGCCAAGAACCAAGTCCATACTGGTGCTCCAGTCATATCTAACAATACATGTAGTGCAGCTTTCATCCATCGAACTCCGCCGCTTTCACAAACATTTTGTTGTTGGTTATCAACTTCTGAAAATTGATCCTTTACCAAATGTTCTCTGTTGAAATCCTTGACCTTGTCACTATTTGCTTCCCCCGCATTATCACGTCGTAAGATACTTGGTATTCCATGGTCTCGAATAAAATCTTTATAGGCCATTAAGAAACCTTCTCCACCTGGTCTATGTCCATATATTTGAATACATGTTGTTTTCATTCCATAAAATATATGAGCATTAACGAATCCATTAGCAACATCTGCGCAGTTACAATAGAATTTGTCTGTAGAAATTCCTTCATTAATTCTTCTTGTATTAAGGAAAGGGAATCTTGCTTTTACATGTTTCCGTAGTGGATATCGAATGATGAGTCTCGCTAGTTGTGTTGTATTAGCAAGTGTTTTTCGTACAATCTCAATTGGTCTGAATCCGAGAAAAGGTCTAAGTTTCTGAGGATCTAAGTCTTTGTGTAAAACTCTGTGCCAGGTTTTAACTGCACATGCATGAGCATCACGATCATCTTTGTGTAGAAGTTGAGGTGGTAGTTCAAGTTCTTCATCAGTTAGATCATATTGTTGATTAGTGAAAAGTATCCGATGTAGATTAATGTTTGAAAATATGGGATCATCACCATCTTCGTGAGTCTTTAATAATCTCAAATATTTTTCTTCTTCCTTGTTCCTTTGTTCACTTGGAGTTCGATTTAGTGGTAGTCCGACTAAATCATCATATCCTTGTTTTGAAAGGAAGCTATCAATATTTGTAAAAGTATCAAAAGATGGTAGTTCATTTAATACGTTCATCGGTTCTGGTTCAAATGAATTTGCAATAAATGCCTTGGTTGGCTCTTTTCGGACATTAGATATTGTTGGAAAGGTATCGTCTCGCTTTATTGATGCAATGGTCGAACGACGTAGACATGATGCTTGTCGGAAATTTATTGTAGTCGGAATCGGTTTCGGTGTGATTGGTGTTGAATCTCTTGGTGACCCCAATGTTGAATACGATGTTTTATCTTCTTGTATACACGTTGCTGATGTAGTTTCAAGTTTCTTGACTTCTTCATATTCATCATCATTCAACGATGATTCATCATCTCGTGATAACATTATTGGAGTCGGTGCAGATGGGTAAGATACTTTTGTGTCTTCATATTTCACGTTAGTGTTAGGGCAGCAGGTATCGGTTTTTACCAGCCCTTGCGAAAATTTTCATTACGAATTTGAAGTCGTTCTTGTATTAATTTTCTGTTCATATCACTTAATAGACTTTCACGACGTGCTTGGTCCTTTTCTTCAGTTTCAATATCTTCTAATAATTTTTCTAATCCTTGTAATCGTAATTGTCTGTCTTGTTCATATAGGTTTCTAAGGTATACAGACGGTTTTATTTCATACGGACTGTCCTTTTCTTTGTCTTCGTCTAACATTTGTTGTAGTATTTCAGATAGTGATCTTTCGTTGTCCAATCTGTTAAAAATTTCTTCAACTTGTTCTAGATATGGTGACATACAAGCATCCGACAGATCGAGGAATTCATAACATTTTGCTACATCGTTTATCATGTCGTTCCGAATTTTACCAATTATATGTTTACCTTCCGATTTTGTCATTGATTCATAATTATGTTTTCTAAGTTGATTATGTGCCAATTCATCAATCTTTTCTAAATCGCCTGGTGCTAATTCTGATTGTATCCAATCATATTTTGTATCTTGAATATTAATTGTTTGTTCAAGTAATTCATCTAATTTTCTTGAAGCAAGCATAACGTTTTTACCTGAGACACTAATTGTTTCAGCTTCGAATGTTGCTTGGTATCCCTGAGATGATTCATCTGGATCAATAGTATCGTCTTCAAAAATTGGTTGGTCTAATCGTTGTGTCAATTCATCATCATCATCAACTGGAGCAACTTGAGGTTCTGTAGTTGCAGCGTTAATAGCAGCAGTATTCAAGATTGAATTGGTGATAACAGGTGCAGCTGTTGCAGTTATCGTAGTTTGCGATTCTGAAGTTACGTTAGATGATATGTCTTCAGGAAAATCCTTATATCTATAACGTTGTGGTAGCCATGGTGATTTAGAAACAATTTCATGGATATTGTAACGACTGTCATCACCTTCTTCATATGGTAATATTTGTATTCCCATAATTGCTCCACGGTCTTCCATCGGGACATGGATATCTTCATTAATCTCCAAACGTTGAAGTCCCATGACTCTTGGATTAGATCGGTGAACATGTGATGTTGAACATGAATCAATAACTTTCCCATATTCACGTATCTGATACTCAGATAAAAGTGTTGTAGATGAGTGTGCTAAGTATGGTGATTCATGAATGAGGAGAAGTATGATGTCTCCTGATTGATCCTTTGTCTTTAAGTATGCTGAGACAATTGGCACTCTGTCTGATTGAGTTGTTGCCGGATCATATCCTACCAGTCGTGCATATCTTTTTGTACGGTTAATAACGTGTGCATGTTTTCCCAAGATACATGAATCAGCTCCACCGTCTGAAATTCCGAAGATTTTCCCTTCATGTACACATTTGTATGCTAAGCGGTAGTTTGCTTTGATATCAATTGTGTCTTCATCATCATAAAACTCTCCATATACAGATGTCATATGAACGTTACGTATTTCATTAATGAATTCATCTTCATAATCTTCCATTTCTTCATCGATGCTTTCATCATCATCAAGTAATCCAGATATTCCTAACTCTTGTATACATTGTATTGCTGTTAAGGTTTTACGAACGTCAAGTGGTGGTTTATTCAATGTCGGGTATTGTTGGCCGATTGATGCTTTATCTTTACTTGTATCTTTAGGCTTCTTACGTTGTTCATCACGTATTTCTTGTCGAATCCGGGTAATCTGTTTCTTGAGGGTTTCATCTAACTTATTCCATAGTTCTGGTGGTACACTAAGGTTTAATCTCGTTGGATCCTTCTTGAATACATTATAAACAGCCCGAGCTGCATCTAGCTTTGGATGTTTGTTACCGTTTTCTGTAAACTTGTCTTGAAACGCCACATATGCATTGGTAACTTCGTCTCTTAATTCATCTAAATTGTTAATTTCACGAATATCAGAAGTCGCAGTTAGTAGGTGAGTCGGAAGTATTCCATCTCGTTGCGTTTTTCCATAATGTTTTCCTCTCTTGATTAAATATTTAAATTCACTTGTCCATGGATCATCTCTTGATCTTATTTGGTCAAATAAATAATGCATAGTAGGTATTTGGTCAATGATATTATGTTCAAGTTGGTCAATGATTTGATCTTTTCTTAATGTTGGATCCAAACGTTGCATCTTCAATATGTTCGTTTGTAGGCTGTTCATGTACGTTTCAAATGGCATCTTTGATGGATAAAATTTCTTATTTATTTCATCACGAAGTTTCCATTTTGTTTCTTGTTCTGTATCTCCACCGTTGACAAAGGCTGCCAATAAGTTCACCACTGCATATACACCATCGCCACGTGCGCTTGTGATTTCCGGAATGTTTTCAGGATCATCAATAGTTGTCGTAAGGACTCCAGATAACCAACTGATATCAAACATACACTGTTGGGCTGTAATACCGAATCGATCCCAGAAGGTACCGCTGTGGATGTGGTGTTTGTTTAACTGATATTCATTGACAAAATTTTCATCTATAAGGTAGCTTGTTCCGTTTTGTAACATAATTCCAAATAATCTGGTCTTATATGTCTCAAATGTTTCCTTGTTTCCATTCCAATGCAGGTCTTTTCGTGAGATTGATGATCTGTACTTGATTCCTCGAACAGATGTTCCCATCGATGTTTCTTGAGATTGATCTTGATATGCTGCTGCTGCAGCATGAGAATATGGTGTTTCTGGCATATTATACGCTCGGACATTGTTAGGATGTTCTGTTGAGGTGTAGGATATCCATATCCACCATTTGACGTATGAGGTGCTTGAGCACATCCTTGCGTTATTGGTGAACCAAAACGTATAGCTAAATCAGCTGCGCTTGCATTTGGGTGCATTCGATGATATTCTTCTTGAGCATTTCTTCGTTGGAAGTGCGGATTTCTAGTCAACTGTGGTCGAAATGGTACATTCGTATTTGATAATGGAGGACGGTACATGTCACCACTTGGGCTCCCGCTTCCACCTTGACGGTATGTTGCTAGTGGTGATCGCTGCGCAATACCATCATTTAGTGATTGTTGGTAACCATTTTCAAAAACATTATTTGGCACAGATGTATTAGCGTCACATGGGTGTTGTGGTTGCATCATACTCGGATTAGTTGCTTGATATGGTTGCTGTACTGGATCAACTTGAGGTTCGGCTTGTTGCGTGGCAGGAGGTCTGGCTGCAGAATGCTGATGAGAGGCATTTCCGGCGAAATGGCTCGGTGCTGCAGGTCCTGTCGCAGAATGTTGATTAGCAGTATTCCCTTGTCTTGGTGCTGGAGGTCCTGTCGCAGAGTGCTGATGAGCAGCATTCGCGACGAATGGTCTTGGTGCTGGAGGTCCTGTCGCATGCTGATGGACAGCATTCCCGACGAATGGTCTTGGTGCTGTATGTCCTGTCGAATGCTGATGAGCAGCATTCCCGACGAATGATGGATGTCCTGTCGAATGCTGATGAGCAGCATTCCCGACGAATGATGGATGTCCTGTCGAATGCTGATGAGCAGCATTCCCGACGAATGCTGGATGTCCTGTCGTAGAATGCTGATGGTTATCATTCCAATTGACATGAGCAGAATTGTTTGTGGCAGGATAATGGGCATTGTTAGCAGGAGGAGGAGCATTGTTAGCAGGAGGAGGAGCATTGTAAGTAGCAAGAGGAGAAGCATTGTTGTTAGCAGGAGGAGGAGCATTGTAATTAGCAGGAGGAGGAGCATTGTAGCCGGTAGGAGGAGAAGCATTGTAGCCGGTAGCAGGATGGTGGGCAGGAGAAGGGGCATGATGGCTGGTAGGTTGAAAATCTGGGGAATTAGGCTGATACGGATGATTGACATGATGTGTAGGTTGGTAGACATGTTGGTCGGCAGGAGGATGGTGGTAGGCATGTTGGTCGGCAGGAGGATGGGCATGTTGGTAGGCATGTTGGTCGGCAGGAGGATGGGCATGTTGGTAGGCATGTTGGTCGGCAGGAGGATGGGCATGGGCAGGAGGCGGGACTTGATGGGCATGATTGACATGGGAATTGGACGGAGGAGGGACTTGATTGACATGATTGACATGGGAATCAGCAGAAGGACGGGCAGGAGGATGGGAATCGGCAAGAGGAGAGACTTGATTGACATGATTGACATGTGAATCAGCAGAAGGACGGACAGGAGGATTGGAAACGGCAAGATAGTCAGGAGGTGTTTGGTATGAAATCGGGGAGGGGACGTTTTGATTTGCAGGTTTGACAGAATTGCCTTTCTTAAAATTTCCATTCCGAGGTTTCTTTAAACCATCTTGATTCGAACCATGACTAAAGTTAGTACCTTCAGTCACTCCAAAATCGAATTTTGGTGTCGTTTTATCTGGTAGAGCTTGAAGAGGATCAGGGCCAAATGTCACTTCATCTTCGAGTGGCTTTACCAAGTTATCATATACGTGGTTCGCATGCTTTTCCAACGATGTTCTTGGTGTATCGGATTTGTCATTCACCGGTGCTTTTGCAGAGAAAGGACTGGGGAGCACTGATGCGAAATTTCTTCCAAGATATCCAAAAAGAGATGAAGTCGTAGATGCTTTAGCACGTGCAGCTTCAGCAGCTAATGTAGCTTTTTGCACATCCATGTGTTCAATAAGATCAGCATCGTCGTAGTGTTTGTTAAGCTTAGATCGTTTAGCTTTCTCTAACTTCTCAGCTTCTCTTGCATTGTTTTCCGCATTGCTGCGATCCACGTTGCGTTGTTCAGATATACGATCATACATCTCTTGTTGAGAATATGATTCGTTGTTTTGCTGTTCGATAAGAACATCAGCAAACTTGACGGCACTTGTATCGCTATTAGCATTTGCTTTGTGATCAGCAATTTTTGCTTTTAGCGACATCTCGGTTGCCAACATGTCTTCAAGCTTCTCATCTTCAGTAAGATTAGGAGTATCATCATCGTCATTAGTAATTGTACTAACGTGATAAGGAGGTAAGGTCATCTTGAGGTTTGTAGTTTTAGATTTAGGAATCAATAGTAAAACAAGGCTTTACGAAGCAGAAGAAGTCGTAAAGTTTTGCGAAGTTAGGCAAATTTGTTTTATGTCTTGAAAAAGTGATTATTCGGCGGTCGCAAAATCATCGAAATTCTAAAATAATTTTAAAAATTGTTGATTTCACCGTACTCTGTCGCGGTAAGTTTTTATCTTCTCTCATTTTTCACGATATTACGTTGGTTTGCCTTTGTTTGGAGCGTGGCAATCCAATCGTGTTGCTTCCGATTGTTAACAAAATGAGCTGTATCTAGCTGTACTCTTGCGTCAATTCAAATCTGTATACGTTTCCGACTTAATACTTGCATCCGACGCGCGTGTCATTTTCAAATATTGTATACGTTTTTGATGATATTTTGCTGATACTTGCTTCCGATTTGTTGAAGGTCGTTTTTGATATCTTTCTTTGTTGTGATCTGGTTTTTAAACCAATCATGTGACGCAGAAATGATTGTCGTCAAATTAGACAGGTGTAAGCCAATCAGAATCGATCAGATTCAGTCCCGATGGTGTTGAACTTGAAAAATAATGAGAGTTTCTTAGAATTTAGAATTCAAATATCAAATAAGTGTCGTGCGAAATGATCGAAAAGTGTCTTCTCCTTGTTTTAATCGTTTTGAATGATCAATCGACGATGGTGATCAAGAAGATTTGTGATTTGTGAAGTTTTATTCGGGTTTTACAATGGTATATGAATATTACTTTACTTGAAGAAGACGGTTGTTCAGTTTATACCAGTCAACGTGATCGGTAGAATGCTACGGTTCAGAGCAATGATCAGAAACGTTACCGTATTTTGCGAAAGCATTGGCGAATATGCTTAATCGACTTTTATATTATTACATCGCCATTCTTTTATATCTATGTTTATATTATATTTCTATTGAAACCGGGTCTAATCGGAGTTTTTCATGTAAGGGGGGGGGGGGGTTGTTTCGTATCCCAGTTTTCCTCTGGGGATAATATTGTATTCAGCTTTGTATCGGTTAGGCCGGATTCCTAACTTATCGGAAATCGATACAGTCCTATTAACATCGCCTATCTTCCTTATGATCGAAGGTGACAAGGTCTTTATGTCTCATCATGGAAGAATGGATACGGTAATGTTAATTTTTAATGAGGATTCGTCGTCACTTGTGTGATTGCCACGAATCGTCCATAATAATAGCAGAATGAGGGTAATTAAGTCTCACTCATAAGTAGAAGACGGTGTGCGTGAAATCCTTTCACTACATCAACTCCTGTCGATGATTACACAGATATTCAATATCAATCAAATGTCGATCCGTTAGTTTGATGATATGTTATCCTGTCTTCAGCTTTCCTACTAGGATTCTCTCAAGGATCCTTGTTATTCATTTTAGCTTAATTTAAGTATTGTTCAAATAGTTACATTCCCACCTTAGTTCCTCTATAGTAGTCCCGAAGGACCACCATGGGCGAAAAAAAGGCAGATTGGGTCTGATAAACTAATAGAGCGTTACAAGCAGTAAGTAGTCAAATAGGTTTAGACTAAAGTAGAAATTATGAGTACTAGCTATTGTAATGAGTCGGGTCTGTATCGTATCGTATATCGCAAGTGAATGCGATATCGTATATGAAAGTCAGTCCTGAGTGATTCTTGAGTCACTAGTATTCGGAGTCGTAGTCGATATCATGCGCGTAAGCGCGTGATATAATAACTTATATGAGATAATCAGAAGCCGGTACGTTATCGCCAGCTACCGTCTGTTAATAAGCAACATACCAATACCCACGGCGTTGCTATTACTGTATTTCAACAATTTGCAAGACCATCACATAAAGTTGGTACGTTTCCATCAACGTTGCTGTCACCACTACCAATAGCATTTTTTCTTTTCTTTTCTTGAGGCATATTTTCCTTTGTATTTCATAAGGGGGTTGCAATTATCTAAAATTTTGTACAAAATTGTATCCGTGTATGAAAGGAAGATGGTCCAGTAGTTGCAAAAGAAACTGGAGAGTTTTAATCACAGTACTCACATGTTCTAACACTCACAAGCAGTTCAATAGTATACATTACTAATAAGAGAACATAAAACATATACTCTATTATTACACTAACATTTCTAGTGGATACAACTTATTTGGTATATAATTCTCCTCTCTAACTAATGTTCCTCTCAAATACTAGTTAATGATTTCTTCACAAAGTTTGGCTTGAGCGTGATATTATCTGTGTTATCCTTCTTTTGGATCCATTTTCTCCTGTGCCGGTAGTTTTCCTATGCACTACTTATCAATCCAAGCCAAATTTATGGAACTGGTTTGGTATGGGATGAAGAATTGAATAAGTTTGCCCACAATACTAAGGGATAGTATAAAGAGTAAACACCATCCAACCAACCAAGCAAAATGATAGAGGGGATTGGTGGTTACAATATACACACAGCTTCATCAGAAACAATGGAATGATTTGTAGGTAGGTAGTACATCATATCAATACTAGGTGCAACATACTGCACTGCAGATATTTCAGATAATATGTAGTTAAAAAATGTTCAGTCAATTATCCATGAGGCTTGGTAATGATACATCTATCTAGTTCTGATATAATTTGGTCCCATGAGTAATTACCAGACATTCAGTAACAATTTAAATACAAAAAACAGGAGGCTGAGCTGGAAAATGCAATGGCATCATCAGAATACACATTAGGAATTAGTTGTATCCAAATGGAACTGCTCACTCAAAATGGGTCATCCACAACCAGTTACACCTATCGAAAACAGACAATAGTGTGTCAAAAGGTATACAAAGATGATCAAAACAATTGACATGCAAGGAGCAGTATTATTATTAGTTGAAAGAAGGATATATAAAGAAGAACATTTTAATATGTATTGGGAGGCCAGTACAAACAATCTAGGAGGCTACCATAATATTATACTACACCACTGTGTGTTTTATCACATTCTATTACCAACCAAGCATCCCACTGGCTCCCACCAACAGTGAGTTCATCCAGTATATTTATTATACATATGAGGTAAAATCCAACGGAATAAGACTGTGTTGAAAGGGTGTGTTAGTAGCTGTTAGACAAATGTCACAACACAGCTCATTTGCTATTCACTGACTCACTAATAAAACCAGTATCATGCTCTTTGAACAAAATCAGACCTAAAATTACAATCATGGCTGGCTGTTGCTCAGTTAGTAATCACAAAGTATGGTGTCTACTACTTCTTGAACTAAAAGAATAAGTAGTCAATTGTCATTGCCTTTCTACCTCTATCCCACTAAGAGAACGTAAATATCAGAATAAGTAATAACGGTACTCACCCCTTCCAAATGTCATATCTATTAGTTGCTGACCATCATCTTGAGCTGCTACTTATTTCTCGGTGTTAATATTTCTTGGTGTTAACAAATAGATCATTTACTCTACCTTCTAAGGTTGTGCTATGATTCAGACTATCCTTAGTAGGAAAAAATTGAACAAGGCTGTCCGCAAACAAAACTTGTTGTCAATGTCTGGTTTGAATCCTGCACATTTATCTGTGCATTTAGGTTGGTGCTCTTGGCAACTATTTCATGAATTATTCGAAAAGTTTGGCTAGTTAAAAACAATAGTGGTGATTTTTCGTCATTTCCGTATATTTTATTTGTTTACGATTCTACTGTACACTATCGGTATCTCTGAATTGATTCTATACTACAATGGAATATTTGAATGTTTCTTCTTAATCTCTGGCATGGTTTTGGTACGGAGTAGCCGAAGATCATTGCATAAAATGCGCCTAGTGTCTTTAGGATCTATGATGTCATCTACAAACCCCCTCTGAGCAGCTATCATTGGATTGGCAAATTTTTCATTGTATTCTGAAATGTGCTGCTCCACATTATTCTACGAAAGGAGAGGAAAGGAAATATCACAATATCGACCAGTTAAAGAGAAAAATGAATCAAGCCGAAAGAGAGAGAAAGAGAAAGAAGGGGATCAGCATACCATTACGATATTTTATCACGCGAAGAAAGATCGCTTCCTTTATTCGTTTGTATCATAAAAATAGGAGTGCAATGGCAAATTGTACTTACATCGCCTCGATACAAGATATTGACAGCTCCTTTAGCTCCCATCACTGCAATCTCTGTACCAGGCCTATAGCAACAGGGCATCAATCAACAAATTGTCAGGTGAGTGGGTAAATCAGATGTAGTAACGGAACATAATGTCACACCATTTGTCAGAATATACAACTTACCATGCGTAATTACAATCAACTCTAAGGTGCTTGCTAGCCATCACGTCGTAGGCCCCTCCATACGATTTCCTAGTTATCACTGTGACTTTTGGTACAGTAGCTTCTGCGTATGCAAATAGTAGCTTCGCACCATGACGTATGATTCCTCCAAATTCTTGTTCCGTTCCTGGTAAGAAACCCGGTACATCGACAAGAGTGACCAGGGGAATGTTAAAAGCGTCACAAAAACGAACAAATCTTGCAGCTTTGTTACTAGCATTGATATCAAGGCATCCCGCTAAGGTCAATGGATTGTTTGCAACAATTCCAACTGTATGACCTCCATTCGAGCAAATCCGGTTACGATATTCTGTGCCATTTCTGGCATAATCTCAAAGATATCACCGTGATCGACAATTTGTCGAATGATATTCTTCATATCATACGGTGAATTAGGATCATCCGGGACCAGTCGTTCTAATTCCGGAACTAAACGATCTGGTGGATCGGATGTTTCCTTGATCGGAAGTGTTGACTTGTCATTTGAACTGGGCAAAAAATCGAGTAAACGTCTCATTGCTTTCATCGTAGCGATATCATTTTCAAACCTACCATGCGCCACACCACTTTTACTTACATGAACCTTGCTTCCTCCTAAATCTTCTTTAGTGACATCTTCGTTGGTAACCGTTTTGACTACGTCAGGGCCTGTGACGAACCTGTTTATTACAGAGATAAAAATAAAAATAACGCGAAAAACATCATATTCAATAGGCCAAAGGATGCGACAGTAATCACCTATTATGAGAAGATATTTTTTCAATGTGGATTCATATAGATGTTTCTTCGTTTTTTTGGTGGATTTGGTAGATATCGTATGCATCTATCTCTCTTCGTTTTCTTTCTTACTTACATGTACCTGAAAAAATGAAGAAATTGAAATCAAATGGCAGTTACGACCACGTACGCAAAAACAAAAACAAAAATAGTTGGGTGGTTGATTGCAAGATGCGTAATACATTTAAAAATAAATATTGAATGGAAATAAAAAAGGTGTTCAATGTATCAATGCATCAGAACGAAACATATTAAGTAAAGTCACTTACGATGTAGATTCAACCATAAAAATAAAATCTGTCATGGCTGGACTATAGACGGCTCCGCCAGCACATGGGCCCATAACAACAGATATTTGTGGAATGACACCAGATGCATCCACATTTGCTTGGAAGACATCCGCATACCCTGCTAAAGAATTCACACCCTCCTGTATTCGAGCACCACCAGAATCATTTAGTCCAATCACGGGTGCACCAACACGTGTTGCCATCTCCATGATTTTCACAATTTTTTCAGCATGTGTTTCCGATAAACTTCCACCAAATACTGTAAAGTCTTGACTGAACGCATACACGTATCGGTCATTCACTTTACCATATCCTGTTATGACACCATCTCCTGGAAATTGTATTTTCTCCATATTAAATTCTGTACAACGATGTGTTTTAAATGCATCCAATTCCTGGAAGGTACCCTCATCAAACAGTATTTCTAATCGTTCTCGAGCTGTCAACGAACCTTTCGCATGCTGACGATCAATCCTATCCTGACCTCCACCCAGTAATGATTTTTTTCGTTCTACTTGTAATCGTTCTTTAAATTTTGATTTCAACATGGACGGATCTTTTTCATCAGCTTCATCATCTTCCGAAGTAACAGCAGAAGAAAATAAGCGATAATCTTGTGTTGTATACTGGGAGAGACATCTTAGTGATGCAGGAGAAAAAGAAGGCAGAAGATGAGCCTGGTTGTAGGATCGCACCAAGTGACTACTTGTACGACCGATAATAGTAGCAATGATTTTCTGAACCATTATTGTGTGGGTCGTCGTCGTGTTGGTTATCAAATAAATAAAGCACTGTCAGTCTATTTTGCAGTAGCTATGATTAATCTTATGTCGCCAACCGAAATTCTTTGCCACATCGATATTTGAGGCGAGGGGGGCTTCAAATATAAGAATGAAACAGTAAGAAAAAATCTGATTGATTTGTCAACAAGACAACAAACAGAACTCTTATATTGCTTGATCTCTTCTTGATCTCACGATCGAACAAGGACATGAAAACATCGAAAATCGAGAAACGAAGCAAACAATATAAATAATAAACCTTTTTGACATGAATTAGTGATTGAGTCTGGAGATGTGGACACGGGATTAAAAAATTCGAGTCGTGCCAAAAATCAAACCGTGGTCAACCGCATAAATATTTTCTTTCTTTTTAATTTATTGTTGATTGTGTTGAATCTTAACTGGTACTGTATATACAATGGCGCTTTTGCTTTGGCAGAATGGCTCTCTCATTCCAGATCATTGTCTCGCAAGTATTCACCACCATAATTAGTACAGTAGATGATGATGTTTCAATATTCCATCACTGATTCCGATGGAGCCATGAAGGCACTGAAAGAGATTTCAGACCGATTGTTTCAATCAACACAGAATGAGAATGAGAATGAGAATGAGAATAATGATGATGACAATGATGATAATGATAATGATAATAATGAAGATCAGTCATCATCTTCGTTACCAATATTACAATTAGTATCGATGAAGGAATCATTCGATATAGAACTACTAAAAAAATTCTACGAGGAACTTATGATTCCAAATTTTCCTCTTGAAGATGAACGGGATGACATAGAAGATTGGATCTACTGTTTAGATCCTACCCAACAGCAAAATCAAAATCAAAATCAAAATCAAAATCAAAAGGAACAAGGTCCAAGCATGGATGTTATGTTGTTGATATTAAAGCAAGAACAAAAAAAGGTCGTAGAAGAAAAAGATAAATCATCATTATTATCAAGAATAGCAAAATCAACAACAACAACAACAACCACCACGATCATTGGAGGTATCGCCTTTGAATATTATAAACAAGCACAATGTGGCTTGTTGTCCTATATGGTAGTCGCAGAAGATTTTCGACGGCTAGGCATTGTACGAAGCCTTCATCCTGTCGCTTGTGCAGCAATACAACTGTTACATGAAGAAGAACTACAAAAAGCAGTAACATCATCAACATCATCATCACCATCACCATCAACAACAACAGTCGACAATATAAACAGTAGTACTACTACTACTACTATCAAGGCAATTTTCGCTGAGACTAATACCATTGAGGCCGGGGATGTACCACCTGAAATAATTCGAAAGCGTCATGAGATACTGTATAGTTTAGGTTATCGTCAATTGAAGTTTCCCTACGTTCAACCACCTCTGGTAGAAGACGGGGTTAGTTTTGATGATATTATGCTGTTAATCTATTGGACTGGGACTGGGGGTGCCAATGACAATGACAATAATATCAGTCCTTGCGACAATGGAAGAAGTAATAATAATAATAGTTGTACTATAGAAACTGAAATTTTGTACGGCTATGTAGTCGACTTTTATAAATCAGTGACTGGATACGATACTGATACATACAAGAATCATTGGTATTACAAACTTGTTGATTGGTATCGAAAAGAAAACTATTTGACAGAGATTGCGAAAGATCTACCATGGGATGATAGCACGCAAGAAATGAAAGATTGTATGATGAAAAAAACTACGACAACAACATCATCATCATATAGTCATCATCATCATCATCATCATCATCTATTGACCAGTAACACAAAGATCTTAGAAAACCCTACGACTGATTCGACGATAGCAACGGCAAGCGTGACAACGACAACGACAACAACTCCACCACAGCCATCTACAGAAGTCGTTGTGGTTGGGGCTGGAATTGCAGGACTAGTTGCTACCATTACATTAGCCGAAGAATATTTGAAAGAGCAGCAGCACAGCAACACAACAGCAGCAGCAACAGCAACAACAGCAACCCTCACAAGAAAGAGCGCCTTTGACAATCACCTTAATCGAAGCTAATTCATTCGTAGGTGGGAGAATACGAACCGTTGTATCCAATACAGATACAGAAACAATAATTGATGAAAATAGTACCGTAGATCCACTCATATTCAACAACGACAGATTGTCGAGTATCCAAAAAGTAAATAGCTTCGCGCCGTGGCCAGTAGCCATAGGCGCGGAGTTCATACACGGAGTCGATAGTATGGTAAATGAATTGATTGAAAAGAACGAAGATTGGCTGGTTCAAGAAACGTTCGATCTTTGTTCATCGTTAGATGAATATCCATCAAGGAATTCATTTGTTCAGAGGAGAAACTTAATTTCGTTGACAACCGAACGAAGGACTATGCCACATGTACAAATTTGCATTGGTGGAAGGTGTTATCCATTACAGCCTCAGTATCATCAAGTCAGCAGCACATCTACCTTTAGTGACGAACAAAATCGTGCGCACCGACTAATCCGTCAAGTAAACAATATATGGAACAACTTACAAGATATAAATGAAGATACGAAGACAGAAATCAAATCCTACCGTGACATGTCCCTAGATAAATTCATCGAAGAGCAGTTGTCTCATGATGAAGGTAATTTATCTGATGATGATATTGAAACAGTGAAACAAATAATAGAATGTTTATATTCCAATACAGCTGGTTCATCTAATATGTTTATGGGAGTATCTGAAGCCAGTCGAGAAGAATATAATTGGGAATATACAGAAAGTAATTTTCGTTCAGGTCAGTGCTTCGCCGAATTCATAAAATACTATCTCGATCTTATTGCCGAAATAAACAAGCAAGCGGAATCAAGAAACTCAAACGTGAAATCAACATTGTTACGACATGCCCAATTATAGAAATCGGAAGTGCTTTACAAAAGGATGATAACAACAAAACTCAAAACTATCCTATCAGAATTTCGGCCAGTGCTGGAGAGACTTTTGACTGTGGTAAATGCATCGTGACAGTTCCATTGGGTGTCCTGAAGCCAATAAATTAATTTTCGAGATGAATACAAGATTCCAACTGAAATGCAAGATGCAATTGATACTATCAATATGTTTTCTGGAATAAAAGCCCACATGCTTTTGAAGATTGGAATTGATATTAGCTGCATGACAAAACATATGAAATCAACAGAACTCTTCTTCTGCCCTGGTGAAATTTTCTCGCAGGTTTGGCTTCGTCGTAACGAAGAGACTGTTTTCTGACAGGATTCTGTGTTTCCAACTGTCGAGATCGACTAATTGATTTGGTATTAAGCAGCGAGAAGGAGGGAGAGGAATCAAAATCCGAGATTGCACAAAACTTGATGCTACAACAAATACAGCGTTTATTTGAACCGAGTAATAGCGAAGTAAAGGCCTTCGTCGATCCCTACTCACCCACATGTTCATCGTTTGCACTTCATGATTGGTCAGAAGACGAATTCACTTTAGGAATTTATTCCTCACCTTCAGTCGGTGCTGGTTTTACACATCGCGATTGCTTGACAAAGCCTATCAATAATGATATTGGTTTGCAGGGGAGCATGCGAATGCAACTACATGTGCTACCGTACAATCGGCTATGGAAAGTGGTTCAAAAGCTGCTAAGGAAGTCTTTCAGGCACTTGGAATTTGATCAAAAATAAATGCTAAATATAAAATTATAGTATTATCTCTCTTTTGTAACACTAGAAATATATGCTTCTACGAATGAATCTCTCTCTCTCTCTCTCTTTTCAACCAGCAACCTCATCGCGCTCTTCAAAGGAATTTTTAGTTTGAGATGTTACATGCATAAAGGCGCAACCTTTACCTCGTTTGCAATCACCCACAAATGAAAGGGCATGCAATGTTGTGAATGATTTCGGTCCTTCCACAACTGCATCTGCTTTTCTTTGCTCAATGTCTTCATCTCTTGCACTGTATCCTTAGTCGGAACTACCACGCCCTGCCGAAGATCTGAAGACGATACAATAATTAGAGAGGAAAGAGACGGAGTAGAACCGTTGTTCAATGTGTGAGGATAAGCTAGAAAGATATGATCCAAACGATTCCCGTAGGTTAATGACTTACAATATTCTAAATCTTCCTTTTTTTCTCGTTTTGCCTTTCTTATCATACGCGCTTCATATTCTTTTCTTTTTCCTTCTTCTATTTTCTTCCTTCAAGAGCTTCGCTTCCTTTTTGGCACTTTCAACATCGAATTGGAATGATTCAGGATTTTTTCGATATTGTTTGACTTTCAAAATTACACCTTCTACTTCATCGACGGATGAGCAAGCAAGACATCCTCCCATCAGCTGGTACGTTTTTAATTCGTCTTTTAGTATTCGTCTTGTGTGAAATATCACTGTCCTCAATATGGCAGGATATTGTCGAACTAGACATATGTACTCTAGGGCCAACTGAACCTTATCATCGGAAGTTTCATAAAGTTCACTCAATGACACATTTGTCGAACCTTTCGTACTGCACTTTTTTAGTTTGACTACTAAAGCCTCCTTTTCGGAGAGTTTCTTCCTTTCTTTTGCAGCGAGTACATCCTCCCTTCTTTTTCTATCTTCGCCTCTATAGACAAAATCTTTTTCAATTTCTTGATCAATTTTTCTCGTTTAGGCCATTCCTTGAAAACTTTACCACCCTTTACTTCGATCTCGCTTATACTACTGCTGCTACCCTTTTTTTCAGTGCTGTCTTCTTCTCGACTACCGAACCGTGGAAGGTACAGTGCTGGATTGTCTAAAATTCCTTCAGCGCTCATAATACCATCGGCCTTGGTTAGTTCCAAGTTCTTAACGACGTCATCGTGTGTCTTTGTATTCCCATTTGTCACCAAGATTTTGTCACGGTAATCGTCACACTGAGACAATTCCTGTTGGAGTCTTTGAATTTGATCCAGCAAGGCAGCACCGTCACGTGCCCCCGCCCCCTTTCTAAGATAGCTTGCTCGATATCGAGCATGAATGGCAATTAACGAGGCCCCTGCGTCGTATAATTGTTGACACAACTGTAACGTTTCCTCATAAGTACCCAACAACCGAATCTTAACAAAAATCGGGATCTTTACAGCCACCGATGCGGCTGCCACCATGCTAACAATGAGGGGACGATCCTTAACATCTAACAGGTATGAACCAAAATGACCTAAATATGCCGTACGTTGTGGGCATCCAAGGTTGAGATCTATCGCATCACAATATGGCTCAGCAAGTTTGGCAGCCCGTGAAAAATCTTCAGGAGTATTGGCAGCAAAATGACAAACCAATGGTCGATCAAATGGAGTGGTTTGGAATTCCTTTAGTCTATATTCCTCCGATTTAACGAATTCAGATGCCATCATCATCGGAGTGTAGATAAGTTGAGCTCCATATTTACGACATAGCAATCGAAAAGGAAGTTCCGATGCCCCAACCATCGGTGCAACAATATAACGATAATCGAAAGGCAGACAGATTTCAGTTTTCGCCTTTTTTGTTGTATTTTTGTCCACGGGAGAGGTCAAATTTTCTTCATTTTCCTGCAGCCGTTGCCTTTTTTTGCTTTCCATGATGATTGTTCGGTATTCGACTGATTCTAACAATGTTTTCACTTTGCGGTGGTCCAAGGATAAGATCTCGTTGATGTGAATTTGTGATTTGAACAAGAAATTTTAAAAAAGAAATTACAAATCTGTTTTATTTGCTTTTGTTCTCGGTTTTGTGGTTTTTATAGTAACACGGTAGAATGACAGACTAGATATTTCGCTCTACGTCGATAGAGCAAAAAAGAACAGATCATAAAAAATAGATCATAGATCTCAAAAAGATCTTCACTCCGATACACAACGACAATTAAACATCTACAGTACTCGTATTGAAGCCAAGCAGTAACAACGACTAATATTACCTCTGTAACCAAACAAGCACAAGACACAGACAGCACACATAACGAAGAAAGAAAAGCAATGTCACTAATTTTTGGTCCTCATTCCCCGGTTACGCCGAATAAAAATGCTGTACTCATTAAACATGGTGAGCACTGCTGTATCGAAGAAAAGAAAAGGATGTTGTGAAATGAGTTAAAGAAAATGGAATGAGAATGTCATTATCAATTCGAGAAACTTTTTGTGACTCACTCATATTCACATTCATTTTCATGCTATGTAGTTCGAGCCTTCGTCTTTGGAGACGACAAACAAGAAAAGGAGTCTGGTGGTGGTGCTGACTGTCATAAGCAAAGCGCAGGACATTGGATTGTTGATTCTGATATTGCAAATCCTATGTCGGTGTATGAACAATATCGTGCATCCCGAACTAGTTGGGGTATAGATGCAATGGGTAGCGTTGTCGTCGAAGTTGAGCTATCGAATGGTATGATTGGTGTTGGAATTTCTATTGGCGGTGATGCTGCATGTTATATCATTGAGAAACATTTGGCACGTTTCGTTGAAGGACAAGATCCTAGCAATGTGGAGTTAATATGGGATCAATGCTGGCGATCAACAATCAACTATGGGCGTAAGGGTATTGCCATACAGGTGAGTGAGTCTATTTATTTCTTTAATGGGAAGGAAAGAAAGGACAGAAGGGTAATAAAACCTCATATAACATCATATTTTGGTATTCGTTTTTATCTTTGAAATCCCCTTCTCTCACTCTATAGAACCTGCAAATCTTCCTCAAATTTTGACAGGCGTTGAGTGCTCTAGATTTGGCTATCTGGGACGCGCTAGGTCATTTACGAGGACTTCCCATCTATGCATTACTGGGCGGCAAAACGAAGGAAAGAATGCCTGTCTACGCAACAACAGCAAGGTAAATAGAACGGAATAGACTAGCTAGGACTATATATGTGACATCGGGGGGAGAAATTTGAAATACTTTTATGCACTATAAAACATCGATACTAGCTCACTTACACTGTTCACAGGCCCGACTTTGCCAAGTCGATGGGTTTTCATGGTGCTAAATTTCCTCTACCGTTTGGTCCAGCTCAAGGACAAGAAGGGATGAGAAAAATATCGAAATGGTAAAAAAGTGGAGAGAGGCTGTAGGAGAAGATTATCCGTTAATGATTGACTGCTATATGAGTTTGACTGTTCCGTATGCGATTGAATTAGCAAGACGATGCGAACCATACGATGTAAAATGGATCGAGGAAACACTCCCTCCTGACGAATACGAAGGATATGCAAGAATCAAAGAAAAAGTCTGTTCAACTCTCTTGACGACTGGAGAACACGAGTACACTCGATGGGGCTTTCGTATGCTATTAGAAAAGAAGTGTTGCGATGTTCTTCAACCCGATATAACCTGTAAGCACCACTTCTTTACTCCGTGTATTCTATTTGCTGCATTTTAGATATTGATCAGTTTCTAACTCAACCACTCATTCACTCATTTACTCACTCCCCCACTCTATCCACTCTATCCACTCTACTGCTCAACTGATATAAGGGTGTGGAGGGATGACCGAAGCACGACGGATTGTAGCACTTGCAAGCGCATATGATATTCCAATTATTCCGCATGGATCCTCTGTCTACTCATATCATTTACAAATTTGTTTTCCGTCATGTCCTATTGCCGAGTTTCTGGTCATGGTACGTCGTGTGAATTAAATAACCATGGCGATTTTTATGATTTGTGCTTTCATAGTCAACGATACAATGTCACTCACTCATTCACTCTGTCTACCTACCTCTCCCTCTACACATAAACACACACACACGCACATACACACACTAAAAAAATTGAACCTCCCTCTCAGTCTCCAAAGGCAGATAAGATTGTCAGTTATTTTGGCAACTTGTTTAAGGACGAACCTCTCCCAAAGGATGGATATGTAGAACTGACCGATAAACCTGGATTTGGCGTTGAGTTGAACAGAGAGGAGCTCAATTTGAGACGTCCCTATCCTAGAGATTAATTTTCACAGATATTTATCTTAGACCTATAATTTATATAATGCATTCGTAGTTAAGCTAATCAATGATCTATGTTGGTATCAATTATACTGCATAGAAGAGTTCTCTTTGTTTTTCCTCCTCTCATAATCTCTATACTTCCACCTTACTAGTACTCAACATTTACCTAGTAGACCGACCTACCCCCCGTAGCATCGAAGCAAAATCCAGTTGTAAAACTAGTTTCTGGGTCACACATGAATACTACCATAGCAGCTATTGCCGATCATTCAACATTATATTCAAGTATAGTAGCACGGGAGAAAATAAAATGGGGATAAGACTACACATACACACACCACACACACATACACACACATAATATACTGCCTTCAACAGAGATAGACAAACGTACCGATCTCGTCAATAGTTCCACAACGTTTCATTGGTATCTTATCTGTCATGTACTTAACCTGTGCAGCAGGCATATCATCAACCATTTGTGTTCGCACTACTGCAGGGCACAGAGCGTTGCACGTTATGCCCGTCTCAGCATATTCTTTGCCAATCGATTTAGTCAGTCCAATGACGGCAGCCTTGCTGGCTGAATATGCCAGCATTCCTGCATTGCCTTCCTTTCCCGCAATAGAGGAGATTTTACCGATCCTCCCATAATCATTTTCTCTCATGTAAGGAAGGGCTGCCTTGCATCCATTGAAAATACCATGAACATTGACACGAAAAACAGCCTCAAAGTTATCAGGATCAACATCTTCTGTCTTAACCCCAGTTGAGCCGACAATTCCTGCAGCTTGCACTGGAACAGAATGGATTAGAAATGAAATAGAGAAGGAACAAAGATCAGTATCGACAGTACAAGCGATTTTGGATGACGATGACGATGACGATGACGATGACGATGACGACGACAACGGCAACTCCACCGCCAACACATACCAAGGATATCTATTTTGTCTCCGTTGCTTGTTGCGATTTTCGTCCAAGTTTCGCTTACTGCCTTGTAATCCCCCACATCACAGACTTCTCCAGAATAACGACAATTCGGAACTGATTCGTTCAACTTTTTACAAGCAGCTTCAATTGATGTTATATCCAAGTCGACGATTGCAACCCTTTTGGCACCTTCCATGCCTAATCGTGCCGCGATTCCATACCCTATACCTCTTGCACCACCTGTGACAATACATGTTGTTACTTTTGTACTTAACCGACCTATCGCAAAGACTGGTTGTTGACACGATAGAGCAATATTGTCGCAAGTATGTTCTAATCCCGACTTTGCTAGTGGACCAACTATTGGCGTAGTCAGAGTGCCGATACCATCAATTTCACACTCTACCATATCACCGGGCATTAGCCATCGTGGCGGATTCCGAAAACATCCTACTCCAGGTGGCGTTCCAGTGGCAATCACATCACCAGGACGGAGGGTCATAAAGCGAGAAACAAAGGCAACAATTTCATCAACACCAAAAACTAACTGCTCTGTATTGGATTCTTGTAAGGTTTCCCCATTCACGCGACATCGAATACCCGTCTTGTGTGCGTCTTCTATGCTAAAGTCATCTGTGGTAACAATGACAGGACCAATTGGTGCATAACCATCCATAGACTTGCCCAATAGCCACTGCCCGCCGTTCTTCTCTAGCTGCCAGTCTCTAAAAAAACAAAAGCAAAAAACAGTTTTACGAGTGAGGGAAAAACAATCAGAAGGAGCGAAACATGTAATTGGAATCAAAACAGTTAGATGTATGAATCAAGGAAGTCGCTATTCAATTCATAGTTGCAGTAACGAAATAACATCATCAGGAAAGATTTTTTCTATCGAATATAGAGTAGAGTAGAGTAGAGTACATACCTGGCCGATACATCGTGTATAACAGTAAATCCACCAACGTACTTGTGGACGTCTTCTTTTGATGTATATCTAGGTACCGATGCTCCAATTACAACTCCTAATTCCACTTCATAGTCCAGCTTTTCTGTATGCTCATCCTTAGCCACAGCATCTCCCGGACCAACGATACAATCCGATGCAAATTTAGAAAATACTAAAGGTTCAGTTGGAATTTCAACATCTTGTTCGGTACAATGATCCTTGTAATTCATACCAATGCATAAAAATTTCCCAACGAGTGATCCATCTATTGGTACTAAAAGATGACAATCATCTGCTGAAATATAGTTGGAAGAAGTACTCAACGAAGTTTGTGCTATAAGTTCATCTGCTTGGATCAGTCCTTCAACAATAAAAAATTCACGGACGTTGGAAGCAATAGATGTCAAATCGCAATATCCACCGCCTTTTTCAGAAGGAAGTTGAGCGACCAACTTAGTCATTCCGTTATGTTGGACACTTGCTAGACGAACCATGGCTATTATAAAGATTGTATTACTGTGTTGTTTTGTTTGCTCTGTTCCTTTTATGATCTTATTATCGATTTATTTGGTACAGTAATAGCAAACACGATTGGAATTTTCCTACGCATAAATAAAGTCTTGACACCATGAAAAGAAAAATCTTTGCATTGAAACTAAGTCTGTCCTAAGCCGCCTTTTCCGCGCCATTGAAGATTTCAATTTTATTTTTGAGATGTGAAGTGTGTTCAACAACGCGTTCAAACGTAAGTACTGTAACTAAATACAAATTACATATCTTCATCTCTGCCTAAGCTGCTGAAGGCGATACTGATTTCAATTACTAATTGTCCCACATGGTAAACAGAAGGTGCGAAGCAAGAAACAGTCGCAAGTTCGTGTCAACATTGTGTACTGGTGGGACGTCCGGATTCTTTTTTCTCAACATTCCTTTTACATTATTTGTCAATCAATATTCTCGTGCAAAAACCGCCCAAAAACGAATAGCGAATTAATCTTGAAAAGAAAATGGTGCAACGATAATATTACTAATAGAAAGCAATTTTCCAAAGATGAAAATTCCCTCAACTTCTTATCATTTTCGGGAGTTCATAATTGTGCCGTCACTATTCTTTCACTTTTTCATCTTGGCAATCGCGTCACCTGTACAACAACAAACGACGATAACGACGACGACAACGGCAATTACGCACTTAACACTACAATTTGACGGGTGTCTTCGTCCACCACGAGATCCTGGGTTTCCAACCATATCTCGTCGTATGATAGCATGTGCTGCTTGTATTGGAGTGGTACATAATAATGAAATCACACCTTTAGCGGTAGGTGCAACATCACTTCCCGTTACTACCGAAAGTACGTCGCAACATGCCGAGTATGAAGGTCTATTAATGGGATTGGAGTGGTTGGTAAAATTCTTATCGTGCCAGAATAAAGATTTTCCTCTACCGCAAATACTACTGATCGATGAAGATGACATTGACAGCATCGCTTTACGACGACAACCAAAACAACAACAACATCGACGACGAGAAGTACGGATATCAATAGAAGGCGATTGTAAGACTGTCACTGACCAAATATCTGGCAGGTCAACACCTCGTAAATTAGAATCTTTATACCAACGTGCTCGGTGTCTACTGGATCAGCTTATTAGCACTGAAAACAATCATTACGTAGTATTAGTTGAACCAGAATATCATCATATTCCACGGAGTCAAAATTCAATAAGTGACAGTCTTTGCAATAATCTAATGAATATTGTCACCGCCAAGTCCTGGATAGATAGCATCAATCAGTTGGAACAAGCCGAAAGCCAGACATTATCATTTGCGTCACTTTCTCTTCTCCTTGAAGATGTAACTAGAAATACTAAGTATTCGCTACGGCCTTATTTGTACGAGATGCTGGTGAATCTCGCTCTGCAGAAGAAGAGTGAAAGTGAAGACAAATTTCTGGTAGAAATTGGGAAGCTACTCGTCGAAGAAGAATCTCAGAATCATAAACAGACAATTAGAAGAGGGGTCGAACTTCAGATTCAAGGCTGGAAAGGATTGAAACAAGATAAAAAGGCTCATTTCCTAGAACGAAAATATCGCATTTTACTTTCTAATCCATCTCTATCTTCGAATGATGATGATTCAATTAGTAGTACATTACTTGCTGATAATGGTCCGGATGTGTTAAGGAGCTTGGGCGATACTATTGAAGGAGAATGGGACATAGCCATACCCGATGTCTGGAAGCCGATTCTTGATACGTGGTTTAATTCTGCTCGAAACGAGAAAGCTACATGGGAAGAAGAAGGCGGTTCGCCATTGTGGATAGATATTCTTCGTTAATAAGAACGAAAGAATAGCTAGTTAGAACATAAGCAGGTTATTTTATGATACCGTTTCTTTAAAAGTCTGTACTATACTACTATCAATAACCAAAGAATTCTTTATCAAGCCATCCATCGTGTTTTGGTTCTTTAGAGGATCGCACTGCTGAAAAGGAACCCAAAACTGGACGACATAATTGTTTCCACCATGGCACGCCATGTCCATGCTCTTTCCAAACTATTGTTCCATGCGTCATTTTCCCACAACATGCTGTTTGTTCTCCATTTATCTCTTGACGGTTTGATTGTTGAGGTTGTCGACCGTGTCTCCCCCACAATCGACAATTCATCGTCATCTGGACAGTCCTTGGAGGAACACATTCTTCTTCAGGATTATCTGTTGCTGCTCCTGATTTTTTTATTCTTTGACGAGGGTAGGATATCAGTGAAACTTCATCATATCTTCGATCCGTCAAACAATACGGATTCGCTAGAACATTCCAGCATCCATGCATATACATTACTCCCGTGGACGATTTGGATTTTTTTTCTATTGTTGACATATCACAATCTTCCATCGATATATGATCTTTTACCTTTTTATTGCTACTATATGACGAGTATTTTATTATCTTTTTGGGTGCCAAGATAAAGGTCCCGTCGGGAGCAAGAGATAGGATACAATCTAAAGAGTATGTTCCCCATGGTCGTCGTTTGACGGAAGGTATTATCATTTCGCTTTTTGTTCTTGTTGTTCTTTTTTTTGAGAAGAACGACCGTTGAGCAGAAACTGAAGGAAAGATACGAGAGGCATCTATCCTACTCCAAAAGATTGACACATCCCATTCTCCCGAAGCCAATTGAATGGAGTTCATTGGACGCGCATCAGCCTTAAAATGATATGTAATGAATACTATACCCAGACAGAAGAATCCCTGCCGGATAAGCGATGCGAGCCTCCTCCTCTGTGCCATTATCTTTGTT
This sequence comes from Fragilariopsis cylindrus CCMP1102, assembly GCA_900095095.1. Taxonomy (NCBI): domain Eukaryota; phylum Bacillariophyta; class Bacillariophyceae; order Bacillariales; family Bacillariaceae; genus Fragilariopsis; species Fragilariopsis cylindrus. The sequence continues at coordinate 168,331 of FMBT01000293.1, forward strand.
ATTTTTTTTGTTTTTTTGAATTCAGTTCAAGTTCATCTAGCCTAACGTCGTCGGTGTTGATGTTCGCTCAGTGGTTATTGATTATTATTTTGTGTCAGATATCTAAAATATTAAGCGGAGAATGATCAAATTTCTCAAATTAAAAATTTGCTCACTAAATGAATAAATTAGTACTAAATCATTCCCACATACAAAGCGTGTTCCAGACGTGTGTAAGGTTTGTGTCGTACACGCTGTCCACCTGAATTTCTGACTGAGTGAGTGAGTCGCGACTCACTGACTTGAACGCGTTCACGTCATTGACGTCATTTGATTGGAAGGTGTCTCATTCTTACATTCTTATACGGGTATTTTAGATCATTTTATCATTAAACTTCCGAAAACAATGTTCAATTATTTTATTCATAATACAAATTCTCCTTCGTATTAGATAAGAATTCTTTAAGTTAGACCATGGTGATGATGACGTCGATTACACATGCCATTTACGGATTTCTCCTTTTCATCGTCTATAGTGATGCATTCGCATTCCAAAATGCGGTGAGGTCGTCGTCGTCGTCGTTATCGTTGTCGACAGAGACAGGGATAGATATGAAGAAGCGATCTCGATTGGTTTGGTTGACTGGAAATGAAGATTTGAGAATACACGATCACGGTGGATTTATAGATGCGTTTACAAAAGCAGCTGAAAGTGAAAGTGACGAGCTGGTAATACCCGTGTTCATAATTGATCCAAAGATGCATCTTCGATCGCGATCGTCATCTTCATTGATACGACTCCACAAATGTCTGACGTCTCTAGAAAAAGAGATTGCGTCATTATCTTTGTCGTCATCATCATTACATCCCCTCGTGGTACGGATAGGATCGTCGCCTTCGGTTCTCCCTGCGTTGGCAAAAGATTTGAATGCGATCGCATGTCATGTTATAGTAGACGACGTTGTTTCGAGTATAAGAAATGCACAACAATTGACTTGCGAATCACTCACCTATATGGATATCGATGTTCTCAGATGGTCGAATTGTTTACGGCCATCTGCACCATGGGCCGCCGATGTCTCCAACGATCGATCAGAGCAGTGCAACAAACAATCCCAACTTCCAAGTTTCTTTCCCGATTACTGTAAAATTGCTGATGCACTACCAGCTATGGCACCGAATGATAAACTTGATCACATTTTGTCATCAGATATTTCCCAGATGGAAGATTCAGTCACAGTAAGATCGGAAGGGATTCCATCCCTACAAGAGCTTTTACGTATGGCGGAAGAAGTCACACCTGTCGCTGTTTTAGAAACAAAGTCACAAAAATATTGCAATACCAACGAACCGTTCGAAGGGATCATATCTGAAAACTGGTCAACTGAAAAAGGAGCAAAGAAAGCACTTGCAGATTACTGCCGGATTGGGAAAGATGAATTTACGAAAAAGCATTTTATAGCATCGGATGCTGCCAACATAGGCTCGGATCGAATAGTAAGAGCATGTACGCATCATCAATTGCAAGGATTGTAAAAAATCATAATCCAAGTGACGTGCTGCAGAAAGAGAAGGACCAACAAGAGCATTTTCTTCGGCTTTATCTCTCGGTGCACTTAGTGCAAGAGATGTCCTTGATGCGGCAAGAAATAGGTCACCAGTAACACCACCAATTTCGTTGTGGGATGGAAATTCAAAAACAAAAATTTAGATAATAATAATAGTGCTGGTCTGTTGCCGTCGGATAATGATATATGGGGTAGAAGTAGTGAAGGTTGTTTATCCGATGTTTGTGAATGGAGAGAATGGTTCCACTTACTTGCAGAGAGGTCGTTGGCGCTTCAAGAAAGGGCGAACCAGCCACATCGGGAGGCGAAAAAATAACGACAAATACTGGCGATCATCGTGAAAATGGACACGTCAACTATTGGAGATGGAAAGACCAGCATTTAGTCAGATATCTAACCTGGTCAGCCGGCGAAGACTATGATAAACAAGACGAAGAGACACGCGCCCCAGCGATACTACTAGTTCATGGGTTTGCAGCTTCCGCTGAACAATGGGAACGACTAGTCTATAGCATCAGAGAACAGACAATTCAGTCAAATAATGGAAAAGATGTGACCCCTCCTATTTATGCAATTGATCTTCTTGGGTTCGGTCACTCGGAAAAACCAAGCTTGAGTTACACTCAGTATTTATGGGAATCGCAAATTGTCGACTTTGCTATTGAGGTTATGGAGGCAACACCTATGGTGATGGTAAGTGCAATTGTTGTGTGTTTCTTGGTTTTGTTCTAAATTCAATTATGATCTTTTACTAATTCTTCTTCCATTTTATGGTCTATTTCGAAATGCGCGATTTGTTTAGGTTGGGAATTCTATCGGTGGAGGCCTTTCAGCTGGTGCTGCTGCATCATTGGGAAATAAGATTGCCGAGGTCTTGTGTTGTGTAATACTGCTGGAGTTCTATTAGATCCTGATACATATGATGGATACAACGGATCGGAAGTGACATAATTCTCACACGGAAGCAGCCTTTGAAGGCAACCCGAAACACCGTACAGCCCAGTACCAATTTTTGGTAACAAAGTACTAGATATTTTTGGTTCATCAATTGTTAAATTCATATATCCTCAAATCGAAGATAGATTATCGGTTATATACGGTAATAATATGGACAACGCAGACCCTGCTGTAGCGTATGCGATCCAGCAGTCCGCATCATCTCCGGGCAGTCCAAATGTTATTGGTTCGGGTCAGAAACTCGGACCTAATAGACCATTGAACGAGGTACTAATAGATATTGATGTTTAGTTGTGAAGGGTTTAGACGATAGGGTAAGTTCTCCTGAGGCAGCCAAGAGTCGAGCCGAGCTCTTCTCTAAGTTAAAATCTGATAGGGTATACGTTGAAACGATCGATAATGCTGGTCATTGCCCCCACGATGATGCACCAGACAAGGTTGCCAACGCCATCGTGAATTGGTCAGCTTCATCTTTATCGGGTACAAAATTAACTCAACAACAACAACAGCGGCAATAGAGAACGATGCTGCGTTCATTGTTCAAGAGTAAAACGAGAATTGAATAGTTAACTTATGGTATATTCTAGCTACTAAAAGAGAGAAATATAAGATAATAATTAGTAATTATTGACATTAGATAAGATAAGATTGTATCAACCCTAAAATAGATTAGAGGTAGAATCTTAATAAATTCCTACCGTATAATGAAAGATCTCGAAACCGGCAACGATTATCCGACAATGCGACGAGATTCCGATCAAAGAAAAAGATCTGCGACGAACTGCGAATAGGTCTCTTTCACTTTCTTGTTTTACTCTCTATTTTTTTAATCTCTCTACTCTTTTTGAAGAACAACGTTCCATTCTTCAATAGTGTGTCCAGTAACAATTCCATTTAATACGTATGGATCACTAGCAGCATATGCCTTCGCAGATTCAGCATCAGTAAAGATAAATAATGCTCCAGATGGAATTTCCATACCAACCTCACCAGTGGGTCCACCAGATAAACATTTACCATCCGCAATAAATTGTTTTGCTAATCCAAGATGACCTTCTCGATACGGATCACGTTTTTCTAACACATCTGGAATATAGTCATATCGTAACAAATATTGTGTTGCCTGTAATGCTGACGATGTGGAGTAGTTGTTGCTTGGGTTGTCGACCGAATTGTTGTACTGCTTGTGCTGGACCACCACGATGCGATTGCTGCATCATCCGTGACGACGACGTCGCCACAAATGCTAATGTCGTTGCTCGTCCAAGAATTTCAAGAGATCCAAACATGATATATCTGTTATATTTGCTGTTATTTATACAATCTTGTAGTATTTCTGGTGTCAAGACAAGAAAAAATGTTCAATATGTCATGATACAATTGTGATCATCATGATGGCAATTGCACAGTAGAGATCGGATGGATGCCGAGATTCATTTTATTTTGGATCTTGTTATTTAGCATGGTCCTGAGGTTATTATTGGTACTTACTTAGACCTATTATCCTTTCTTTCGACAGTCATTTTCGAAAAAAATTCAAAAGTACAATTGTGGTGGGTTAGACAACGACAAAAACACAAACAATAAAATAATAGTACGATCACTATTACAACACATTCAACAGCAACGCCATACCGTACATACATTTCATATTGACATTGGCAAAGATCGAAGAAAAGTTAGCTGGATCTGATTCTCTAGTGCTGACACAGAAGGACACTTATATAGCCCATCCGCCTTTTTTTCTGGTCTATTCTATTACATTATGTTTTCAATCAAAATCAACAAAAGATTAATCGCAACAGAGGCTAAGAAAACAATTTTGCCATTGTTTGTTTTATATTTCATTGGATTTGTTTTCATTTTAGCATATCGATACCATACGCAACAGTATTATACTTCTCAAGCACTATTAGCAGCTCAGCATCAGGTCACTACTTCTACTGAGTTGTTGGAAGATAAAATAATAGTGTCGATGAATAAGAAGAAGAAAAAGAAAAAAGTAGTAGTACTACAACCTACTAAAATCAATAATCCTCTGGAACAATATAAAGAATCAATCGAACAACTTTCTACAGAATTATTAGATGCACAAGAATCTGTACGAATTCATACTACAAAAATTCTTCAACATTTAGTAACATTAGAAGCAATTGAAACAAGTGATATTTTAACACAAGATCTATTACTACTACTATCATCATCATCGACAACAACAACAACCGACGACGAAGATACAGAAGTAAAATTGGATTCAGATTCAAAAAAAGATGATGTGAAATCGTTATTGGATCATTGGAGAGGAATTATTTCAATTGGCTCATTAAGAGAAATTCCATACGATGAATTACAGGATACATTTGATAGTGTTACAAAAGAGATCAAGGCAATCGAAAACAACAACAACTCAATGATGGACGACGAGGAAAGTACTGAAAAGCTCAGGGAACAATTTATGTTTGATACTATTCTTGGTAGTACTGTAGTAAAAGAACAAAGTGAATTTGTATGCACCAGCATTGGTGGTGATAGTAATAATAAAAATAAAAAGAATAATAATCGTGTTTCATCAAAAGCAGCATCATCATATGCTTATGAAAATGATTTACAAGATTATTTGAATGACTATGAGAAGAAATTTGGTAATCGTGTACAAGGTCAAGGTGTTCATGCACTACTACCAGAATCTATAGAAGTATTGGAAAATACGACTGAATCTAAGATACAAATTATTATAGAAGATATTTATGATTTGGCAGAAGACTTAAAAGAAAAGTTAGAACATACGACAATAACAACTAAAACATTACCATCATCATCAGGGGACGATAAGTCTTCTTGTGTCGATCCAGAGTTTGTAACTACTTTGGTTGATGTGGGACTAAAGGCACTTTTGGTTCATGGAGATGTTAGGGAGGCACTCCGAAAAGCAACTCTTCAATTTGATACTGAAACATCAGAAGATGAATTAATTTTAGATGCCGATTTACCACTCAACAATGAATCACCAAAATCCTCCAGTAATAATAATAACAATAATAATAAAAATAACCTCATGAAGAGTATCAATATACGATCCAAAATCGATACGCCCCTTCTTGTGAAGTCTGTTGATTGGATCGATCACTTTATTGATGCAATTAGTGGTTACTCCGATGGATTGGATCAGTACTTGGATTCTATTACTGATACCATGGGAGCACTAGTGTAGGGGAAATTGTAGTTGCAAAGATCTTAGAACAAGCTGGACACGTTGGGGATATTGACGTACCGGGATATTTTCAACAGATGAAAACATTACTTAAGCTATCAAACTAAAGTTCTCTACAGTACACACTCTTCACTTCTCTTTTCCTGATTTTTCGGAGGTTTAGTGATCTATCCAGCGTATGGAAAGTTGTATAATATTAAAAAATAAAGAGTAAATTATTCTATATAGCCGATTTCCGTACTACCTACGTAGGAATATTATAATGAAGAATATATTATAGCCTAGCAAATTTATGATTTTAATTCATACATCTATTATTATAACTACGTTTATTTTTTAAATCCTTTCAAGCTTAATTTCTTTTTCGTTGGAGCAGGTGCTGTTGCTACAGCATATCCGCTCATTTCACCACGTACAGCAAATTCCAAAACGGCTCGATCATGCTCGGACATACCACCCATACCAGCCTTGAAAGGAATTGGTGTGGTTCTTGCCACATGAGTTATAGCTTGAGCGCACATCCGTCCAATGGAGGGATCAGATAATTTTCCCTGCGGTGGAGGGTGATTTGGAAGTCCATTGAAACGGAGGACGACAATAAAAACTTCAAACAGAACAATCAAAAACTCAGTTATTTCTTCTTCAGAAAAATCTGACGAGAATTGTTGATAAGAGGCCAGGGCTATTTTCATGCAGTCAGCACATACAGTTGCGCGTCGTGATTGAATTTCAATCGAAGGATTACTCAAGGTACCGTATGCCTGAAAGACAGAAAAAACCTCGGCTCCTATAGCTGATAAAATGCGTCCGACCAAAGGATTCGGAGGTGGATCACTCTGAATTAGACTGCGAATTGCTCCCAAAGCATTTAATTGTTCTTCGACATTAGACGGATTAAGGAGTGCATTTTCTACCTCGAGTAGACTTTTCTCAGCAGCAATTCCATCCTTGATTTTAACCACTGACGACCATGCAGTCCAATTTCTAGACTTTGCAAGTTCTAAAGTTACCATCGCAAGTTCTGCCGCTGTGGACGATTCATGATGGAGACACTTTTCAAGAAGCTCTTGTGATGCTAAGTCTATTATTTCTGGAATGTTCTCTGGTCGTGTTGATAGCGATATCACAAGGGAGAGCATAGATTTTGCCAATGCAGAAGGAGAAGCTGGCATTCCAATAATTGTAGCTACTGAGATTAGACACGCCGAAATGATTGTCGGTGCCAGTTCGTTTGTCCATGGAATTTCTTTTTTCTCGAGAAGGTCCAGAGGACTTAAAAGAGCCAACAAAAATGGACAAGCATCTGAATCTTCTTCGAACAAAATCATACTTGAAAACGCCTTGAACAATTCACATGATTTGACAATCAAGTCAACCATTCCTTCTGTGCGATACTTGCCTTTAGATCCAACTCTTGAGGACTTGACTACAACGACAGGCAAAAGTATACATTTGTAAATTTGAACTGTTGCCGCTTCAGTATCTTTTTTCCATTTTGCGCTCAGCTGAGATAAATTCGGTGATTCGGTCATAATAATTATTCCCGTCAAACAACAGCAGGCGATTTCATAAACGTCTACTTCCTTTGCCCAAGATATTGTATCTTGACTTGACGACAATTTATCATTGAATGATTTAATCGCATCATACAAGCCACTGAAGAGAAAGGGGACAATCAGTTCTAACCATTCTAGGCACTCCTTGCGTTTCGTATCCGATATCTCGTTGGACGCTAATGCATCCGAAAGAAATTTAATCGATAATTGTGCATTATGTCCCCATGATTTTGCAAGAGCTGCCTTAGTGTAGTCGTCAATATCACATATATCACGAAAAGAGAAGAAGCTATTACCTTCATTTTTAGCTGGACTATCAAGAGATTGTCCGCAGAGGGACAACTTCGATCTAAGAAGTAAATTAGCTCCATCAATAGCTAGAGCAGCAGCATGGACACCAATAGACGAATTCTCCGGTTGAACAAGGCGATCGATTTCAACGTTTTCCAACGGTATATGTCCGAGCATCCATATCTTTCCAATCTTAACCATGAGAGCAGACCGCGATTTAAGATTCCCCTCTTCGTCCCTTGAGCCTTGTACAGGGTCCGGCTTGGAATCAACATTAAAAAATGGGACATCTTCTTCTGTCACAACTACAGGACGAATCAATCTCTTCAGAACCATGATGTCATCAGTCACTTTTGAACGAATGAACGATCGCAAACAGTTACAGCCTGCCCAGAACAGACGACATGTCAGCTCGTCAATCTTTTCATCCGGAGCAGAAAGGGAGCTCTTGATACAAGAGGATAGTTGAGGAACGTATTCACTCAGTACACTTCTATGAGACTCGTCAGGATCTGGAATCGCTCCGAAATAATCAATTATCTTTACCAAGCAGTGCATTGAATTCTCCTGAAGTGTCCTTAGTTCTACCTGATCAACCGTAGCAGTAGCTACCACGCACCCTCCCGTTACTAGGTCAGAGATATGTAAGGCGAGAATCGACTTCGGGATGTCCGAATTCGTCGTGTTTGAATCATTGCACGCCTTTAAGCATTCGATCGTTGCCAACTTGGGATTGAAGTTCTGTGAATCCACCAAATTCGCACAATTTTGTTGGCAATTCGTTGCAAGCTCCATCAATGCAATATTAGTCATTTGAACAGCAATCGCTTTAACTTGCCAGCGAATGGGGCTAGCCAATTCAAACAATGACTGCGAGTCTGACGCAGCTCGATCAATGGCGGCCTTGGCCACTCTAGCAACCGTATACGAGTCATCATTGTATTCATCGTCATCGTCGATCTTACTCCCTGCAATAATAGACCGAGATAGTAGAAGATACCGCAAAAGGATCGGTTCACTATTTGTCGATAGAGCGCGCTCAAGGTAAAGAAGATAGCGGAGAACATCTGAAACTTCTTTCACACAATGCTTGCCGTCATTAAAGGAAATTTCAGCTTCTCGTGGCGAGGCCAAACCACGATGAAATGTTTCTCCAGAATAGCTCTCTCTCGCCGAAGCGGCCTCTAAAGCAGCAAATAGGAGCGAAACAACCTTCATATCACTCCACTCTGCAACCAAAATTTGAGAGACAGATAGAACTCGTAATACTCTCAAAGTTGCCCTCAAGCATATGTCTGAAGAATGGCAACCCTGGGGTATGTCCTGGATCCCTCTAGATAGGACCAACAATCGATCTGGAGTAATGTTGGCCATCAAAGATGGGATGCAGGATAGTATAGGATGTTCGTCATATTTGAGTCCCCCACCGTGGGCTGGTAGTAGATCTTGATTACCAGCAAGTAACTCAAAGAAAGCTAAAGCCTCAAGTTGAACAACAGGATGGTCACCATGGCATTCAGTTATAATCACAGCCATGGTAGAAAATCGTCTTGCTATTCCGGAATCGAATTCTTCTAGGTGATGAAGTGAGGGAACCAAAAATGTCATGAAGCGTAAAAGCACAGACAGAAACGACGACTCAAATGAGATTTTTTCTATCTCGTTTCCTTGATCAAGTACGTGGGAAGCAACCGTCCAAGAAGACAAAAAATTGTCTTCGACGATCTCAACAGCTTTCCTTAATAAATGTAAATCTTCCGCACTTAAATGTTCGGACCCCAATTTTCCTGAATACTCTAGTAACATCAGAAACGCATGAAGAGCCGATGCACGAGAGTTTAATGAGATTCCGGATGATAGGTGACCGGTCACATAAGGAAGCACTCTGATCATAATTTGAATTGTTGGTACTTGTAGTGAGTCCTCGCTGCGATCTTTTTTGCGAACAGGAGATCCACGTAGTCGAGACCGAGATGCACGACGTTCCTTTATGCGGTGTGTGTTCCGTTGGATGCAACCTAACGCTAGCAGACCGCCGGAGCGACCATTCTGGGATTCGTCTTGGACGGCATTACGACCTTGACCTTGCGATTGGCTTCGCAATACCACTTCATCCAAAGAGTGCAATACTGCACTCTGTAGGAAACGCATATCAGATTTAACACCTAGAGTGGCCAAAAATGCCAAACCTTGAGATGCAGCACGCCGAATTTCATTTGACGGTGATGGTAGAATTGAAAGGAGAATTGACGAAGCTTTATTCATCCACGTAGGACCTAGTCCGATTGGAATATCATGCGTTGATTCGTCAAGTGGAAGAGACTTTACACACGAAAACAATACAGCAGCTATATTTGTTGCAGATGCGAGGTTATCCTGAAACTGGAACATGGAGCAGAATGCAACGTAAGAAAATCTATTTATAAAACTGCCCTAAACAAAGCTTGTTATTTTTCATATATCCCAACGTACCTTTCCAGTTCTGTCCTGATCTGCATTTCGTGTGTTGTTCTGGAAATAGACAGGCGGAAGCAATGACTGAAGTATATCCATTGCATTCTGTTGTTCCTTCCCACTTCGTAGTGCAAATGTTGAAGCAAAGGCCTGGACTGCAGCGTCAACAAGGCGAATCTTTGTCGCACAATTGGGATCAACAGGTGGTTTCCATGTTCCGACTTCATGAAGAACTGTTGGCGGTTTTTCACTTTTTTCACTGTGAAGCAAACCAAGAACATGACTACCAAGAAATAATTCGTCGTCGTGCTTCTTCTTGCCATTTCGTTTGCCAAGAAAGCAAAATGCGGACTCTCTATCACCGTGATGCGCTATCTCTGATGTAAGTGTTATAATATTGTTTTCCAAATCACGCGCACCACCAACCTGACCAAACGTCGTTGCCCTACCGAAGGATACCGCATCCAAGATTGCATCCTCTTTGCTTATTAACGAAGAAAGTATGGAGCATGTTACATCGTTCTGAATAGACAATTGAATATGAGAAGCCGCAAAACCAAACACCGAGTCAGCAATCATGGGAAAACATCCACTTTTACCGGAAAAAGAAGAAGTACAGAAGGAAGTGTTAGGAGTCGTTAATTTTTGTGCTCATTGGTTACAATTTTTCACATGCGTTTCTGTCTTTACGTACGGGGGCAACCATGCAAAGGCTTCCATAATTGAAGCCTTAGCACTATCAAGACGACATGCTGCAGCTGGATTGACAGGGGTGGATCCCAGTCTACCCTTGCTAAAAAATAAGGGCAGGAGATTCTCCAGAATTAAGGAAGTTCGACTCAAAGCATCAGGAATCGATAGGAGTAGTTCCGAACAGAATTTGAGAAAGACAACGATCGAAGTCAGCATTGCCTCTACACACATCATTTCGTGATCAGCAGTAAATTTATTACTCAATTGAGTCGACTTGCAGACTTTTTGCCACAATCCGAAAATAAAAGCTATCTGATTTGATATGGCATTTGGTCCTGTTGTCAAGGCACCAGAAATCAAGCTAAGTCCAGCTCGAACACATGTACACGTACTGCTAGGACTACCTTCTTTCATGACACCGTTCGTCAAGGTTGATACAAGAATTTCACTAACAGACATGGCTGTGTCCAATATGTCTGTCGGGAGGCCGCCTGGAAGGTCGGGCAGGTCTCGAATTAGAATAGAAACCATCAGAGCCATACCATGGATTGCATACTGGTGCTTTAATGTTTCGTCTACTTTGACCTCTTTTTTTGCTGGTGCGTTCATTCCGAAACGAAATCGTGGTGCATCAGCCGCTTGTGTAGAGTCCATACGTCCACCTGTACTGGCAATTGCCATAAGCTCTGCATGCTCCAGCTGGATTTTACTGATACTCTCGCGAGCTATATTACGTCCTTCCGAGGGAAACACTGACGCCATCGCAGTACAAGCGACGGCAGCTTCGTATCGGACACCGTGATCAGGATGACGCAGACATTTAAGAAGGGCTGGGATTATCTCCTCAAGAGACGATGCTGTTGCTTCACCCAACGTGACAAAGAGATGAGATATTTCGACCAATATAACCTGTAGCTGATTGCTCTTCAATGCATTTTGTTTGTTCGTACACAAATCGACCAGCTCGTGAAGGAGTGTTAATTGTGTACTCTCGGTCATTTGCTCTGCAAAACCAAAAAGAACTCGATTCGTGAGCAAACGTGCGATACAACCATCTGCATGAGAAATCTTGGGACCTTGTCCAAACATGTTTCTCCCCGTCTTGGTAGGAGTAGAAGATAGTGGACTACTACTAGATGAGATTCTAGAAGTAACCACGGTGGTAGCATCCAGATACTTAATTGTGGGCGCCCCTCGTTCTCGTGGATTTAGCTGGGCTTCCATATCATTCCCAAGCATTGCAAGTATTATTAGGACTGTTTCTTTATGCGAAAGACTACGCCCTTCACCTATTGAATGTATCAGCAATTGAAGTCTCAATAAGTAGACTATGCTTCGAGCAAAACCTACCCTGATAGCACGGCCACCCAACGAAAAATTCCCTCCTGCTCTAGGCGCAGCTAGTTCTCCTCCAACCTTAATGAATACACTCACCAAGTACTTGATCGCTTTTGGTAGAGTACTACATACTTCTGCCGGTAAAAGACCTCTCTTCCCGCCCCTCATTTCCGGTGCGCTACCGGTAACACCTCCGCTATCTTCGCCACGTCCTCGTTCGTTTTCCATTTGACGCTTAAACTCAATCGATGTGCACATGCATCGTGCAAGGGCTTCTGCCCACTTTTCTGAAACGTCTGCACTCTCGTCATCCAAATTCTTGAACGCTAGAGTCATAATTTCCTCCAAACAAATAGTAGGTGAAATAGCTTGAGCATCTGGTGACGACGGTGATTTGACATGGACATTGATAGCCAGAGGTCCAAGGAGACAAGCCAGTCGTGCCGCCGCACTCCGTACTTCGGGAAATTTATCGTGGACAGCAATCTTTAAGAGTTTAACCATCTCGAGTAGTGCTTTATCTTCCAAAGCACCCTTCAGCATGAACTGTGCGCTCCCTGATATAGAACGAGTTTTCATATATGCTGTACGGGAGGCGACTGCCACGCTGCAAGCGGCTTGAATGGCCGCAATCCGATAGGTAGGTTCGCCATTCCCACTAGATTTAAGTGCCCTTTGACATAACTGAGCCACATCAAAGGCCCAAGATGCTAATTGTGTAGATAATTTCGGATCTTCTAAAACTCCAGAAATTACCTCCAATGCAGCAATCCGCGTCCCACCCAAGGCTCTCGCTGTTCTAGGATTCAACCCGGCCAGAATGATCATGTCCCGAACAAAACCAAATATGTTAATTCTCTGTGCTCCTGATAGTCCCTCTCCTAAACTATGACAAAGGACAACCAATGGACCCATACTCGACGAATTGGCGTGCTTAACATTGGGGGAACGTCGCTCGGGAAGTCGGTGGTTGCATTTCCGTAACTTGCCGCTAAACTACTCGAAATACCCAATAGTTTCATTAAAACTCCCGCTAAAAGAGATGGGGCTGCCACCAACGGTGTATCTTTGGGGGCGCTTCTCAGCAAAGACCTCAAGGTATGAAGAAGGCCTAGCAAATCCGACGAAGGCACAGGAGTAATCACATTAAACGACGAATGTATGCCCTTCGGTGGATTGATTGTGGTAAAGCTCCCCTTCCCATAGCCAATGATAACGGCACCTAACAAGGCACCAGCTTCTTCCACTGACTGTGGCATGGCCGTATCTTCAGGTGCTGCCATGGCTGATTAGTTCAATACACAAGCATATGAATATCGACTTGTTCTACGACTTGTTCTACTAGTATGTACTTTGAACTAGTGTTGCTCTATGTTTTGGACTTTATTAGACATCACTCATATATTGAGACATACTAGTATCATCGTATCATACCTATAGATAGTATATTACGTATTATACATATGATACATATGATATGCTCGTACATATGGTGATTTCTACTGCCAAGAAGAAGGCTCGCGCGGCGAAGATGTCACATACAAAATTCGAAGCAAAATAGCAAATTTCTATCAATTTTACTCCTGTTCAAACCAAAACCTCAATTTTTCAATTTTCCTCCCTCTCACAGGCTAAGAGGCACATACCCGAAGAAAAGAGTTGGTTTTAAGTCGACGCTCTACTCTACGGAACTCCCCTCTAAGACACTCCTACTGTGCGGGTCGTTGCTACTGTGATCGTGTTACATTGAAAGGAAAGAAATGGATGTAAACATACACCATATCTGTTATCGTCAACGTCTTCACATACATTACTCTTCTTCCCTATTCATACACCAAGGAAAGGAAGAATAACAGGAAAGAAAAGAAGAAACGACACTGACACTGACGATGATGAAAATGATAGTAAGCTCAGCTTTTATGCTGCTGATCCTTTCTCCCTGTCTGACATCCCCATGTGATGCACGTCGTTTGTCGTTGGATCAGACTCGAGGACAGCGTTTCCGATCTAGATCTTTGTACCACGATATTCGTCCAGATAAAACAAAAGTATCGCAGGTTGCGGTAGCTCGCAGAGATGAACCATACGTGCAAACGGATGACGACTCGAAATACTGGACGAAAAAATTGTCTCCTTGCAAAGCCAAAAGCCATAGCAATGATGGTAAATCAGCAGGAAAAGCAGGTGGGAAGTCTGGAGGAAAAGCAGGTGGGAAGTCTGGAGGTAAGGCAGGTGGGAAGTCTGGAGGTAAGGCATCAAATTGTGCACATTCACATCAACCATCGACCTCGAATGGTCCTACGGTCTCTCTTGCTCCTTCGCCTAGTCCCTCGATCAGCATGAGACCAAGCATATCGGGAAGACCTTCCTACTATCCTACGAGTCAACCTAGCACTCCGCCTACTAAAAGACCAAGTTCGCGGCCATCTGATATACCGTCGGTTTCGTTCGAGCCAACCATTGCTATATTCAAAACGACACAGGATTCGAGTTCCGGTTGGGAATCTACTTGCACCGCCTCTCAACCAAGTAACCAAGACGGTGAAGACTTAAAGGAACAACGTCTCGTCTTTCGATACCGCCTATTTGTACCAGAAGATAACCCTGTAACTGAAAACACTATCACCGACATGGAGGGACGTGTTCATGAAGGATTATCCCGGCACTTTCTTGAGTGCAAGGAAGTTGGTCGAGACAGTGATATATTTTCTATTTGGAGCATTTCCTCTGATCCTCTTGACATTATTTACTCCAATACATGTGATCTTCCAGATGATTATTCCCCTCCAGAAAAATCTACGTGCGTTCTGATGCAAGCAGACTTAGGAATGTATGTATATTTCCCTCCTAGTCGTCGTAATCGTCACCTCAACAATGAAAAAGAAAGAGCTTTGAAACCATCCCCTGCAACGGACGCAGATCAGCAAGTCATTGAAAAAACCGGGGAGTACTTAATCGCCGCCATGGAAGGGGGGGATTTCAATGACGACGAGATTGTCCTACAGACTGAGTTTGTAGGATTCATCATGGAAGAAGATTTGCATGGTACCCTAAATGGAGGTGGATCCAATACTGCTGCAGCAGCACAACAATCGCAAACAAAACAGACAGACTCAAAAGTCGTAGCTGGAACTACGTTGATGGCCGCCGCTGCCGTTTGTTTGATAGCTGTTACTATCATTTCGTTACACCGAAGAAAACGACGTTCTGATGCATATCTAAAACATATTGACGATAATTCCATATTTTCAGATAAGGATGATGCTGACCGTTTAACTTGCATCGTGGACGACAACGATAGTCTCGACTGGATGCACGAATACGGACACAACGGAACGAACGGAGATGGTATGGAGAATACCGCTTACCACCACGATGTCCACAGATGTACATCTTCATACTGTGAGGTCTGTCGGCACCACAAAAACACGTACCCTACATTCATTGCATCTAAGGTTGCATCGAGTAACCTTGACGACCTTCGCTGTGGTCCATCGATTATCGAAGACAACAGATCGTATTCGTCTCCTGATACGGTGGATTTGTAAAAGCTCATGTATGTTCATCGAAGATTCTATATGTTGTGAATCAACGATGCTTGTCGAGATAATCATTTCAACTTTTAGTATCTGAATACTACTCCTCCTCTACATTGATTATAATATCTTCAATAATCCAATGGTGCCATCAATTCTAGGAATACAGTGCAACTTTATACAGATCACAGATATAATACACTACTGTAGTAGTGTTGTTAACCAGTAATATATTGATATGATATTTCTTGTCCTATTCTATAGCACATCAATAGTAATAGTACGTACATTGCATTGTTTCCTATGTTACGATACAATATATTATTTACAATATATTTATCCACCATTATTTTCAATATAGTTTTTGGGGGAGATGGTTTTCTAGATTTTTTTGTCGAATTTTTTGCGGCTGGCAATTTACTATGGAAAACGGAAAACATCAAAACAACTTTGCAACCTATCTTGAATCTACCGTATCTCTTATTACCTTATTATCACACTATATACGATACTCTATATTTACTACCTCTCTGTTACTTCCGTCCCAAACGAAAAGGACCCTACCAGAGTAGGATCTGTATTGAACAGTTACTAACTATGAAATGGAATTCGCTTTTTCTAAAGTTATGGCTGTCGTCGTCCGTACATATGACAATGTCGTCGAGTAATGGTAGCAGCGCCAGTAACAAGGGTGATTTCTTATTATCTCCCATCCCAAATTGGCAAGAATCATGGACGGCAAGTCAAGCTTCCGGAACTGCCATGGCAATGACCGTACAAGATTGTTTCGTTATATTTCTTAGGTCTCCTTCCACGAATGTTTATAAACCTGTGTATACGACGACAACCAGTAAGACAGAACTAAAATATGGATTGCATGTAGAAAGGATTGAACGAGAATATCAGCACAAAGTATCAGTACAATATGCCCCATCATGGTTTTCAATCGGGTCTCATTCACTATGCTGTATGACTGGTTTGGCACTGGATGTAGAACATACCAGTAGAGTCCTTCAAAGGAAGGTAGATGATCATTTAAATATCTATCAAACGTCAATGAAGACTCATGTAATGACACAAAAATTGGCTTCTGTTCTACAGAATGAATGTCTTGGTAAGGGTGGCCGACCCTTTGGAGTCCAATGCATGATACTGGGATGTGATGATATCGATCCGAATGATGGTTCATTATGTATTTATTCGATTGATCCATCTGGTAGTTGGCAAAATTGGGGTAAAGCTTCAGCTATTGGGAAATTTGGTACGGAAGTACGAAGAACTTTAGCAAATAAATTGGTATCTTCCCCGACGACGATCACGGATCTCGAAGATGGTGTTTCATGTCTCATTGGAAGTTGGAAGGAAACATGTCAAGAAATGGGTATAAGTAAGAAAGACAATGACGATTATGAAGTACTGATACTGCAAAAACATCCAACAAATAGATTAAAAAGTAATTTATTTCGTATCCCAACAGATGAAGTCGATCGAATAACAGAGAAGGTGGATTCTAATTTATTTTCTGATGGGAAAGAAGACAAAAAGAAGAAAAAGCTGTTGTAGTATTTTATGTTTGCTAATTAATGTATTACAAGTAATATTCACTTTATATTATATAATATAGACACATACAGTATTCAATAGTCGTTATTATTTACGGTAGTCAATCGTGTTTTTCAAGAATATTTATACCTTCCTTGATGATGTTTGCTACTTGCAATGCACTCGGTCTATCGTGTTTATTATGAATCCAAGCATTTTCCATCGCTCGAATCATACACCGTTCGTACACTCCTGGATCATTGTATATCTCATCAGGTATCTTTGGTCGTTGTTTAGCTATCACAAATTTATATACATCTTTAAGATTCACACCTTCCCATGGTTCTATTCCTACTAATAAAAAATATAAAACATTCCCCAAGGAAAAAACATCCACTTTTTCTGTTTCCTTTTCGTAGGCGTATTCTTCCGGTGATCGATATTCACCACCATTCCTTGCGACATCAAAACCACATTGTCCATCCGATGTTTGATTCCATTTATGAACTGTTTGATTCCACATTAAAAACCGAACACGATTAAAGTCAGATAGCTTATAATATCCATCTTGATATATGAATTGATCTGCTTTTATATCTGTATGAGCCATGGTAGGTCGACCTTCTTCATCTATGTGATGCGCATCATGGATACTCAGTGACACATTGTAGGCGATACGCAATATATCTAGTTTGGTAGGTTCTGGTGAATCTTCGTCGTATATTCTGGTTAGGTCTCCCCCATCGGCGTAATCAAAAATTGCTGTATTAGAACAATGTCCGTATATATCTACAACCAACGAACTCTTATGTAGTTCGTCGAATGCTATCGCATCTCGCCGATGCCGATCATGATTTCGTAGGTCAAACTTTTTCTCCTTCGATCGTAGTGAACGGAGTGTTTTCATAGCTCGTTTCGTAACACCATCATGATCTCGAATCATCCATACATGTCGAAATGCGCCTTGATTGACTAGACGCATTTGTTCATTTTTATCACGATCAGGATCGATGAGATTGTGTTTTTCGATTCTTTTTTTTTCTTCCCATTCCAATTCCATCGATTTTGGATCAATTCCTGTTAATAGATTCGATGGGAGTTGGTACAATTGTTGCCATCCACTAGATTCCTCATGGATTGTATTACATGTTGGATTATGACTAAGTTGCCAAGATGGTGCAACTGGTTGACAATCACCTTTATCTAACGATTCTGCCTGATGGAGATATCTAGGATTCGTCATTCGTATCTCTACATAGGATTGTTTTAATTCACGTAAACCCCATTGTTTGATATCAAATAATTCTTCATCATTAACAGCGGCAAATCCAGGTGCCATTGATAAACGAAATGTATGATTCTGATCAGTAAGTTTCACTACTCGAGGTTCTCGCGGCGAAGGAAATGTCGTTCTATGGAAGAATCGTTCGAAAGAAGTATTGTTTCGGTCGAACTTTAGTGAAAGTGGTTGTTGTTGTTGTTGTTGTTGTTCCTCGTCGTAATTGTTTATAAAGATATCATTCACTTGAGGATTACTAATTTTTCTTAAATTATTTTTGGCATCGGATCTTTTTCCTTTATTTCGTCTTATACGAGATTGTGTTTCGGATGATATACCGTTTCCGTTATAATATGATTGATCCATTGTCCATATCATTGTTTGTGACGATAACGATGACGACATCAAATATATTGTTGGTGGCAGAAGCAACGCCAAAGATATTACAATGAGTACCATAATAACTTGTGATGTTCGTGTCAATGTTAAATATCTTACAATCCATCGTTGCCAAGACAATGATAGTATAGATCTTGGCGCTTTCTTCTGAAATCGTCGTATCGGCTGTTGTTGTTCGTATGACAATGACGATGATGATAACGATAAGTTCGACGATGACGACATAGTATCAGTATTACTTAAACTTGCGCTTGTTGTACGATTGGTCGGTTCGGTCGATATCGATGTCGATGGCAATACTAAACGATGTCGTCGAAGTGTATTTGTATTATTGTTACTATTCAATATATCATCATCTGTATTATTATTGTTTTCGTTCTTCATGCTGGTTGCTTGTATTGTGGCGCCTACAGTACTAGTACTTTATCGTTGGTGTTCCGCCGATCTCCTCCAAGTCTACGCTTGTTTTCTCTCACTTACGCCAATTAGATTTTTCGTTGTTTGTCTAGTATCGAAGTGTGCGTATGACGAAAGTGAAGAATTCTTCAAATGCAAAGACAAGTAGTCATCGTGTTCGACTCTATTACCGGTTACATTGAAATACAAATTTGAATTACAGTATCGAAAAATCGAAAAATCGAAACTTCTTCTTCTTCTCATTATTTGTTTTTAGTATTTTGATTACCGTGCTTTCGCTCGATACTCAATACGATGATTCAAAAAAGTTTCCTAGTCCGTGATCAAATCCAGTCACTTCATCCTTCGCGATCATTTTTTTTATGTCATTTAAAATCATACACACAATCTTTAATGTTCAATGTACGTATAGTAGTATCAAACATCAATCAAGTCAATCAATCTAGGCCGTCGACTTTTTTGATTGTCATAAAGTATCTATTGCGTTTCTGCATCCAACAAGGCAAGCAAGAGCTCACCATTCATTAATAACCGTAGAATATATAAATAAAATGTGGCAGCATCGATGGGCTCTATGGAGTGGTTTTCTCGCATCAACCGCTTCCTGTTTCATCAAATTGGGATTATCGAAGGAATCACCATTGTTACAACTCGTTCAAATTCATATCTGTGAACGCTTTATATATTCTCCATCATCATCATTATCATCATCATCAGCGCCCCTTTCATGGTTAGTCGACCTAGATGAATTTCTATTGGGTGGAATACATTACGTATTAGGAGAACTAATGATTAAATATCGTATCAATCTAATGCCGTATTGGAAAAGTATACGAACCAATGTTATTGAAGATATTGCGATCCGATTGCATCTTTTCGAGGTGGATTATGTCCAACTGTTTATTTTTTCACCTATCCGATTGATTTGTATCGTCGCTATGATTATTACAAATGCATATATGATTGCTAGCTTTTTAAGAGGATTAAAAGAAAGTGGAACAGTTGCTGGATCGTCACTTTCGACTGCAGCCAATTTTGCTGTTAGTGCTATGTACGGGAAACTCTTGTGGGAGGAACCGATGAATGGGAAATGGTGTATCGGATTTTCGTTTGTATTGCTTGGTGTTACGATCCTATCAAATGTACAGTCGACCAACGACTTCGATGTGACCGCTACTACTACTACTACTACTACTACTAGCAATGCTAAAAAAGTATATGATGGAAAAATTAAACACACCAGAACAATGTACCCGTCATCGTCTCCAGCAGCAGCTCCATCTAATAATTCTATGACGACGAACATCAAGAAAGGCAAAGTCGCAAATATGAGGAAATCTTTTACTGATATAGGGTCTCCTACAGAAAATATTTCCACGAGTAGCAGTAAGCCTGTGATACCGGTGACGCCTTCACCCAGACAGACCAGTCGATCATCAATACCGTTCAAAACGACGACCAAAAAAACAAAAGTGAAAGAAAATCTAAAACCAGAGTCTTCTTTGACACAATACTATCCTCAATCTGTACTCAAATCTAGCGACAAAAAATCATCATCAGTTTTGATCAATCGGAGTTTTCTAAATGAATGTGCTTTGTGTGAGGGCCCTCTATTTGACGAAATTACAGGAATTTCTACAGACTCTATTGCTGACTTGTCAACCAATACGTGTTTCCATTTGTTCCATTCCAAGTGTCTCAAACAAACTAGCAAATCCTACGGAAATGCTTGTCCTCTTTGTGAAAAACCGTTGGCAATGTGGAATTCATCCAAACAAGCTGCTCACTTTCCTGGTTTTTGGTTAGAACGTGTTGAAAGATACTTACATGCTATGGGTAAGGCACCTCAAGATCCGACGTCTGGAAAAGAGATTTGCTTACCTGTGTCGACGATCAGAAATTATTTCCTAAATCATGCGAACGACGAGAAGGAAATTCAATCCTTGACACAAGCTCAGAAAGAATACATAAACGATGATCCAACTGGGATGGGTAAAGGATTAATTTCCGCTTTAGAATGGGGTGGATCTATAGATTACAATATAGCACCAAAGAGTCATACGGGATTTTCTAAAGCGTTGCGTACTCGGGGAATATGGAAGTACGATCAAAAGAAGGATGATATATGGTTTTGGGAGTGGGGATCAGTCCATCCTCGACAACGCTGTGATCAATGCCAATTGATCAAACGGCCACTTCCGGTACAATGTCAGGGATGCCAGGGCTCGGCAGAAGCCGCTTATTACTGTAGTGAATCATGCGCAAAACGGGATAAGCAACGGCATAAACAGACCTGTGAAGAATGGTCAAAATATTCTCAACAATAAATGGAAACCATTTATTCCTGAGAATATTTTCAATGAGGATAAACATGGGTCTTTAATTTAAATGTTAAAAAACCAAGAATCAAGTCCATGCATCAAAAGAAACACGAAGAATCATTACAACAACAGTAGCAACAACAACAACAACAATAGCAGCAGCAACGAAAGCATTAAACGTGAGTGCCGTTACATGTTGAACAGTTTGTATTCCAGATCCAATGCCGAACATGTCATGGCAATGTTTTCTTCCTGCAACGATGCGATAGTAGCAGCAAAAGCCTGTGATCTACAATCGAATTGGGAAACGTTCATGTTGTCGATCTATCGAAACGTCATACAACAAAACAATACGGAATACATGATGACTTTGCATTCTACTTCGGTTTCTTCTTTGCCTGCAATAGCGTTTGAAGAATTAAGTGAAAGATTTTTAAAAGATAAAAATCGTGCTAAATATTTTCATGCGTTTAAAAAAACAATTCAAGTCTTTTTAGAAAAAATTGTCACTAATTTAGAAGACGTGCAGGTAGTGTTGCATTCGATTGCAGGCGACAACAAATTGAAAGCTATGGGGTTTGATGATTTGCAAGTGGAGACAAATGTGCGGTTGCAAATAAAAATGAATAATACCAAACAGTGAAGCTTACTTTTAAAATAATTTGCATTTACTTTAATTTAAACTTTTAGAAATATACTCATTAGACTACCTTCTATATCAAAAAACTATAAAGAAATGATCTATATGCTATATTAATTTACTATTTTTAAAATGTCTACCAGGTACCTTTTATCTAATTTAGGGTTACCTATCTTTAAAAAAGTTGTCATGTCTTGCGACGTTTAGTTGTTCGCGACGATGCTGCTTGACTTTTTTTTTTCTTTTTCTTTCCTTTTTTTGTTCTAACAAATGCTTCTTCTTCACATTTCATATTAACTGCTACAAGATATTCTAATTTCTGACCATGCCTGATACCAGTTCGATCGTTCCATGCATTATGCAAACCAACGATTTTACCGGCTTGATTAAACAACGGTGCACCTGAATGACCCCAATACGTCCAACAACTATGTTTCAAAAACATACCTTTTTCTACATTTTATATATTACTCCCGCTGCTTCCATATATTTTTTCTTTTCTCCTCTCGCTGCTTCCATATATTTTTTCTTTTCTCCTCTAGTTGGGGCTCGTCCTCTGTCCGAAATTTCTTGATTTAATGCGTTAACAACAGGATCAACATAACCCTCACAATAGCCTACAGATACATGAAAGCAAGGCGGACTAAATTCAATTGTACCTGGATGAATGCTTTCTAAATTAATACTAGATGGATTTCCAACACAAAACAATCGTTCACCCACTTTGACTGCTTCTTTTGCTACTGTTGCAAATGGTAAAGATGTCATCGATTCAGATTCATCAGTTGATTCATCCGCATCCGTTAAATCAATAGTATTTCCATTACTGGTCATCGTTGGTAAAGATTGCAATGGGATTTCTGCACCTAAAACAACGATTGCCACATCTTGTGTTCCATCTAATGTTTCACACGTTGCTGCACATTCAGTAATAAAAACTCTTCCAGAACTAAACATCACCAGTTTTTGTCGACCTACCCTTGACCTTGTAGGAATGATATCTATTAATTCTTCATCCGCACGTGTGTCGATGACATGACTACAGGTTAATATTTTACCATTTCCTATATGCACACCGGTTCCCGAACCTCCTTGTACAAAATGAACGACTGCATCAAATGTTGTACTACTAGTAGTTGTCTATGAAGGAAGCCACGGTGTTGTTTTGATGCCGCTTGGTGCTTGCCAGAACGAACTCGAATTCTTTTGTCGTAAAGGTGGCGTTGCTTGTTTGGTTTGAAACAAAACAGCTGGATGTGTCTGAGTGGTTGGACAACACTCATTAAAGAACTTCGATAGAAAAGAAAAGGATTGTACAATTCTTCGATGATTTGATTGACAAGATCGTCGACGTTCTCTTTGATCTTTTGGTTGCATGATATCCAAGCATCTGGTAATCCTGCTAAAATAGCCAGTTTTTTGCGTTGCTGGTTAGAACAGGACAACAGAAAAGCGATGGCATTTGTTGAGATGGAAGTGGCATATAGAGATGAAAGGAGATTGGTCATGTTGATAGCCGCGGACGAAGAACATGAAGTTCTGGCAATAGATAGATTCGAATTTAAATTGTTTGATGACGACGACGACGACGACGACGACGATGTAGACGACGATGACGACGATGTAGACGAAGACATGTCTAAAATAAAAACAAAGAATCGTCTCTAAATTATAGTATGTTACATGCCTCTCAAGATCTAGTCTTACAACCAATCACACATAGTAATGATATTTGAAAGTAAGTTCAGTAGTTGTTGAACAATAAATCAACTACAGTAGTAGACAATCTTCATAGATAGGCAACTTGGAGGTGATATAAGCTTATTCGTATACATTTTTATCCACGTCTGAACGATAAAATGCCAGAGTTCACATCACATAAATCACACATCTCGATCGTTCACCGTTGCATAAAAACTCCAGAAGATCTTCTTTCATAATGCTATTTGACATCACTACATTTCTTTCGAAACGGTATCTATTTCGCTTTTGGGGAAGAAGTTTTCTGGCTAGCTATATTGAAGATAAGTGGTAGACCTTACCAGAATTATGTCCAACAAGGAGCAACCTAGAATACATTCACTCGAAGATATCCAGAAGGCCATATCTACGCCTGGATTTCAAAATGAACTGATTGAAGGAATAAAAAACGGTTTCGTAGCTTATGAAAAAGGTGAATTCTATGCAGCCCCGATACAAACCCTTGGTCTACCACCATTCCCGTTCTTAAATGTGGATAACTATGTGGCTCAAACTTGTGTTAAATCAGGATATTTCAAAGGTCACGATCATTATGTGATCAAGGTCGCAAGCGGAGGACATCCAATGCCTAGTGAGTAGTATGTGTAGGAGTATCATTATTCTTTTTCAAGATATTATTTCAAAATTGTTTCTAAACTAATAAAAACTGTACGTTTATGTTAATACGGAATTAATTGTCCAATAATTCGCTCTATATATATCAATAGACAGCGGCCTTATGCAGGTTTATTCGCAGAAGACTGGTAGGTTGGAAGCGCTCCTTTTGGATGAGGGCATCTTGACAGAATTAAGGACAGCTGCAGTTGGTGCTTTAGTAGTAAGAATATTAGCTGCGCCAAAAATCGATATGATCGGTATCGTAGGAACAGGCGTACAGGCAAGATACCAGTTGGAAATGCTTTCTGCTGTTACAGATTGCCGGAATGTACTTGTATACGGACGAACACCACAAAAGGTAGATCGTTTTATTTCGGAAATGACGTCAAAGGGCTGGAACATAAAAGGAACAGATTCACCCGACAACTTACTACAGGATACTGATGTAATTATAACAACGACACCCTCTCGTGAAGCGATTCTTGGAAAATCGAACTTAGAAACACGCAAGAGTGGCCTAACGATAATCTGCATTGGAGCGGATGCTCCGGGAAAATATGAGATCAACCCTAATTTAGTTGCCAAGGCAGCTTTGTTGGTTGCAGATAGTACCACCCAGACGGTACAGCGAGGCGAATTCCAGAAAGCGGTCAAAGATGGTTTAGTTAAAAAAGAATCCTTAGTTTCTCTTGGACACCTTATCGAAACAAAGGATTTGCATCGACGAAAGGAAGGAGATAATCGCTTAATTATATTTGACTCATCTGGTGTCGCTTTACAAGATTGTGTTGTGTCATCATTGGTAGTGAGAAAGCTAAATTAAGATATGAATGCTCGTTTCAGCCAACCAAATAATAATAATAATAATAATAATAGTTATAATATAGCTGTTAATCTTCTTTCACTCCCAGCTGTTGTAGTTTAGAGATAATGAATTCTTGAATCTCCCTTGCTGAAGCTCGTTTTATGGGGTCTTGAATCCAACACATTTCAATAACCTTTAACATGGCATGATCAAATGGATCAGCAGAGTCTTGAACTGAACTTGGAATATCCGGTCTTTCTCCATCTTTAATTCGTGATTGTGCCTTCTCGCTTTTTTCATGTGCAAATGGAATCCCACCAGTCAATACGGAATAAAGGATATTTCCGAATGAATAAATATCTACAAACAAGGAAGAATGAAAAATGCGTCAGAAATTTCAGTTGAAATTTTACAACTACAGTAGTAATAATTGCACGAAAGAACTCACCAATCTTCTCCGTTTGTGGAACATATTGATACTCTTCTGGAGATCGAAACTGAATACAATACATGCGGCGAAATGAAAGAAACAAAAAAGTTGAGGCAGTTGCCGTAAAAATAACACAAGTACGATTTTTCCAAATTGAAATCAAAATCCAATCAGTGTGTACCGGTATACGCAATACAATACAATACAATACAATATAACATATGTACACACGCAACACATACCGTTCCTGGATTATTTCCAACCTCGTATTTACATATCTCATTTGTTTTTTTATTTATGGGTAAAAATCGAGCACGATTAAAATCATTAAGTTTATACAATCCAGTCTCCTCAACATAAACAAATTGTCCCGAATGTATATCAGTATGAGCAATACTCGGTACACCTTCCTTTGCAAAATTGTGTAAATCGGCAATACCCGATATAGCTTGATACGCAACCACAAGGCGTTCTTTTGATGACCATGGTCTGAAATTGTCCTTTTTTCGATGATGTTTATTGTAATATATACTATCTTCAAGTGACCCCCCATCAGCAAATTCAAATAAACCTGAATTTCCACATGCAGCATAAATTTCCATAACAAATGCTGATGATGTTAATCGTTCCATAGCAACCGCATCTCGTCGATGTCTATCATAATTTCTTGGTACATAATCATGGGTATATCTCATTGATTTCAATACGAAAGTTTCTACGTTGTTGTTATTGTTGTTGTTCTTATCATCATTGCCATTGTCATTGTCATTGTGTTCACTACGAAGTGAATTTTTAACACTCCATACGTCTCTCCAATATCCTGCTGCAAGATATTTTGAAAATGAATGCGCCGAAAAGAATTCGTTTTTATTGTTGTTATTATTATTATTATTATTATTATTATTATTATTATTATTATTATTATTATCAGATACTACCGGAAATGGAATAAGATTAGTCATGTCAATTTCCATTATATGATTACATGTTGGAAATGACTTTTCTTGCCAATCATATTGTGCTATACAATCTTCACCCATATCTTGTAATGTATCAGCTTCACCATGTCTATAATCTCTTGAATCAAGAAGAGCCTCCTGTGCTCTCACCTCAGATTTTGTCATAAATTCATCACGAACAATTCGAATACGTGTATTGTCATTGTATAGAAATATCCGATTAGGATCAAGATGTTCTATTCCTATATAAGAATCTGAATCAGTAACAGCGAAATAATATCCAACGGTACGTGGTTTATTACTATTCTTAAAATTGTCACTATTATTATTAGCAGTATAAGAAGATGATGGTGATATTATTGACTTCCGATCCATTTTATCTACAATGATGATAGGTTGATAAAGTACTCGTTGCTGCTGTTGTTGTTGTTGGTTGAAACTATTGACATTAACATTGTTCGAATCGATGCCGAATCCAACGCCGCCGCCGACATCGTTGTTGTTGTATTGCAAAATAACGTGCCGAGTTGCAAGGATATATATAAAGACTAAACAAGAAATTAATATCATACCTATCATTCGAATAATCATCAACTTTTTACTAATCGAACGTCGTTTAGTATTTCGATGTAGTAGTACTGGATGGTTGTTTCTGCTGCTGCTGCTGCTGCTGCTGATATCCGTTAGCGGTAGTAGCCCTTCGTCATTGTTCCCTTCAACGGGACGAAAAGATCGACTGGTGGTCGTCGTTCCCGTTCTCTTCATTTTGGAGATTTAGTATTACTTTTTAAACTTTCCATCGATTACCCCAAATGGCTTCAGATACGTAACGTGAAGCGTTATGAAGGAAAAATGAAGACAGTTAAACAAAGTTGTAATTCTTGTGATAGTCAAATAATGGATTTCAAATTTCGAAAGATTGAGAAGAAGGATACATACATAACTAACGTTAGATTTAAATAAAGGCCTTTTTCAATATTAACTATAATCCTAATAACTGAACAATAGTTTGATTTTTTTAAATTTCATGAATATTATCACCTTACTTTGAGCACCTCGACAGAGGGGCATAAGTAATAACATTAAGTGTATAATTTTAAATATATATATTGTTCAAATCTCGTATAAATAATGTAATTGAGTACCAGGACCAATTTATGTTTGTGTATCCTACTGTATCCAGCAGACACAAAACATCAAATTTTTGCCTTTTAAAGTCAAAGTAAAATTCCATCCATGGCTGTACTCCTCTAAGATAATATACAAGTCAGCGACTAAACAATACGCATATTGGCGGATCGATAACACTTCTAATCGTAAGAATCTCGGGCCGGAATTCCTTGCTGGCTGAGTGTCGAGACTATGATATAAAATTGCAATTAGCAGCATGAAGGGAGCAATAAATGAAATTGATTTTGATTTGATGCCGATATCGATATCGATAATAGGCAACGACGACGAGAGATCATCTCTCAATGTTTGGAGAAGGCGATTTGTCAACTAAATAATTCATATTGTCTTTGTCAAGAAAATAATCGTCACAGTGTAATTGGGTCATCAATTTGTTTTCCAAAAAATAACAATAATAGTAGTAATACAAGTAAAAGCAAAAGCAACAACAACAACAACAACAAGGGCAATAACGGAAAACCCCATGATATTGAGACACGAATCGCTCTCACATTATTCCATCAATGGAAACGTGATGCTGTAACTAGAATCAAAAACCACAAAAATGCAATCAGCCATAATAATAATACGAATATAAATAGCAATGATTCTAACTGCGAAATCAAATCATCATCATTATCATCATCATTATCATCATCAAATAAGTCAACAATAGCAACACCTAACGAGGCTGCTGCTGATTCTATGCAACCACCACCAAATCCGTCGTCTATGTCTATTGTTACTATCATTTCTGATTTGGGTTTATCACGAGATGTATCTTCTCCTCGACAATTGGCTGATTTGATATGTCCAATATTAGAAGAAGAATTTAGAAATAATCCACAATGGGAAATTGCACCCGATGTTCGATCACAATCATCTGGTATAATATCTATGATAACAATAAATCGGTCACAATTATTACGACAAGCTGGTAGATTACCATGTCCATTTTGTATCCAATGGTGTAAGGGTGAAAAAGGACTTTGGTGGCATCAACAACAATATCATCTCGTAGTGCATTCACAGGCAGCCGCTGTAGCTCAAGCTACGATTATTAATTCAGATGCCATCATTCTATACGGTGAAAAAAATTACTTTCCATCGGGTTTGGTGGTCGGTAATAACAACACGTCGGATACCACTAATACTAATACTAACAACAACAACAACAACAGCAACAATCTACATCTTCTATCGGATCCTATAGAATGTATACGCCAGGGGGACTTAGATGGTCTAAAAAGAGCGATAATAGAGAATCGCGGTTATGAACCATCAACAATATTCGATACCAAAGGTGCAACACCTCTTATGTGGGCAGCAGGAGGTGGTCATCTAGATATAACTTGTTATCTCATAGAATATTGTAAATGTGATCCAAGTCAATCACAAAGGGGGAAACGATCCTTTGCTGGTCGAACAGCATTGCATTGGGCTGCCCGTAATGGACACTTAGATATTGTTCGATATCTTCTGACGTCGACAAGTTGCAGCAGTGGCAGTGACACTGTAATGATGGATGGTGATAGTAACAATCCTGTACCATCTAAAGAATCAACAACACCAACGCCACCACCACCAACAACAACAATCAATAGTAAATTGCTTGAAGCAAAGACTCAGGATGGAACGACAGCCTTTGGATGGGCCAGCTGGCAACGACATATAAACGTAATGGAATTTCTGTATGAAAGTGGTTGTGATATTCACGTATTAAATATCTTTGGTTGTTCTCCTGTATTATGGTGTAGTCAGGGAACTAACGGTGACGGTTTACTTGCTTTACAATGGCTTCGAAATATGGGCTGCAATATGAGACTAGTCAATCACAATGGACATGGTGTACTACACAAAGCTGCTCAACGAGGTCAACGTAACGTTGCCGAGTGGTTTGTCAGAGAGGAATGTACAGGAATAATAAATGCGATGACTACGTCAAGTATAGCTGCAACAACCGGCGATAATACTATTACTACTACTACTACTACAATCACCACCACCACCACCACCGAACGTGACACTCTTCTTGCGTTAATTGGACCGGATATTGAAGGATATTGTCCATCTGATCTTGCGGGTATGGACGGTCATAGCAATAATGAAGAATTTGCAAAATGGTTAGCAATGATAGAGATTCAGATATGTCAAAATCTAAATTGTGTACCAATGTATGAAATACCAAAGGAATATTCATATTCAGACAATATCAATAGCAATAGCAATAGCAATAGCAACAACAGTAAATACAGTTGGGAACAATATGGTGGCTTACGACGTATTAGGTCTGCACTAGAATCACATAAACCATAGACCATAGAATGTAGGCTGCGCAAAAACTACTATGATCGATAGATAGACGCCAGGACCCAAGTGTTTCGGCGAATTAAATTTCCATTGAATATAAAGGAACTAATTTATTTAATTTGTGCCGCCGCACAAATTAAACAGTCGTAATTAACAAGCTCAACTTTATAAATAAGTTAGTAAATTCGCCGAAACAAGATGGGGTGAGCGAACACTCCAGTTGAATCAATGCTATCATTTCAGAGAACAAAAATAGCATCACGTATTCTTCAATAGCACAGCTCATCATGCAGCTTCTGTGCTTGCATATACGCGTATAGATAATAATAAAAATAAAATTCATGCATAGAAAGGCGATTGAGTCAAGTCAAGTCGAATAGAGTAAGTTATATGTTCAAAAATTTAATTCATTCTATGTTGTTAATTTTTATATTAAAGTAACTATATAGTTTCTATTCATTTATCCATGACAACGAATAATATCTCTACAACCTTTTCGTGCTGCCTGTCCACCTTTATATAAATATTGTTGATGTTGATCTTCAGCATTATAAAATATATTTGCTGGTAATAATTCAACATCACAATGATAACGATTATTCATATTGTTAATACTTGTTGATAGTAATATAAATTCATTTGCTTGTTGTTTTTGTTGTTCATTATGAAAATATATTCCATGCTTATATTGTAATGAATCTTCTGTTGTTGTTTTTGCATTTGGGCTATTATCATCTTCATTGTCTTCATCATCTGTTTCATCTTCTGCAAATATATCAAGTTTAAAATATTCTGGTGCAGTTGCTACTAATCTATCATTATATATAGTAAGTATATCTTTATATGATACAATACGTGAATCATATATGACCATAACAGCCTCCCGATGCTTAGTAGAACCTTCTGATATTTCCTCATAGGATGGATTTGAAACGATACCTTGTGAATATCCAGCTCTTGTACCTACTATACCATTTGTTCTCATAAATGCTAATTCTAATCCCCAAAAACAACCAGCTGCGAATGTTGCGATTTCATATGGTGATGATGTACTGCTTGTTGTTGTTATTTTTGTTTGTGATATATCTGCAGCTTCTTCTTCTTCTTCTTCTTCTTCTTCCTGTAGTTTATGTATTGGGAATTTATCAATAGATAAAACTTTAAATGAACATAAATAAGATGATCCTGCCAATGGATGATTCGCATCGACTATAATAGTATCTTTTGTTACTTCGAGAACATTTACTTGTATACCACCTTGTAAATTTAATGTAGTATTTGGTTGTATTTTTTCAATATGTTTAACCTTTTTTAAATTTGTTTTAGGAACTTCTATTACCATATCAGGATTATGTCGTCCAAATCCTGCATCAATTGATACGTTCTTAATTTCATCATCAACTATCATACCACCACCACCACCACCACTATTAGTATCAGATGATCCATTGAGTAATAATAGTTCATGCAATCCAGGTAAATAATTACCCCATCCAAGTACAAATGTAATTTCACCAGATGAATCAAATAAATGTTCAGGTACAAAGCCATCTTCTGGTGTCAGCTGTATATTCAGTGTTACAATATCACCAATACATGCAGCCGATGATGCTGCTGTTCTCGTACTTGATTCATTATCAACCAGCATTGTTTGTACGGATCGTAATGAACGTTTCTTTCCCAACGATGACGATGATGGTGATGATGTTTCCGTGTCCTCCGTTCTTGCCATTGTCATTGTCACTGTTCTTATCAACTTATTACTATTGTTATTGTTATTATTATTTGAGTAGATATTGATAGTATTAAATGCAGTTATCACAAAAAGTAATTGACCACAGAAGATGAAGATGATTGTTATGATGCTTAGTAATCTGAGCATTATTCTTTTCTGTGGCTGTCAGTTGATAGATGGCTGAGAGGAACTACAGTGGTATTATTGATTCGACGATGATCGATCGTTGATGCTATTTTTGTCGCTTCAACCTACACAAGACTAGAACTATTATTACTGTATCAAAAGATGTGTATTAAATAAAAAGTAAGTGAATGGTGGTAAGCACGCGGAAACCCATGGAAAGATACCATTTAAGGCCTTAACTCTCCGTAACCCTCCGTAAAATATTTTAGTAAAATATTAAAATATATTTTACTGACACAGCAAGCAATGCGCTGACACGCCCAATACATATTCTGTACCCGCTACCAAATGTAGGACGAGATGACGCTACGGGTTCTATCTGGTTCCCAACCTTTCCTCTTTGACGCCGAAAACACGAACTTCGACTAAGATAAATTTGGGCTCATGATTAAAAGTTTGTCAAAATAGCATGCGCGCGACAAACAATAATATTAATAATATTATTATTATTATAATGCAATTACACTAAAAGAAAACCTTTCAGACCCGCGAAAAATTAAACTTTCGACCTCTTACTATTGTGTGTTTGATCGACATACCGCAGTACTGTACAGTAGGAATCAATCATTCTTGCTACTGGTACTTAGTGGAGTGTCATGTATGTATGTATGTATGTATGTTAAGTATTACTGCATGTACAGTACATTATAAATACTGTAGTTAACTGCTGACATGGATCATACTATGTGATGGCATGATTGCACTTTCGAAAACATGCACTGGTGTTCCTTAATTATGGATTGTTCCTGTCACAGCCTTTATGTTTTCAACTCCAAGTTGTTGCTTAATTAAATCTTAATATGCTCAACTCTCTATTACTACTACTACCACTACTACTGCTACTTATCCGACAAATACAACAGAGGAATTGACATTTAGTGCTGGTCAGATCCACCCAAAATGTAACAATAGTAGCTCTGGAACTTATTTGCTCACTGGATTTCTTGCGGCATATCATGATGAGTCTTCTCTATTCTATAAATAAGTCATCTCTAAACCTACCAGTGGTTGTGGTTGACTATAATATGTTGAAGCATAAGTAGTTGATTAGTGGTACCAGTAAGATTGAGATGCTACCACTACCAAATAGTATCACACACCATATAATGTATTACTAGCACTGAGGAAATTTGGCAAATCTTTCCTCAGAATTCAACTCATCACATACATACTGGACCATCTTCCGTTCATACGGACTTGCTAGCTAACAAGTCGGGACTTGTTACAGTATGTGTAGACTAAAAAATTTATCTAGAAAAATAAATGAAATCGCGCGGTTGTGGGATGCGATTGTTTTTTATTAAAAAAAAATTCTTCGATATTTTATGACGTGTTAAAATATGAGGTGGTATACGAACACGTACGCACATATATATTACTACGCGCAAAAAAGAGACCACTCCTTCAAGCGAAAAAACTATCTCCACCGTGCGCGAATTCCCATTCGTCGTAAGCGACGAATAAGATCAAATTCGTAAGTTTTTATGTGTATTACGTTAAGCGATTAGTTTTAGTGCCATACGCAAAATAAATACAACAAGTTCTCTCTCAACTGCTTTAGCTAAATAACTCTTTGTCGACGTCATATGGCGCGTGCCTATGAGAGTTAATTAAAAAACTATTTGAAGAACATGACTGTCAACGAATATTCTTTTTTAAACTCTATTTTGTTCCGTAGGTATATCACCCTTGTGGTTCAATATTTGAAATTGTGTGGTCGTGACGACCACATAATTTCAAGAAATCATCACAAGCTTGCGGCCGCGACTACCACTTTCAAGCTTGTCGCAACACCACTTTAAAACTTGTACTGTACTGCAGCTTTGTATTGCACGCGGCCGCATCACAATAAACAATAAGCAAATCAATCTCACATAATAGGTCTAACATTCTCATCGAAAATAAGACAGGAAGAAAAGATTTAATAGTAGTAAGGTATGTAAGAGGTTCATCTCTCTATTTGAAACCAGCTCTCTTTCCTCGCGATACAATCTACCATCTCCGTTAATTTCGTTCGGCGTTGTTGTATTTTGCCTAGCTAGTGATGTAGTCTTTTACGCTTGGGGACTTGGTACACTACAAGTGATATTCAGTATCATTTATTTATCGTTTTGTTCACATCACACCACAGGACAGAAGCCAAATTGTTCTGCTTTTGGAAATACTCTGATTGCGTAGCATCGTGTCGCAATATTCTGGTCCATTAGTTATGCGGTATGTGGTGTGCCGGTGTGTCCCCTTGCTGTCTTGTCATACGCATATAATAGGGCTTGCTTATTCGTCGTTTCTCTTTGTCTTTCATACACGCACACGCTACCCCCCCCTCCCTCCTCCTCGAAAACAAGCACATCTTTAACATGGCAAATACTGAATGCTTATTCGTCCCCCCCCCCCCCTCCTCGAAAACAAACACATCTTTAACATCGCAAATGCTGAATACAGTATTTTCATATACATGTGCGTTTCCATTTCTTTTCTAACGTTGGACATTGGTATGCTAGCGTTTTGCGAACGTGGATTCTCTCTCACACACGCACACGCCTCTCTCTCTCTCTCTCTCTCTCTAAAGCATACACTTCATATTAGACATGACAAAACATCCTAAACAAAAGATACCGGTCGGAGACGAAGAAGAGGCAAATGGATCATCAACTTCTTCAGGTGACAGTACTGATTTGGTTGAAGAAAAGGTGGAAGGTTCTACAAGTGAGAGTAAAGAAGAAGATGAAGGAGGAGGTATCGGTGCGGCTGTTACAAATGGTACTACAGATGGTATTGGAGGAGTGGTTACAGCAGCAGCAGCAGCAGCAGCAGGACGAAAACGAAAACAAAATCAAACAGGGGAATCTGATGCCAGTTGTGAGGAGGATCGTAGTAAACGTCAAAAACGATTAGCAATGAATCGTGAATCTGCACGATCTCGTCGCAAACGTAAGAAGCTGTTACATGGAACTCTTACAAATCAAGTATACGAACTTAAATGTCAACTAAAAGAAGCAGAAGAAATGGTTATAAGATTAAGAGAAAGAAATAAACAACTCGAATCTCAAGTGATGGAAGTAAGTCGTTATATACCACCCGAATCAGATTCTAGAAGTAAAAATGGAAACGATGGAGGAGGGACTAACAGCTATACACAATCAAAATCTCAACCACCATCACAAACAAGTCAAGGTCAAGGTCAAGGACAAGGACAAGATCAAGGACAAGGTCAAATAAATCAAGAACATTCTTCTCAAGAAATTTTGCTGCAACTCACGCAGCACCTCCAACAACAAGCACGTCAACAGTCGGCCACCGTATCGTCATCATCTTTGCCTCAACAGCAGCAGCAACAATGGACTACTAATGCGGATAGTAACCTAATGAGGATGTTACAAGAACAGCAACAATCGTCGCTTATCACAGCTAATAAACCTACTTCTAATGCTACTGACTTGAGTGGGATGATGACGGCGCTGGGCACAGCATCGCAACAGCAGCAGCAACAAGATTCGTTACGATGGATTTTGGCTTTGCAGCAGCAACAGCAACAGCAACAATCGGGATTGAAACAACAGTCGCAACCACAATTACCAACACAGCAACAACCTCAACCATTGAATCATGTCCAACAGTTACAACAACTTCAAATGATGCAACAAGCGTCTTCGCCACCACAACAGCAACTCATTGGACAAATCCAACAGCAGCTACAACAGCAGCAGCAATACCCTGTCGGAAATAGCAGTAACGGCATCATCAGTAATAATGGAATAAATGCAGCAGCATTTCAAGCAAGAAATGACGATTTACCATCGGTACGCTTACTTAACTAATGTTTGAACGATTCAGAAGAAAAATTGAAAGCGATAAACAAACGAAACTTAATACGAAAATCCACCACGAGCTTTTTCTTGTTTTGTTTGAATATTATTTGAGCACGTGTGCAGGCTTTGATTCAAGAACTCTAGAAGAATAACTGAACCATTACTCACCGCCTTCTTCTTTCTTTCCACTTCTCTACTATCTTTTCATCTGTCTGCTTTTTGTTTTAGTCGCAGCAGCAATTTGATCAGCAATATCAACAACAGCGTGGAATGTAAGCCTCACAACATCAACAAGGAGTGCAGCAACAACAGCAACAACGCACTATAGGTGATAACAATGGTAACAGCTCCTCACAGCAACATCAGCAGCAGCATCAGCAGCATCAGCAATAACGTAATGAACAAGACGACCTACATGAAGGGCAACTATAACTATGTAAGCTCGGCAGCTGCTGGCACACAGTCTGCTGTTAATGGAGTGTGGTGTCTTCTCTGTTCTTCAATCTGTTATAGCTACGCGGAGCAAGTATCGTAGCTGGGAAGCGTCAGTTGAAGAGAGAGGGGAAAAAATAATGCTATTCGGAGAAGAATGTGTCTATTACAACAACAAAAGGAAGTAACACATTGCCATTGTCATCTAGGCTATGTTCATAAGAAAGTAAAAACGTCACGTCAATTACAGTTTAATTAGAAAACCGAATTTTTATAAAAAACATATATGTTGTACCACGCGTTAGAATACACAATCAATAATTGATCTTATCTATCTACATCCATCCAGGTAATTTATAGGATGATATTCTTCTTTATTCTTTCTCAGGAGCAACAGCGTTAGCACAATAGTAATAACAACACAAAAAAAGGTCAGTTTTTTGGAGGAGGAGTGACTACAGTATTTGCGTATCGTCGTGTAGTGAACCTCCATCCCGCTGATTATACAACTTGTACTTGTCATCCTGCAATATGGATAAATTATCAAGAAAGCCAATATTTTTTTCTGTCGCAATAAATATTGGATCTTTTCGTTCTAGACATGCTTTACATGATGGATTTGCACATGTTCTATAATCATGATCAGCATTTTCCATCGTTACATTATATTCTTCTGGTAGTGGACGACCTTCTTGAAATAGATCTTCATCATTCACAACATTAGGATCATATTCCATATCATCTTCTGAATCCAATTCTAATTCATCAATACATTTCGTATGTTCTTTGTACGCACGATGATTCTTCTTTTTTCGCATTACAACAAAGAAAACAACAAATGATAGTACCAGCGCAGAAGCCACAATAATAATCACACCAAATGTGATATTATTGGACCACCATCATTTGATTGCGCATATGATGATCCCATAAATGCAGCAGTAGGTGTAATACCAACATCTTGTGGTTGTTCCATTACCGTACCATCAAATCCATTAATATTGACAAAACCTTTGAATATGCTGCTTGCAATACAACTCGAGCTCCAGTAGTTCCTGCAGTATCGGTGTCAGTATTATTATTAGTCAAAGAATCGAACGAATCCTCCATCCAACTTACAAATTCATTATATGCCTCTCTATCACCGAATGGAGTTGCACCATTATTAGAGCTCTGAAGTTGACGTTGACGAAGTTGACGACGACGACGACGACGAGGTGAGAACCACATTGTTGCCTCAAGTTGTCCCCATACCTGATAACAGGATGTCGCGTTCGTATTAGCGTCGCCTTCGTTTTTTTCGATTGGACAACGTGTACCACTCACTGTATCTCGTCCATTAGAGGAAAGATATATCATTGTATGTTTCGAACTAACAAAGTCAGTACCACGACAACCCATTCCATGATCAACTAATGAATTATGTAATTTAGGTTCTACTAATGAATCAACAATATCTTGTACAGTATCAATATCGATGATTGTTTTTTCTTCACTGTCACTGTCACCGTCACCGTCACCACTAAGATAAATAAAATATTCAATATCAAAAATTTCAGTAACGTATGTTCCAATAGATGGTAATAACATACATGCTGTTTCTATACCACCACCATTATTTTCATCATATATTGTTGTATTTAAATATCCTACCACTTGTTGATCAGTTGTTGGAGCTACGATTGTAGGTCCTGTTGCTTCCGAAACAAGTTGTTGTTGTTGTTGTTGTTGTTGTTGTGTAGTAGTAGTAGGTGGTAGAGTCGGTACCGATATCGGTAGATTTAGTATACCGGTGGTGGTGGTGGCGGGTACAGGTTCAGGAGCAATGATAGCAGGTACAGGAGCAACAGTTGTTGCTACTATGACAACAGGTACAGGAGCAACAGTTGGAGACTTCGTTGGTGATAAAGTTGTTTTGATAGTTGGTGATGGTGGTGCCGTTGGATTCATGGTTGTTGGCGATTTTGTTGGATATTTCGTGGGTGTATTAGTGGTGGGAGATTTTGTTGGAGATGTTGTTGTAACGACGACAACGACAGGAGATGGTGTTGTTATTGTGACGGCGGAAGGATTTAATGTAGGAGACGATACAGGAACAACATCTCTCCATGGAGGTATCCATTCAGTTTCTTGATAATTTCTATTCTTCCATTCGCTCATTTTTGTAACACGATGCTGATTATTCTGATGTTGCTGATGCTGCTGACGAGTGGATAATGATGGTATCCTATTCTGCTGCTGCCGTTGCTGCTGTGTAATCTGACTCGTCGCTGCTATTACTCCATAATCAAGAAGAACTACAAACGTTACTGCGATCGCTATCGTTCCATGAAGAAAAGGTGACATTTTCTTCTTCTTCACTCTACTTTCTATGGTTCAAAGTATAATCTTTCGGTACAGTGTATTCAATAGTATTGGTAGGTCCTAAGTTTTGAGTATGTTGCTTACAGGTCTCTTGTTCGTTCGCTACTGTACAATTATCTTTGAATATTGAGAACATCAATCAACACATACATAATGATATACTGTATAACTTGATACTACTACTGCATGCAGAGAAGACAAAATTGTTCCTTGCTTTGAATTTTGCCTGTGTTAGCGTAGCCGACATTAATTAAAATTCGAAATCGCATTCAGATCGTGTAAAATTGATCTCGATTATCGGCGGTGAGCGTTCAATCATCGATAGATGATGGCGGGAGAATCGAGCATGTCATCCCTTGAAATCGCCGTTCGATAAAATTTTATTAAATATATGTTTTGGTATGCCCCTCGCGCAACGCTAACAGCGTTGAGAACTAACTGTTTTGGGGGTACATATCCCCAGAATACTGTATATACTTTTCATGTTTTTGACCTATCATTAGAGACTAGCTACAGTGGGTGTATACCTGTAAAAGAACTAGAAGCATGACTTTTGGGTGGTATTTCTAGAATTGCAATAGACCTGAAACTATGACTTTTATTCGATTAATTGAAATAGTAGAACAGATGATACTGTACTAGTAGAATGTAGAATACAGTACAGATGACAAATAATCCAATAAATTGGATGAACCGAAACCTTAACATTCTTACTAAAGTTTTGAAATGAAAACGTGATGCCAATTTTCAAAAAGGGGACACACTTATTATTAGCTCTTCCTACAGTATGTACTAGCTAGACACCAGTAATTTCAAAAGTAATACATTAAGTTAGCATTTCACTTTTACTTTGAGTTGAAACGTTATTTCTAAAAGATAAGGTATAATTCATTCTATATATATATATATATATATATATAAATGTTTCATTCGTCAGTTTAGTTTGTTGTTGAAGATGATGCTATATTCCTAGCTTGTTCCTGTACCATAGACTCATAATGGTCCAACTTTTGTAACCATCGAACTGGAAACCATCCATACGTATCCGTTGATATCGATAATGATGGATGTGATTCTAATTCTGATTCTGATTCTTCTTCATTTGCACCACTTGATGATGATGATTCTTTAGCTGGTAATCTACACAAATTGTATTGTCGATCTGGTCCAACTCCCTCCTTTAAAAATAAGAAAAAGAAGCGTACAGATAAAATATAACAAGTTAGGTAGAGTTAGTTCTCATCCATGTTGTTTTTTGTTTTACGTGTTTCGAAGAAAAAGAAAGAAAGAAAAGGATCGTATTGTAATGCTTACCTCTAAAACTTCAACTACATCTAACAATTGTACTCCTGATAGACAATGAATAAATCCAGTATCTCTTCGTATTACACAATGGAAAAGGGTCGGCTTTTTTTCTAGCACCGTTAAATAATAATCATCGTCGTCGGCGTCGTCGTCGATTATGATTATAATTATTTGCTTTTTGATGATTAGCGGTAATAGTAGCAGCAGCTATGAACTCCTTCCTTAATCCTTCATTAATACCTTTTATTTTATTCCCAAAAAACCAATCGGAGGCACCCCATGCAGCAAACATAACAGGTACAATCAACATCGATACAACGGCAGGCCATCTAGGAATTGGTTTAAAATTTTCATCATCATCATCATGCTGTTGTTGTTGTTGAGAGACTTTTTGTTTTGCTTGTCGTCGTTTCGACAGCCGCTTAGTATTCGAGGATGATGATGAAGAACTCAAATGACGATGTTGTTGTTGTTGTTGTTGTTGTTGTTGTCGAACCAAATGATTGATACGTTGACTATTAATAATATTCAATTTGTTGGCAAAACAACTGATATTATTAGTCGAGACAGGAAAGGAACATCGTAACGATGATATAATTCGTTTTGTAAAGAGAGTGGTTACAATCATCGTTCATGAAATAGTAGTGACTTTGTGACTTTAAAAAAGACCCATCGTCGTCATACGATATATTTGTAAGAGAACAATCTTTTCAAAATACAAGATGGCGGCCAGAATGAAATATTTTGATGATTTTTGATTTACGCGCGCATTTACTAGCCGTGAACTATGATGGCGCGAAAAATCTTGACCGTCG
Source organism: Fragilariopsis cylindrus CCMP1102 (assembly GCA_900095095.1). Classification (NCBI taxonomy): domain Eukaryota; phylum Bacillariophyta; class Bacillariophyceae; order Bacillariales; family Bacillariaceae; genus Fragilariopsis; species Fragilariopsis cylindrus. Next base: position 209,190 of record FMBT01000293.1, read on the forward strand.
ATTTTCACCGCCTTTGTCGTCATTGTTACCATTTTGATTTTGCTATTCGCTAACCTTGAACATAACCTGTTATCATTACAAGGACTGTCTATCTATTAATAAGTATTAATCATCCCTAGCTAGAACCTGAACAGAACCAACACAATTTTTGTACCCCGAACGAACGCTTCTTAATTCAAAAAAAAACGGAATCTTTTACATCATGGCAACCACTAATACAACCGACGCTACTACTACTACTACTACTGCTACTGCTGCTACTGATAGCAACAGAAACAACAAAAGGAATCGGATGTGTATGATCGTCAGATTCGATTATGGGGTGCGGAAGCACAAAAGAAGATACAAAATTCGAAAGTTTTATACCTTCATGTGACGGGAAGTTCCTCGGAGGTTCTGAAGAATTTATGTTTAGCAGGAATTGCTGCCACAATTTGTGATCCACGTCCTGCATCAGCATTAGATTCTCACCTTGTTTCTTTACTCATCCAACTAACAATAACAATAACAACATGACGAAGATCAAGAAAATCCAACCAAAAAACAAAAGATTAAATATGATTCGGTCGCACATGCCGTACGACCATTAGTAGAAGAATTGAATCCACTATTAGGATCTTGTCCAATCCTAACAAAAGATATTTCTACATTGACCGGGGAGGATTTAATAGATTTTGCTGTAGTTATCGCATCACAAATTCCACTGGAAGAATCCGTCCGGATTTCGAAGTTAGTACCAATGGATGTATTTTTTATACTATTGATTGTTTCGGGATGAGGGGTGCATCAATAATTGATTTAGGTGGAAAAGAATTCAAATATCGACCAGAACAGGGAAAGAAATTATTAGATCCGATACCTATTAAGGATTATGTTTCGTTGCCTGATATGGTGGAAGTTCCACTCCATAAAGCTATTAATCGATTTCATAAAAAAGGTCCACCACCTACCTGGGTTATGTACCGTTCATTATTAGAATATCAACGACAAACCACACGGTGGTTGGGGGATGGTGGAAATAATGATGATAACGCTGGCTGCTGCTGCCAAGAAGATAATCCAAGAATTTTTGAAGAATGAACAAGTTACGATGACAGAGAATGACCTTAACGATTTAATTACAGCTGGTATGGCACAAGTTGCTCCGGTTTGTGCGGTGTTGGGGGGTATGGTAGGTAATGAAATCATTAAGATTATTAGTGGTAAGGGAGAACCGGCAAATAATACAATATTGTTAGATGGTGGAGCTTGTAAAGCATGGACATTTTTGGTCAAAGCCAAAGAGTAAAGTCGTCTGTAATGCATATATTAATATAGTCCTATACTGTATATATATACATATATATATATATAATATTATGACGTAAGGCTTAAGAAAGAAGTATGATTTGTAATAAAGAGCGCATATTTTCGATCCACGTTTTATTCAATAGTCTCAATTTGTTTTCATCAATTAACTTAATATTTTCGTGGAACAACTACAATTGTAATTTTATTTTACTTTATTCGGTATTTGTTACTACAAGAAGTAAAAGTAAAAATTACACTATCACTGTCGCAAACCATAGTATTTAGCCAATAGGAAGCGTTTCGCCCGCAAGTTCCAATGGAATGCCAAACAGTCCTGGTGCATATCGCGTTTCTTTCAATTCTAACACTTGCTGCGGACCGGGACCAGTCAATGAAACGTATAGGTTCATTTCCCGTAAACAAACCTCCTCTACCATTTCTTTCAAAATTTCAAATCTTTCCGTCTTTATTCCTTCTAGCATCTCCAACTGTTCCTTTATTTTCTTCAACGACTGATGAGATGCACCAGCGATACTCAGTTTCATTTCAGCTCGTCGTATTTCTTCAGGAAGTTCTTTCTGGTTTTTGTGCAATAGGTGCTGCCTATCGACGATAGCAAACCAATCAAGCAATTGACATTTTAATAGTTCAGGATCGTATTGTTCCGTACATCCCTTTGTAACGGAAGAACTTAAATCGATATTTAATGCTGGTGGTAAATCATTAGTACAAGGAGATACTAAATTAGAAAGGATGGTTAACTCCGAAAGAAATTGATCGATACGTTCTTCTAGAGTAGTCGATGTCCTAAAGGACAATGCATCGAAGATACCACCCTTCGTGGAAAATGCATCATCTCTCGGTACCATGAGAAGATCCAAAAAGATCGGTCGAATTCCAGTGGATGTTTCCGAACCAACTGTTCGACATAGCACATATCCGAGTCGCTATTTTTTGTTTAGTAGGAAAAACGTTGGAAAAAAGAATAGTATGTTTGAGCGGCAAATCGATTCAAAAAAAATTATAATACAGTCATCAATCAGTGCACAAAATACAAATAATATTTTAAAGATCAAAACTTACTCGGACTGTTTCACGCAATGATGGCAATTCGCTAAGTTCAACTATTCCTATCACAGAATCGAGACTAATTCGTTTATGAGAAATAGTTCGTGCAAGTTCCGAAAAAGGAAATAGAGCCTTGCCCATATCTAACTCTAATTTTTCGGCTTCCATTTCGAGGGACAATAGCTCGACTAATTCTGGGGTTTTCAATTTGGCCATTAATTCTGCTTTAATATCTTCGGGCGATGAAGGAGAAGATTCTTTGTTACTCGAAGAATTATCCTGCTGCTTCTGCTGCTCATTCAGATAACAGTCTACCAGTTCCATGGGAGGTGCTCGCAGAAGATTTTGATGGGATTCCAGTAAGGATCGAAAGGGTGCTCTATATTCACACTTAACTAAGTACAAACGTTTAGTAACGACTGCCTCGGCCTCCATCGCCGCTTTGAATTGATACAGTCGAAGGGGTAAATCCTGCTGGACCAGTTTCACCAATACAAGGACATGATTTTCTAATTCTACCCAACTTTCACTAACTTTCGGGCGCAATTTCCATTGCTGTGAAGGACGTTCTTTTTCCTCCTGTTCTTGCTTTCGTCGTCGTCGCTGTTGTTGACCACGTTGAGGATGATCTGAACTAGTATTATTACTATTTTTGGATGATGATTTCGATTTCGATCCTGATCCTTTGGTGCTCTTGCTGCTTGTACCGGTATTTCCCTGAGGGCTTGTATCTGTTAATATCGATGCTGGGTCTATCACGGAAGGATTATCCCGATGTTTAATATAATATGAAATCTCTACTAACGGATGCTTATCTATGTTGCGAATCCATTTTTGACAGGCAAAGTAAACATCATCTGCCCATACAAAATCGGGACAATATATACGTGGTGATTCCCAACAATCCTTCCGACGTTGTATTGTGGGCTGACGCCGACCAGTCTCACATCTTTCCTTAGATTCTAAAATTCCATTGCGAATACCATGTAGACCAACACCAGTAACATTACTACCCTTATCAGAATAAAATAAATTATTGCTACCACTGTGATGAGCAGTGTTACTTACAGCTGATGTTTTCGTACTCTCATAGGCATCACTCAAATTAGCAGCCGCTGCCAGTCGATCTGTACTTAGTCGTTCTATAGCATTGCATGCCGATTCCAGACATTGCCAACCAAGTGTTTCGTATGGACTCGAACATCCATCAGTATTGTATAAGTATTGTTTTTCTTTGTATAAATCCAACACAATTCGTGCTTCGTGTTTGATATCCAACCAACAAGCCAAAAGTGAATGACTGCTAGCGATAGTTCCAGTCAATTGTCCTTCGACAGAACGAAAAAGAGCGACATCGAGAAGCGTAGTTAAACCCGGTACAGCCTTTAAAGGCAAAGGATTGTCTTCAGTTTGTCCTCTCTTCGCAGGAAAAAGCAAGGAAATAATAGACGACAGCATGGCTGTGGTCGCCATAGTATTTATGCAGTATTGGATAATGAAAAGAATGTAATACTTCTCTAAATCGGGGTTTTCTATTGCTGTTGTTTCGACTCTCTCAACTTCAATTTGTACGGTATTTATTTTTTATGTTTTATGTGGAAGTTCAGGCTTTACTAAGCACGGTAACAGCTACTAGTTGCTGTATCTACTCAAATACTGTACCGCTCGCAAGCATAGCACGAAATTCGGGGGAATATTCAATATAAGGGTTAAGGGGCGTAATCGTTGGGAGATCCGAGATACCTCCACGATTTCGAGATTTTATTAAGCAATGCAAAATTTAAATTTAAATATACACAGTACCGGTAATTATACAGTATCAAATAATTGATGAAGGAGAACACATAAGTGTAATAAGGACGTATCATATTGAACATTATCTTAGGAAAACCCCAACTATATACAGTACAATAATGGAGCCATTCGGTGTCAAAGCAAGTTTTGTGGCTACGGCAATGTCGAGTTTCCTAGCACTTCGTGCGTATAAACGAAAATCATTGACATCGGCAGGATCCGTCGTGGCCTTTGTAGTTGCATTCTTGTTGGTCGGTACTGGACTACGTGGTCTAAATCTGTTTACCTTTTATTTTATTTCTATGAAGGCTACCAAATAAAGGTATGTATTATACACATAGGTACTCGTATCTCTACTTTCTCTTTAATGGTATTATCGAACTCTTAATACTAACGTATTATATTATATCATTACATAAATATCGTTTTTCACAGAAAGAATACAAAGCAACCATTGATGGAACCATCGCCTCGAATGGAAGTTCGATAAGGGGGGCTAGTCAGGTCCTGGCGTGTTCTTTGTTAGCAACCATTCTCAGTTTGGTACATGCATTTCATTGCGGAAGTGAACGAGCTGTCGTCTTTAATGATGATTCGTCCGATATAGTTTTACTTTCTTCGCGATTAACATGTGGTATTATAGCGCATCATGCAACATGCTTGGCTGATACATTAGCTAGTGAATTGGGAATTTTAAGCAAATCATCACCAAGATTAATCACTACGTGGAAGTCCGTTCCCTCTGGTACTAATGGAGGTGTTACAGGGACAGGATTCTTTTGGAGCGCTATGGGTGGACTTATAATTGGTATTACGACTCTTCTGCTCGATTTTATTTCAGGGATCGACTTTAGTGAAACAAGAACCAATGTCGACAATATTTCATATGTCATTCGTATGCTAATGTATTCACTCACTTGCGGATTACTAGGATCCATCATTGATTCTTTACTAGGAGCTACCGTACAGCAATCATATTTTGATCCAGACACAAAAAAAATCTATCAAGAAGAAGATCGTCGACCAAAAACGGCCGCATTGGTTGTGACCTCTTCAGCCAATCTATTAACAAACGAATTAGTGAATTTAGTTAGTGTCGTTGTGACAACGTTTTTGGGAGGTTTTGTTTTAGCACCCCTATTTTTTGGATCGGCATTGGTAGCAATAAGATGACCCGTTTGCATTATTTGACCACCAAATATAAAAACCAATAAAGTAACCTTTATGAACTGTACTATATAAGCTTTATGAATTATATTATATGGTGTATATATATATATATATATAATATATATTAGATTCGCTCGATTTTCAAGAAGTTATGCATACTTATTGTACATATGTGACATGAACTATCATCATAAATGAATATTGGCTTGTTAAGGAAAGAAAGGAAGTAACTTAGCTGGCTGTTCTTTTGAATACCATTAATCGTTCTAGATTGTCATCTCCCATTGTAGACGCCAATTGCTCCATCAAATCTTTTTGATCTTTTGCTGTGTCTTCTTCTTTGAGCTTTGCAATTACAACTTGGTACAAGAACGTCAGGTACTTGTACTTGTCCTCATCAGTTTCAACTACATCCTTGATTATTTGCTGAAAGATCCCAATAGCATTGTTCCATTCATGGTGCTTTGCGTAGGAAACTCCAAGACTATGCAAAGCTGGTAGAGCCGTAGGATTTGCTTCTAACGACTTTTCAAAGTACGTATTCTCAATATCTTCTCCATGGTGCATTATACCAAGATTGCAGTAAACTTGACTGAGGACACGATTAGATACACCGGGCGCTTTGATAATTTTGAAATATATTTCCTTCTCCTTTTCTTGGTCACCAATATTTGCGTAGCATTGTGACATAGTAAAGAGAGCATCTCCATCGGCGGGGTCGATATCAAGACAATTTTGTAGGAAGGCAAGCCTCATCATATTTTCCTTCCTGGTAATGCGTCGATCCAAGAGAGTAAGAGCAAGAGGTTGATTTCGGATTTGCTAAAAGTAGGCAATCTTCGTTTACCTTTTTAGCCTTACTGTTATAACCCAAAGCCTCGTAAGCACTTGCTAAAGGAGGAATATGCCATTTCGCATTCAGGGTTCAGCGCAACGGCGCATTCTAGTGCAGATTTTGTTTTTTCCAGGGAATCTTGTGTCGGACAATTGTTCACTAGTGTCGGACATGCTCTACCCTGCGTTTATTCATACAGAATCCACCGATTATATATCGCGATCCCTTTGTGAGAGGATTACCACAATGACGAATCCCACCCGGCCTAACAGTACAATGTCCTACATCCATTTCTATAATTCGTCCATGTTTGGGTCGTCATAGAAGATAGTCCCTCCACCCAAGTTCCACCTCCTTCGTATTCTTCTTTCGGGTTCAATGAGAAAGTAAATGACAGACACCCAGCATCGGTATGGATTTCGGTTCTTAGACCAGGTTGAGGTGTATATTTGAATAAATATGCGTTTCTACTACCAAATCTTCAACGTCGTCGACGAAATCAGGGAATTGTTTTTTCAACAATGGGAATATACGACTTTTACATTTTTCGACGAACCAATCACGGACAGGTTCCACATCTTTTAACCAAAAACCTTCGATGTAGTATTGACCTGATTCTAATTCTGCTGGTTTGTCCATTCCAGCGAAATAACCATCCGCCATTTCGACAATATCTTTGCATTCTTCTTTGAGAATAATGGTGTATTCTTATTGGTGACAAAAAGTGGATTTCCCTAATTCATCGTGAAAATCTGGTATTTTCCCGGGTGCATTGATTCGAAATTCATCTAATTGTAGATGATCAACGATATCATTTTCTTCTTCTAGCTGTTCTTCTGTTAATGTCGTAGGACCAAGAGTATTATAATCTTTGAGAGCCGACAAAACAGCTTCCTTGTGCCTTTCTTCAGCGAGAGCTTTGTATTCTTCCAATCTGGATGTATCCACATGAGAAAGCCATTCTGGACGATTAACAATTGCAGATGCAAATGATACGACCGCTAGGATAGTCGATATTTGTAGGTATATAGCCCTCGCCATTATGCAAAAATATAAGTTATATGCTTTTATGTTGTTGTTCGAACGTCGTCGTTGTCGTCGTCGTCGTTGCAGATAATACGAAGGAATAAATTCCGGTATTCGCAAGTGGCTCTATTCTACTAGTCTATTCGGAAGTTGTCGTCGTCGTTGACATACTAGTACTTCAAGTAGAGATTAAGAATAAAATAGAAATAATTACAAATTACAGACTAAAAACTAAAAACTAAGCACGCGTTTTTGTCATCTTGTCATCATCTGTCATCAAATAATAATGTGAAATGTGTAACTTGCAGAAGATCTTGTGATTTTTTCATCCACGAATGGCAATGTCCACGACTGAATAAGCGCGCCAAAAGTGTGTTCTTCTTTTGAATTCACTTGACAATTCAACTAACGTTACAGTTACGATCGGCGATATCGGACACAAAATAAGGTGTAATAGACAAACAAACACACTACAACCACTAATCGACTTTACATGATCCAGACAAACAATTGTATTAGATACGATACTAATCAAGTACAACCAGTCATGTGCTAGCAGCTGATCAGCGTCTTGTACTCACGATGTATCCACTCAATGTCGTCCTAACCTTACTTGGAATGATCATATTTGGTTCAGGTAGGATTGTTGCAATTAAGCTTTACTTTCAAATGGAAGAAGATGAATCGAGAACAGTTACTCCACTTTTTGTGACATTATTGTATTTAGTAGGTCAGACACTATCGCTACTCGTGTATTTCATCCAAACTCGGTCAAAAAACTGCATCAGCCAGGATGAAATTGATATTGACAATGACATCATTGATTACAATACAATCGAAATGGCCGCTAGAGAATTAGATGGGGAGAAGGGGGCGACCATGATAATGGATGAGGAAGAAATCCTTGATGACCAAGATGGTAGAAGAATAACCGACAATGAATTGATTCAAGAAGAAGAAGAAGAAGAAGAAGAAGAAGGAGGACACATACGCCATAATGGTGATCATAGAATAGTAATAAAGAATGATGGAGAGTCAATTCCGAACTTAGTACCACAGCAGAAAAGAATGATAAGACGAGGTTCAAAGACAGGATTAACGTCAGAATCAAATGGAACTATCGCGTGGATCCATCACATACCTTGGTATTTAAAGCCACTGATACCAGGATTTTTCAATCTTTGTAATAGTGCCTTACGATGGGGATGTTTAGTATATGTCGCAGCGTCGACAGCTGAAATATTAATATCAGGAATAGAACTAATTCTAAGTTCCTTTGCAGCTCGCATAATAAGAAAGAGAATAATCTCTACGAAGCGTTGGTTTGGTATATCTATTGTTACTTTGGGAATTATACTTGTCGGTTTTGCGAAAGTAATAGAAAATAAAGAAAATGAATCGGATGGACAAAAATTCTTCATTGGAAATATACTAATTCTCGGTCAATGTTTCTTCTCTGTCCTACAAGACCTATCGGAGGAAATATTCATGCAGGAAGCTAATTTTCCTGCAACTCTTCTGTTGGGTATGGAGGGACTATTTGGTCTTATTTTTGGTATACCCATCTACCTATTGTTCTTTCCTCCAGAGCAGATTTCATCGACACCATTCAATATTGGATATGAAATTATGCTCGTCTTATTGGTGGCTATAACTGGAATATTGAACATCCGTACAACGGAAGTTACATCGTCGATGACTCGAAATGTGTGGAAGCAATTTCGAATTATTTTGGTATGGATTTTCGGACTTCTTCTATACTATGTAGGACAGAATGATAGACTGGGAGAAGCGTGGGTAATACCTGGCTCATTTTTTGTCCTTGGTGGCTTTTCTGTTATTCTTTCTGGAGTTTACTTTTATTATTCATGACTATACATTGCAGTAATAATAAACCAATCATATTAATTTCCATCTCGTTATGCTTATATTTTAATTAGAAATAAAGGTCCTCGAAAGCAATGCGTGCGTTTGCTGTTGCCGTTTTTGTCACTACCATATATACTTGAATTAGGACCAGTATTGTGTGTTGTCAAACAATGCATGGTTCTAGTAGGCATCATTAAACTGTTGTTGTTTCTTGGAGTAAATGAACTCATCATCAACGAAGAGGATACCGTAGATTTATTTGCCGCGCTATGAATTCCACGCCAGGACATGATGCTGCCTATACTTGATCAAGCATCATTGCTGAAGTAGCCTTCAACAAGCTAGCGTCCCCTGCATGGACTGGAACAGTCCTGGCCAATCCTCCGTTTCACGTCTCCATAAAATCTACTCCCTAGTAGTGTCCCCTATTATTTGCGGACTTGGTGGCTGCCTGCCTTCCGTTCGACCTATTCTATTCAGGGTATGAGACCTACGATAGGAGGCTGTCCTCGTCTACTTTCCGAAGCCAAGTTACGCAGAAAAGCAGATATCTTAGAAAACTGCGACGCATTCATCGCATATAACGATATGGTATGATCCTGCTAGAACTAGTATATATAACTCTCTACACTTGTGCCGTGACTACCGCTCTGGTGCTGGAAGGTGCAGTCGGCGTTTGAGCAGAAGCGGTACTCGGATTCACACTGGCACCGTAGTACATGGTCCGCCCAGCACGAGAAATTGGACGACACAATGCTGTACAAAATTTCCGATTGTTGGTAAGAAATTCGGCCAGGCCAATAATTCCCATTCCAATCAATATAGAGAAGGTCGCTCCAATCAAATCGTCGACGTAACGTCCAAAGAAAGGCCACAGCAGGAACCAAAACACGCCAACAAGCACACTCGCAAAGCCAATAAGATGGACGATGGGATGCTCCAGAATAATGCCGGTGAGACCCAGGTACACCAACGACAAAATGAAGACACCCGAAGGCTCTCCCCATATAAGATCTAGAAAGAAATACGCCAAAATCCAACTGTACAAGGCCCAGACGTACATGTCTCGGCCAATCCAGGATGGCAGGTGACACATCCTTCCATTATTACAACACAAAACACAATGGAAAAAAATGAAGCCACCCGTCATGCAAAAAGCAGGAACCCCATTTTCGTATTGGTCACGCCCCAGCTGCCAAGTTAGGATGGCGATGGCAAACATGATGGGAGTCACGCCCGCAGCGACACCCTCTCGTAGCACAAGCCAGGCCCCGCACAATCCAAGGACTAACAGAGCGGCAATACCACTAAAGACTTGCACTTTCTCATACACACACCGGGCAATTTGCATCCCATCGCGTCCATAATCGTTGTATTCATTGCCCATGCTAGTAGTGAGGTGATAGACATTCTTTTTCTCCATCGTACTCGGATTGATTGAGACTACCTCTTGAAATTTACTTTGACCATCATCGTTTCCAATGTGAGAAATCAATACAAGACCGCCTGATGAAGCGGCAACAAGCTGTGGCCCACGCTGAGTCTTGTCCGTCCACACAATCATGGTATCCAAATGAGAAAAGGTAGTATTCGTCCCTCCTCCACTTGTCACAATACAATGGATGTATGAAGTTCGGATCATAGCATCCCAAGATCGTCGTTTCTTCTTCTTGTCACTCTCCTTTGTAAGCAGGAAACAATACTGTGTGGCGATTTGGTTGCCATTGTTGTCATAGTCAATAGTATTCTCGATGGGAATATCATGCGAGGCTTCCGAAAATCCAATGATACTTAGGCGCATCGCCACTTGCAGAGCTTTCCACCAAGACCATCTGTTTAGACGCAGAAGAAGAGCCATTCCCGTCAGTAGTGTCATCTTTGTTGTGGGGTGGCTGCGCCGCGAAAAAGATAGTTCCATCTGTCATGGCCGCAAACGATCCGTAGTCGTACTCGGAAGCCGTTGGAAAGCTGTAGACTTCCTCGTCGTTGCCGCCTTCGTCGAAACGATCATCGTCCACCATCATATCATTATAGCTCCGATAAGGCTCACGATCTTCAACGATCCACTCCTGTACGTCGGATGGAAAATCACCCATGTCTTGAAAGTCTTCCGGGTGGCCGTCGCCGCCTGTGGAGTTGGCTAATGGCAACTTCGATCGATCGCATTGGGCTTCGTAATGTTTTCCCAACAGGGTCGCCGTCCCTAGAAAGACGGCAATTCCAAACCCCAAGCTCCAAAGAGCGTACGACAAATTCACCAGGCCACTCGTCCCTTCCGGTAGGGACGCAGCAGCCGTCTGTTTTTGAAAGTATCGATCCAGTTTTCGGGATGCTTTACCGTACAGATGGTCATAATTTGGGGAAAAGGGTGCGGAAAAATCTCCTGATCTTCCGTCGTACTTCCTTGTTCGTAATGAGCCATATGATCGACCTGCTGGACATCTCGTTCCACCACTTTGGCAGATAGATACAGCCAAACAGCCGTGGCCATCCAGGTGGCCGCCAACAGTCCACCCTTCCACGTATCCACAGGCCAAATACCATCGTAGCCGAAATAATTGGACTTCAAGCAAATACTAAGAGTCACGGCATTCGCAATCGCAACCAGAAATATCCACTTCATAAAGACACATCCATACTTTACGTAGGCGCAGTAAGAAATTAACGGAGGAAGCTGGGGAAGATCTTCCGCTTCCGCAAAAGACGCACCACCATTTGCATTCAACGACGGTGCAATTTGGCCTGAGGCGCCTGTGTCGGTCAAATGCAAATCATGGGGCTCTCGCATGGAGGCATGACCGCCCATCGTAGCAGCAACACTGGCTTGTTCTGCAGGCGGCGCATATGCGCCCATCCGGGGCCCAGCAACTGGACCTTCGTCATCCCTCAACAGTGGTTGAATATTGCGCTGTGGGCTGCTTCCTTCCATATTCTGTTTGGGTTAGTGGTATTGGTTGTCAGCTATCTATGGTATTCGTCGAGAGATGAATATGAACGCAACTGGCAACACACTTTTGCTTTGTTGCATTTGCTGCGGAGTATGAGTATATTATCATCACACCCCATCGATACCATCTCCGTCTCATCGCGTCTGGATTTGAATATTGTTTAATTTTGACTATTTCGATTGATTCGTTGATTGATTCATTCGGCTTCTTGTTTACTCGTGCATGCGTGCGTGCGTGGTGCGCGAACATAAATGGAGGAATGAATGAATCAGAAGAATGACAGTAAGGAAGATCGATCTTTTATCGATATATGATAATCATCACAGTCTCGGCTTTAATTCAGGGGGAAAAATGCAAGCAACAAGGTTAGCACTACCAAGTTCGTCCGCTGGTATTCTTGCCAACGACAAACCCAGCGTTGTTGGTTCAGGAGCAGGAACAGGTGGAGGAGGTCCAGCAGCAGCAGCAGCAGCAGTACCAACGACGGCATCAACACGACGTCTTCCGAATACTACAGCTTCCCTTCCAATTGTTTACGGTAGTATCGCTTTGTACCTTGGGAAAAAAGCTGATGAAGCACAAACACATGAATGGACACTTTTTATTCGTGGTCCTAACCAACATGACGATCATCTAAGTAGTGTTGTTATATCTAAAGTCGTTTTTCATCTTCATCCATCTTTCGCGCAACCGATACGAGAACTTACAGAACCTCCGTATGAAGTTACAGAACGGGGTTGGGGTGAATTCGAAGCACAAATTCGTATCCATTGGAAGGATCCAACCGAACAAACAACGATACTGAACCATACAATTAAATTATATCCACAGGGACGCCAGCTCCCAACAACAGCAATGCATTGTTACAACAAAGTACGGAGAAACCTGTACTTGCTGAAATGTACGACGAGGTTGTTTTTACTGATCCAACCGAATCATTTTTTAAGTCATTGACTCAATTACTGCTGTACCTGTTGAAAGTGAAGTAGTAGATGATAAAAGTAGCAAGCAGGAGGAGGATGATAGGACATCCCCTTGGAAAAAACACTTGAACGTTGTATATTCTGATCAAGAAGACTTTTTAGCCTTGATTGGTGCCCAAAAATTCCTTCAAGATGAATTATCTAAAGTGAAGCAACGGTTTCAGCTTGTGAATGATGATATTACGACTGTAGATCAAAAGTTACTACTTGTACAACAACAAAAACAAAGAGAGGCTGCTGCGGCTGCCATTAGTGGAGCTAATAGTCGTGCTAATGCCGGTGGTGCTACATTATCCTCCGACGGACGCAAAAGAACAAAGAAGGCTCGATCAACGTCACAAAATAAGAAATCTAGAACAACAAGTAGTAGTAAAACGACATCGGTACCAGCTGTTACTATTTCTTCTAAATCAACAACCTCAACAAGTAGTGGTACCAATAAAAGAAAGACAACGTCAACGACGACGACGATGTCAAATAAAACAACCACTGCGATGACAGCAGCCGCAGTAGCAGCAGCAGCAGCATCATCATCATATACCCCTACTACTACTACGGCTACTAACGTTACCGCTACTAAACCAGCTTCTACTACTACTGCTACAGCTGCTGCGACTACGACTACTACAAGCAGTAATAATACAACAAGCACAAATAACAAGGGGGGTAATTCAAATAGCACTGATGTCAACATTCAGGCTGATTCTTCGAATACTAAAAAATAGGAAGTATAATCATATTTAAGAAAATAACTATACAACATTAACAAACAAATCTAAGAAAAAGGTATACAATTTATTCTCCTCCTCTTTAAAAAAAAATATCTGTTATCATCTTCTATGGATCTTTTTCCTTTCTTTGGAAATGGTGGAAAGAGAAATAGAGATAGAGTCGTTTCGTCACACCAACGATTTCGTCTCTTTGGATGAGAAGATCGGTTGATGATGCAATACATTATACCACGAATATCTAGTACTACTGGAATGAAAAAGTAAACAAATGCGTCATTTGTAATTCTTTAATGATGCATACAGTCTAGCTAGTTCCTATAAATTATATCCTATACAGCAATACTAGAATTTCATTTTTAACTTCACACATTAAAGAGTTTTTTTTTTCCTTCTATTTTAAATCTTGAAGCACTACAATACTCAAGGACGATGGGGGTGCTTTGATTTGATTTGCTTTTGCTTAGTGCATTAATTGTTTCTTTCTTTTCTACTATTATTTTTATCATTATTATAATTAACGATACCATGTCATTCCCTTTAAATAATTATCAAGTGTTACCTCAAAGTTTGTTGATTTAATTGCATTATCATTATCTTTATTATTACAATTTGGTTGATACATCGGTGATCGGATAACATATGCAACCCAAATATGTTCATATATATATTTCAATGAGGAACGTATATTTGCTGTCTGTGTTGGGTTTGTTGTTCCCGCCGGTTGTTGTAGTATTACCATGAATACTGCTACTGCTATATCGTTCAATTATTCATACCTGATGAGTTCGTTCCAGCAGTTCCTGAAGTACTTGTTGGACCACCACCAATTAAAGTGGGATTAGTAGTAGGATTTCCGTGAGAACTTGATTGTGGTGTCGTTGTTGCACTAGTTGGATTGGTACTATTGGTATTATTGATCGGTTGGCGGGATGATGTGATATTATCATTATTTGTTGTATATAATACAAAACGTAAACCTGATACTGTCTCATAATTGTACACATTTGATGCACCAGTTTTCATAAATTGTAAATCACCTGGTCCATCTACTGGACTAAGACTACTTGATAATTCACGAAGACTATATAACATACCAAAAACAAGTTTACGCTGTTCAGAAAGTCGTTCTTCTTCTTCTTCTTCTGCTGCTGCTTCATCATCATTCTTATTATAGGCGTCGGACTCGTCCTTGTTATTGTTATTGTTATTGTTTTTTTTAGGAACGTATCGTTTCGTAAATAGAGTTTTACCTCTTCTATCAAATATATGAAATGAATGAACCGTCATAGTCTCCCTTTTTCTTTCTTTCCTGCCTCCCTAACAAACTTTACTGATTCCTTTACTTCAATGCTTTTCTTTTTTGCAATCGTTACGTGAGCCTTTTTTGCTGTCTTAAGTCTTCCAAAATGCATTAAATATTATTTTAAAATCCTTGATTATTTTTTTATTTCTCTATTAAAAGCAGAACCTAGTAGAAAGTATGTAGGTTTCCACACATTCCGGATTTGTGTAACATTTTTTTCTGCTGCCAGGTGAACTCCTGAGAATCACAAAAACAAAAAACAGCACATCATACCGTACAATTTGTACGGTAGCCACGAAAAAAATGGCGAAGTTGTCAAGATTGAAATAATATGTCATGTAGAGGAGCACTATACATTGTCGACTACATTATATTTATTCTACCTCCAATCTTAAAAATCGATACTTTAATTGATAATAGTAATAAGATAACAAGAATAAGAATAATGACGGGTTCTGCTTTACTATTCAACTTTTGTTCCTGGCTTGTTCTTGTGATTTCAACTGCTTCTACATTAGCCTTGTCGATAAGCAGCAGCAATAACGGAAACCGAGTAAAAAGAATTTCTATTGTAACTGGTGCTAATGGTTATGTCGGAAGAGAAGTTGTTAACGTTCTATTAAATACTAATAATGATGCCAACAAAAACGACGGCAACGACGAAGAAGATGTGGACGAGATACTGTGTCTGGTACGTTCTCATCGTGTGGAATCAGAAACGAAGTACTGGTCAAGATTTAAATCTTCACTACTAGCATCAACAACAGGAACATCACAACGCCTACTATTAAAGTCCTCCCATACGATATGTTAGATGGTGGAAAAAGTATCACGGATGCTCTTAACGCTGCGGTAAATAATGATAATGATAGTGATAGTAGTTCAACCGAAAACAACAACGACATAGATCCAGAAATTTGTGTTTATCATATAGCTTCTGTATTTGGTCCCAGTGAAGATCATATTAAGGTAGCCAAAGAAAATGTTCAAGGAACTAAAGACTTGGTATGTGCAATTGGTGAATTTCCAAAATCTGCTTGCTGTCGATTAGTTGTAACATCTAGTATGGCAGCAGTTAGAGGAAGTGGTCAAATACCAATGAATAATGAATATTATACCCACCAGGACTGGAATACACAGTCTAAGCTAGAAGATAATAATTGGGGTGCAAGTTACCAATGGTCGAAGGCAGAATCTGAACGAATAGCTTGGAAAATTTCTAATGATATGAAGATAAAAATGACATCCATTTGTCCATCTTTTGTTTTTGGTCCACCAACATCAATTCCATTATCAACGACAAAAACAGACTCTAATGAAGTCGATACGACGACGAATCTGTCTAATTCGTTCTCTATTACATTATTTGGTCAATGGGTACGAGGCACCTCTCCAATCCAAAGTCGATTGTTTGTCGACGTTCGAGACGTAGCTAAGGCACATGTTGCAGCGGGAACAAAATCTGATGCTATCGGGGAACGAATCATCGTTTCTACAGAGGCAAGGATACCATCCAAAGAAATGGCTGATATACTTAAAGATGTGTGTACAGAAAGTGGATTGAGTGATCCGGATGGTATATCTTTTGATAGTACCTTTAAAGGGGTGCTATTCCAATCGGAAATCAAGAGGCCGAATCGACTGATCGATTATTTTCACTACTAGGAATAACATTAACGCCTGTTCACGAAACGTGAGTATTTTCAATAATCGAATCGGATCATCCCAAATTATCTGGTAACTTCGTAAATTTTTCAACTCTTGTTTTTTAACTCAACTCAACTCATCCTTATTTTTTAATCCTATTATTTTCATGATACACGCACAGAATCCGGGACATGGGTCGAGCACTTTTACTCGTCGAAGGTGGTAATAATTCTAAGGAATCAGCTGCAAAAAAATAATAATGATTCAATGCTAGTATCTATAATAAGTAGAAGTTTACTAAGTTTGCGCTCGTTGGAGAAGTAATAAAATAAATAAATGGAGATGGGATTTTGATGCAATACAGCCTAATATCGATTACGTTTGAAAAGTAAGTTGTTGTTCTCTAATACTTCAACAATTAGATCTGATTACTGTTGTTACCATTAGCTCTCTGAGAAGCATTGTAGCGTAACAACCCTTTGGTAATTCAAATGAAAGCTTCATACTAGTACTACATGAGTTGGAGGACACAATGTCTGCGCTAAGCTTTCCGGGATGCACTATCAATTTGCGATAGCTTCCCTTCGCTGTGGACTCTGGGACGGAGTTCTTCTCGAATCTGATATTATCTGTTAGTAGAAGATCTTTGTATAGCTGCCCGATATCATTCCCTGGGTATTGAACGTCGTAGCCGGGAAGAGGCAAAACTACTTGTGTTATTTCGATTGGTGGTACTTCATTACAATTTACAATCTTGATGCTGTCTCGACAATGATCTCCATCCGTATCAAAGTAGATGTCGCCTTTGATACTGTATCCCCATACAATTTAATTCGTTGAGATGCAACTGATTAAAAATATAAGATTGGTACGCGTTTATGTAAAACATTCTCATTTGATGGCTCAAAAACCGAAGAGATTCAAGTGGGTTGTTGGGATATCTTTTCAATCCGCGAAGCACTGCACGTTCACGAGGCATGATATCTGCGTTCCCAAACGCCTTGATTGTTGTAGAAGGATCTCCATTACTCTCTTTCCAGGCTTGACGTACTCGACGAACGTCATCATTCTCGCGATGTCTTGTTCCTTCCATTAGCATTTTAATTGCCTCCATATAATCTTTTCGTAGCATAGCCTGGCCAATCTGAAATCCCCTAACACCAACTTGTTCTGAACTTCCCGGATGACCTATACGCTGCTCTCCATAGAAATTGATGAAGCCGTGTTTTTTGATCCGTTCTACCATTTGGTTAATATGCAGCTATCACATTCTACGAAAGATTCTTCCAAAGATTCAGAAGCATCAGTCTCTCCGTCGGGATGTGAATGTTGATCTACCTTGATTCGTTTCAGGTTGCGTACCATGATCTCAAAGAAATTACCTTTCAAGTCTCCAACATTTAAGGCAAAATCAACATTGGAGTAAATAATCTTCAGTTCTACGTTTTGTTCACCTAACTGATTGATATTTCTTTCGACATGCTGTTGCCCCATGTCGCGGAGAGTTATAAATTGGTACGTAATTGCCTGCATATCTTTTATAGATGATAAAAAAAAAAAGCAATGGTTAGTGATGAGTTAGAAGAGGAAAACAACAAGAGATAACATTATGTCTGATCATTATGTGTATGCAATTACCTTTAATTCCCGCAAAGCCGATATCTGATTGACGACATTTAAGGATACGTGATAGTATCTGCATCGCTGTCAAATGTTCTTTTTGGGTCTTCTTTAAAACACAAAGAAGATTTTTATCATTGTTTCTGTGCTTCGAATTATCGCTTCCACCCCCATCATTGCGAGAATTATGTTTTCGTTTGTTATTCTTTCTCGCATCTTTCGCCAGTGCTTGTCTCTTCCAAGTTACCACTATCGATTTTAAACTACTATCATCCTGCTTCGATGATCCTTGATGGCGCATACTCGATTCAAAGTTTCTATTCTTAAGGGATATGATATGATGTACCGTCCTACGATCATCTTTAGATACATCCGATCGAAGTCGAAGAAGAGTGGATGAAATGGTAGATGCGCCATCAAAGCCCCGATTTCGAAACAAAAGAAGTCGCCGCAAATCATCTCGTGGTGCGTTAAGGTGTTCAATCATCCCATCAAAACAGTCTTCTACTGTTACCTTAATCCAATGTTCATCATTGGTACTGGTGTTGGTATTCGTACTTGTAACTCTATCATTAGTGTTGGTACTATCAGTTGTATCTTTAGTAGTGATTGTAGTATATTATTCTTTGTCGTTGTCGTTGTCATTGGTGATGTGCCTTATGGAACTCACAGTTTTGAGGAAGGGAAATTTAATGCTGATAGCTCGATGGAAATCTCTTCTATTGGTTCTAAATTTGAGACCAAGATTGTCATTATCTTCTTTCAATAGTCGAAATGGAGGGATCCAAACTTCAGTATTATGAATACTATCATCTGCTACTCCTTCACTGTTGCTGCTCGTCCCTACAATATTGTCGTGGCTTAATGGAATACGATTGATGACTCTCGCCTCCAATTCCTCCAATGATTGTCGCAACACTGTTGCTGGATGCTCTAGCGTAGCCACATGTTCTAAGTATATTTGGATGATTTCTTCTTCCGTCAATGGTTCTGATGAAATGGTAGTAGTACTACTAGCAGTGGCATTTTCACCTGAAGAAGAAAAAGAAGAAGGATTGGAATTGATACATGACGTTGTCGATATCGTCGTTGTCGTAGTCGTCAGAGAAGGAATTTGTTGTTGCTGTTCCCCAGACAATTTTTCCTTTGGTAGTTCCTTCCCCTCCTGGTCTATAGCAGTTTCACTTTTGAGTGGACTTGCTTTAGATTCTTGGCAATCAGGGGGTAATTCAATCGGTGACACCGTTGGAATGCATGCGATTAAAAAAGCGTCGTCGTCGTTGTTGTTGTTGTTGTTGTTGTTTTCATTGACGGCGACATCACCACCATTTTTATCATTAGTGTTGCGTGTACTGTTATAATGAGAAACGATCTTTGCTATTTTTATGTTGTTCTTTGGTAGGATTTCTCGTACTACAAAATCTTCTGGCTTGTCTTTCACTACACCTGTAATCTCCCATGAAATGAACGGCGGCGATGGATGACGATGACGAAGAAGATCGTGAAAGATAACTGGATGGTAAAGGATGGGTAGGACCGTCGATAAAACCTTCTATCCCGATCGTGGAATAAGGACGCAATCCATCCATTTTATATACCTCTTCTTTTTGTATTGGTGTATAAATAAAGTTGTTCGAAATGCTGTTTTAATAATAGTTCGTTTTTTTTTTTTTAATTGTTTTTCTGAATTTAATTTAAAGTTGATGGCTTCATTTTTTCATTTTTTTTAGTTCCTTTCTGTCTGTCCTTCGTGCACATTTTGACCTCAGATAAACAATTAGATTCTCAAAAAATTAGAAGAATTGTGTATTTCATTTCTATTTAGGCTCACTGGATTCATTCATGTAATAAATGTACAGTATCAACATCAGTTTCAAAGCTATGAACCAAATTTGTGAAAAAGAAAAAACTGGGTATTTCATCTCTAGTTATGGCTCACTGGATTCATTCATGATGTAATAAATGTATCAACATCATGCAGTTATAAACAGAATTTTGCGAAAAAGAACGAACAGTCAAGAAAAGCAGAGGATTTCCTTCCAAAGTTGATAGTCTACATAAAGGAAGCAGTAATGGCGATACCAGAAGGAAACCGCCGTAATAAACTCAACAAGGTAGTGGTTTGCGCCGCTCAATCAACACCTTCGATGGTTTACTCACAGCTGAAACAATAGCTACAATATACAATACACATTATATTGGCACGAATGAAATATCATGTGTACGTCTGACAGGACTTCGATCGACATTGAAAACATCTTAGAACACATTCGAACATAATGAGAACACATAATGAAATGAGAAGTGTAACACTGAAGTGAGAAGTGTTGCTGTATCACACATGAAGAACAATTGCATACGGAAAAGAAAACAATTGCATTCGTAAAGAACAATAGTGTAAAAAGGAAATAACACAATGTAGAAAAACCAAAGGTTCACAACTTAGGAATAATGTATATGAAAGTAAAATAAGGAAACAAAGTTAATAAGAAATATACATTCTATAGAAATAGGTACCTGTAACGGATCATTCCAACACATTAAACATAATTTAAGAAGTCCATTGATTATTTGATCAGCATTAGTTAGCAAGATTATACATCCACCTTTTTCTCTTTTTCTCTTTCTTTCTTTCTCTCTCTTTCTAAATAACCCAACAATCACCGTCACTTTCGTAGAATTCGTGATCGTCATCTTCGCATTCAATTTGATCCTCTTCGTCGTCGATAACAATGATGGTGTCTGTGGGAGGAACTTCTAGTAGGAAAGGAACGGAAGGAGCTGCACATACAACTTCACTGTCGCCGTTCTCCTTCTGTGGTAGCAGCGAAATCATTGCAGGTACGTGACTTTGTTCTACCAGCCATTTATAATCCAGCTTTTCCAATGCACAAATTCGTTCTTTTGTCATCGAGCTCCGTTTGTTTTCTTTATAGAGCTTACAGTAATGTCTCTGGTTGATAAGCCAAATTCCAAGGTTACCAAATCCATAACCTTTCTTAGGAACATGACAGTCGCCAAATTTTTGCTTGTAATCGGCAAGCTGTGCCAATCTATCTTCAAAAGTAAAATACAATTTCCATTCAAAATCAAGCTTTTCCAACGCACTAATCCGTTCTTTCGTCATAGGGCTCAGTTTGTTCTGTTTACAATGCTTGTATTGTGTTCTCATGTGGGAGACCCAATCAGCAAGATTTCTGTATCCTTTATAGCTCCGAGGAACATTACAATGGCCATTATTCTTCTTATAGTCAGCAAGCTGTGCCAATCGTTCTTCAAACGTATGCTTCGGTTTGTCGGTTATCGGTGCCGTAGATACAGTCGTATGTTGGTCAAATGCCCGTCGTCTCTTGACGATACCTCTTTTCCTTTGAAGATGATGTTACTTCGCGAATGCATCTCTTTTTAGCGGAGGAAGGACGTTCTTGTCTATTGCATAACGCTCGTTATCATCACTGTCATCGTCACGAAGGATTCTTTTCATGCGCCATGATGGTGGCGGTACTTGTTGACCACCACGGCAACACAATACATCGACGACATTCGTATTCGTAGTAGGATGATGCTGCTGTTGACATATCGTTGCTGCTGTTGCTGCTGTTGCTGTTGCTGCTGCTGCTGCTGTTGACGATATTGCTGCTGCTGCTGCCTGCTGTTGACGATATTGCTGCAGCTGCTGTTGCTTTTGCTCTTGCATTTCTTGGTAGTAATGTTTGTGAGTTGATTGAAATACTTGTATGATTCGATCACGAGCTGTATGAAAATCAAGAACGTAAACTTCAACTTCTTCCTTTTCTTCCGTCGAATCATCATCATCACGATAATGATGATGACGAATTAATTTGATAAATCGACCATTATTTGTAGTAATCCTTAATATGATTTGTTCAACAGTCAAAATCTGTTCCTGTATTGTTTTAGCATGATGAAAAAATCGTTCATAATTATGCATAATAATATCTTTCAAATTACTATTTTCGTTATAGCTTGTATTGACACCAAATAATACAACATCACGATCACGGGTATAAGCGGTAGCACTTCCGCCGACCAAGGCTGTTGATGGTGATAACGATGGGAGAATCGAAACTGTGGAAACGTCATCTTCGACGACGACTTCTCCTACTTCTATTGTTGTGACTTTTTTCTTCTCGTAGATCATGACAGCATTGTGGTGGTGACTGATGGAAGAACACTTTACATTGTTATTTGTTGGAGGTGGTAAACCACAAGAATAAATCGTTTTTTTAGACGATGACGCAGTAGATAGAACTACTTCGTCGTCATAGTCGTCGTCAGCAGTAGTACCTTCGTTATTGGTATTATGAAACAATTTGAGAGATGATAATGATAAAATAGCAAGAGCAGAATCAATAGCTGATGATGATAATGATAATGATGTTTTCTTCTTCATCATCACGCCAACAGCGATGGCAGATGACCTTATAAAAGATGATGTTGATTTCTTTGTTGCTGTTGATGTTGAAACCTTAGCAGTAGGAGCGGTGTTGTTATTCTTCATTCTCGCGGAAGCGGCAGTAGTATTCTTCATCTTATGTTTTGCTGCTGCTGTTTTGTTCTGTTCTGTTGCTGTTGTTTATTATATTATGATATTGATCAGTGGAAATGATAGTGATAGTGAGTGAGTTAGTGAGTGTGGAGGATTGAGAAATATGAGGATCTAATGAAAATTAACACAGGTCCAGTTTTGTGAGAGCATACAGATAGGCCCCTTTTCATGCCAGTATTTTTACTATGGTATGAGGGTTCGTGTTTACTTATAGTAAAAAATTATGGTGGAATGCTGAAGATAAAATATTATATTAGTCGTAAATGTCAGCCGTTAATCGTAAAAGTCGGTCGTTGTTGGTAGAAGAACAAACCGAGTATCGCCGGTATGTTAATTGTAATGTTTTTTGTTGATTGATCATGCAGCACTATCGCACGCGCTAATAGCTAGCTAGTTTAAAAAAGCAAGACTACGACAGGTATATATAAGTTTACTTACTTATCTATTGTTATAGTTATTTTTACTGTGCCACTATTTTTGATACTTATTATATTGAATAATATGGTAAGCGTAGTTAAGTTAGTCTTGATCCCAACCCAAAGAAAGCAATCAGAGACACTCTTAGTTATATAATACATCCTCTTGTAATCTCATCTCATAGGGTTAGGGCCCTAAGTCTCCATTGGTTAACACAACACAACAAAACAAACATATTAGCCTAATTCTATCTCCATCAAGAGCAGTTGGTAGAGAGGGGGGGGTTAGCCAACACACATCAAATTAGCACAATAATGATAGGTCAGAGAAACTGTATAGAATAGAAATTTAGATATCTCAATTCATAGGTGCAGTCTTGATGTAATTATACTATCACTTTGTGTTGGTGGTGACATATAGCATACTCTCACTGTTGTTACACTTCAATGCTTTGGTTCTGTAAGCTTCAGCAGTCATAGCAAGGAAACTAAATGTATATAAATATATATATATATATATAATAAATAGCTAGATGGCTATTTGAAATCTTTGATATCTTAAATTCAATTAAGGCGCCTTAAGAAGATTACTACTTGCATGCGGTTACTCCACTATCATCAAAAGGCAAGAGTCGGTAGATAGGGAATATGCCGCTTATTTGGCATCATCACATCTGTAGGAGACCCAGTTTGGGTAACAATTCTTCTCCATCCTCTCTCCAAAGATCTCAAGAAGAAGAACCTTTAACTAACAGCTTTTTATTAATATTATTACTATGATATTGGTATTGTTGTCTGTCAAAATTTCCTATTGTATATTTGTGGTATGTTTGATCTTCTGCCTTATCTTTGTTTTATTCACTCTTTCATTCACTACTTCTATCTGTATTTTTAGCCCAACAGTTGGTTAAGCTATATGCTAGTAAATAGGATGAATGAAACATACCCCCCCCCCCCCCCACACCACACACACCCCTCCCTCTCATTTGAATGAACATTGAAACACCAGCTTTGATTGCATACAAAAGGCTCCATCAGTACTAAGGTAGAATATAGAGGGACATCATAGGACCTAATAGTAGTTAGTTAGGCATATACATTATTGATACATTGTAGTTTACAGTAATAATGTATTCATGTGATCTTTAAAACAAGGTTAAAATTCAGCAAAAAGAAAACAGACCAAAGCCCAGCATGATAAAAAATAAGACAATGCTTACTAGCATCTTTGGCCCATGATTAACACACAGATTGAACCCTGCTGGGTGACATTGCAGATCACTTTGAAATAGGAACATAAGAGCTACTACATTTATTCTAAGTTACTGGAAAGATGTGTGTGTGTGTGCGTCTCTCTTTCCTGATATGATGTTATCTGCATACAATTGTGATTAAATCACAAATACTATGTGTCAGTGGGTGGGATGTCTCTATATTATATTTATACAGGATAAAGCCTTCCAATATATGTACTCAATTAATGCAGGAGCTCATTTGATTATTATCTGATGCTTCTTCATTTATAACTAGCAATGAGAACTGAGCTTTTTGACCTGGCATATCTTCTTGTGTTGTCTGTCTCACACATAACAAACTCTGTAATTAATGGGAAGCAAGTTTTCAATTCTACTTTTAGAATTGTTTCTGTGTAATTACATAACAGAGTCAGTCTATTCACAATTAAATTAAGTTTGAAGATAATTCAAGCTTGTTATATCTTAATTTGATTGATTGCGTCCAAAAAGAAGAGACCGAGTTCAGAATAGCTTATGAACTAACGTAGTAATTACACAACAATCGTTTTTACGTTTTATGCATACCTCTGTACCGCTACAGCCCAAAATCTTCCATCATGGACGCCATTTTAATAATGTCAACATTACCGCCGCATAATATAATGCCAACATTATTAATGCCGTGACTTTTTTTGTACTTCGTATTAAATTCCAAACTGTTTGCGACTGCAACTCCAACTCCAGCGGATGGTTCAATGACAATTTTAAGTCGTTCCCATACTAGTTTCGTAGCTTGTAGAATTTCCTTCTCGGAAACAGTAATTATCTCATCTACAAAATCTCGTACCTGTTGAGATACATAGAATCGAATTGGTACAAACGAGAGAGAATGTGACCGAGTGAGTTAGCATTTAATATATTATATGTATTATTATTGCTGCTACTGATAAAGCTTCGATCGAAAATAGAGAAATCATATTTTAGTAAACGTACAATCGGCCAGGTGTTTGTACCAAGAGTTGTTCGTAGCCCATCCGCAACGCTATCGAGTACATTCTCGGGGTTATGCTTCAAAAGTTTTCCTTCTGTGAATGAACGCTTCGCATCGTCCAATGTTTCTGGTTCCGCTAGGATGATTTTAACTTTATCTCCTAGCATTCCACGTATACTATTATAAAAATATGTGATAAATACAAATGATATTGAATATTACGTCGTGAGTCAGTCAGTGCGGTAAATTGATCCAGCAGAGTGATTTTGCAAAGACGATGACAGTGGCACGGCAGCGATACAATTTAGTATATAACTTACCACATACAATTTCCAGATGCTAAACCACCACCACCAACTGGAATTATTACAGCATCCAAGTCGTCTACCCCCTTTAATAACTCCCGAACCTGTTCTATAAACTCCAGACACACAGTACCTTGCCCAGCAATAACTTTTGGATTTTCACTTGGATGAATAAATACAGCTCCAGTAGATGAAACAATCCGTTCTGCTTCTTCTTTCCGAGCTTCGTTGGTGTTGTCGACTGTTACAATAGTGGCACCAAAATCTTGGACTGCCTGTTTTTTCACAAGTGGAGCAGTATTTGGCATAACAATAGTTGCCATAACCTTTGTGGTATTATTAGATGCTAATTTCGAAGCCAATGCTAGTGCTTGAGCATGATTTCCCGAACTGTGCGTGACAACTTGGATCGTCGAAGTTGGTATTGTTGGTGTTTCTTCTTCTTCGTCGTCTATTTTATTATTATTATTATTATTGAAAGTCTCCAATAATGCCATCACAGCATTTAACGCACCACGGAATTTGAACGATCCAGTTTTTTGCATTGCTTCAATTTTAAAGAAATAATTTTTCCCATCATCGTGATAAGATGTTGTCATGAGTGATCGACATGTCATGACAGGAGTAACATGAGCTATTCCTTTGATACGATCAGCAGCCTCCTTCACATCTTCAAAGGAGACACAATACTGTGGCGATGACGACGACGGCGACGATGATGATGTTATTGAAGATTCCATCTCTTTCATAATTAATATTCCTCTGAAAATTTCATTCAGTTACGTTACGTCTTTTTGTCGTCGGTGTAGCTTATCCTCGTACGTCTTGATTCATTCGTCAATAATTCTGTGAATTATTGATTTAAAATTTAAATCAAGCTTATGAAATAATACCGGTAACTTAGAGATAATGTAGAAAAGGATTTAAAAACAAAACCTACCGCGCGGTTTTATATTTATTTTTAACCAAATGCTAAAGAGCAAAGTTCTCGTGATCGAAGATCCATTTGCGTGCGCGTCGTGTGTGTTCTTGCAAAGCCGAGCGAACGCTCCGTAACTTTACCTACAGTACGTTCTGCATGATGCTCTTGAATTAATTTTTGGACTTGCTCTACAGTAGACACAAACACCCAGTTGACATCATCGGCATCTTGCAATTTACTTGAAGCAATCTTACAGAGCAGAATAAGGTGATAGCGGATCAGTAAAGAAAAGAGTATATTTTATAACTCAATTGATTTCATCACAATTACGAAGTATTATATTATCAAGTAACAAAACAAGCCAACAAAAACTAGAAACGAACGAAGAGGTCCTACATTAACATTTCAAATTTCAACGAAGAAGGCTGTTTTAAGAATTTCGCGGACATATAGACAGACGATTTCAGTACACTTTCTACGTAAGATCGAAAGCAGTGGTATTCACAAAAAATCGTGTCAAAAACAAAAACAAAACAAAACAAAAAAGAGATTGAATACTAATAACTAATATTAACAATCAATTATAACGAACAAGAGGTTTAAAACACCACATAAACATCACATTATTATAAAGATGGCATCAATTCAAAAGAAAGCCTCACATCAGCAGAACGGAAACAGCTCCAAGAATACTGTTATTGAAGGAACTGGAACATATAAGGATGGCCTAGTTGAACCAACGAAAGATACACGATACAAGACTGAAGATGTAACAGATACGAAAGGTAGAGAATTTGAAGATTTCTTCTTAAAGAGAGAATTATTAATGGGAATTTTCGAAAAAGGTTTCGAACGACCATCACCGATCCAAGAAGAAGCAATTCCTATCATCCTACAAGATCGTAATGTCTTGGCACGAGCCAAGAATGGTACTGGAAAGACCGCAGCTTATATCATTCCATGCCTAGAAAAAACAGACACTGAATCAAAAATTATTCAAGGTAAATAAAATATGCTCATACATACGAACGAACAAAAGTGAAAATGTACTTGCTTAATCCACATACATACATCCAAACAAACAAACAAAAAAGAAGGAATTAACTTTACAAAACTTCTTTTCTTCGCGACGAAATATATAATGACTCTGAAAAAACTCCACCGGATTTACTCACATACAGTACTAACATTTATCCCCCTTTCATGCTTTCTCTTTCATTTTGTACCTGTTAGTTTTGATTTTAATCCCAACACGAGAACTGGCACTCCAAACATCTGCCATCGTGAAAGAAATGGGCAAACACATGGGAATACAATGTATGGTCACTACTGGAGGAACATCACTAAAAGATGATATTATGCGTCTCTACAACACTGTGCATATTGTTGTAGCTACTCCTGGACGTATTCTTGATCTTGCATCTAAAAAAGTTGCTGATTTAAGCGACGTAAAAACAATCATCATGGATGAGGCAGATAAGCTTCTATCGCCTGAATTCCAACCTGTTTTGGAACAAATTATTAACTTCTGTAACAAGGACCATCAAATCTGCTTGTTCAGTGCAACCTTTCCCGTCACCGTGAAGGATTTTTGTAAACGGTTCGTACCGAACGCATACAGTATCAATCTAATGGACGAACTTACACTTCGTGGTATCACTCAATTTTATGCCTACGTTGAAGAGAGACAAAAGGTCCATTGTCTTAACACACTATTTTCGAAACTCGAAATCAATCAAAGTATCATCTTTTGCAATTCTGTCAATCGTGTTGAATTATTGGCCAAGAAAATTACCGAACTTGGCTACTCTTGCTACTACATCCATGCCAAGATGCAACAAGCTAATCGAAATCGTGTTTTTCATGAATTTCGTAACGGTGCTACGAGACATCTAGTAACCTCTGGTAAGTTTATTACTATTATTATTATTATTCCTCGCCCATATATCCCATACACAACTGCGACTGGATGTATGAGGCGATTCTATACCCTCTTTCAATATTCATACAATATCATCTTTACTAATTTCCATCCTCTACCTTTATTTGTTATTGTCTTCTTATTTAATTTTCTTTGTTTTTAAGACTTATTTACCAGAGGAATTGACATCCAATCAGTCAATGTTGTCATCAATTTTGATTTCCCGAAAAACAGTGAGACCTACCTACATAGAATTGGTCGATCGGGACGATTCGGTCATTTGGGACTCGCTGTCAACTTAATAACGTCCGAAGATAGGAACAACCTTCGACGTGTGGAACAAGAATTGGGTACAGAAATCCGTCCCATTCCTCCTTCCATTGATCGTAGCCTGTACGTTGGCTAAACTAGCTATTTAGGGGTGGAGCGAACTATTGGTGGGGGTTGGACCTGAACGTTTTCGTTGTCAATAGTTTTGTAAAAGAAAGTTACTCGATTACGAACTATAATATGATTATGAACGGGATCATCTCCTACCAAGAACTCTCCATCCTTTTTTTTATTTCTTTTTCTTTTTGGCCTCTTTGTAATGGGATATGATACTATGGAAGATATCAATGCATAATAATACGAAATGAACAATATACATGAACAATAGGATAATACGAGAGTTGGTGTAAAAATAGAATGAAGACATTACAAGGCGCTACATTTTTTTTCTTCTTTCAATATTGTATTTTTTAGTGCATTGCAATAGCATAGGCAATGATCTTCCACTTGTTATCTCTATTAACCGTTTGCCGATTGGATTATATTATGAAGATGTATGTATATTCATTTATCTGAGATATGACTCAGTTCTAAATTTTAACCAGGAGGCCAGTTGAAATCACGTCCACCCAACACGTGAACTTAGATTTCATTGTAGCAGTAAGCAATCATGTAAGCAGTATTGATAATGGAAGATTAGCAAACGATGGTAAATGAAACGGCATCAAAAACAGAATAATTTTAAAACACACAAAAGCACCCGCATTAATGGCGTAGAGAGAGAGAGGGATCAAGGCTTGCATACACACACACACACACACGCACACACACGTACCATGTAGATGAAAAACTTCTTGGCCTGCCTTCGCACCGTCGTTAATCACAATACGTGCACCGTCTCCGAAGCCAAGAGATTCATCTTTAGCAATTTCACCCGCTGCCACCATTAGCCGTCCAAGGATCTCGTAATGCTCTGGTGTTGACTTACTAAGACGGGTAAGACCATCACGATCCTTAGGAATGACAAGAACATGTGCCGGTGCCGCTGGATTGATATCCTTAAATGCTAATATTTTGCCATCTTCTTTGACAATAGAAGCGGGGATCTCCCCAGCTAATATTTTATTAAATAGTGTATCTGGTTCGTCATCTCGAAGTCCAGCCAACCAAATTGTATCCCAACGACCCTTTTCATCCCATTTGGCAAGACCACCGCTGATCTATTGTTTGTTTATTTGTTGGTGGGTTAGGATAGTATTGGTACAATCTCATTCCAGTGATGATAATGATATGCCCATTTACATACGACAAGATAGGTAGATGGTGAGAAAAGACACGTATGTTGAGAGCATTTTCCCAGACAGGGTTATTTGAAAAACTCTAATAGGTACACGGGATAGTAATGAAATCCGCACATAGTACATTCCAGTATCAATATTTCAACGTACCTCTTCATAGACCTTTTGAAATGCAACATCCGTGTCGATCATACGTTGAAACCATTCCTCGATCTTTTTTGGTACGAGTTGTTGCTGCTGGTCGTCCATTAATTCTTTTTGATCAAATTTGGGAAACATAAAGGAAGCAAAGACGACAGAGGGAAATACGCTAGCATCCGCTAATGAAACTTCCTTTCCACACAAGTATGGACCTTCATCGTCCATCATATTAGAAATAATGTATAATTGTTTCGAATATTCCTTCAGTGCATCCTTACGAGTACCAAATATACCAAATGGTGGTACAGCTCTATACAAACAAGTTTGAATGGTTGTTAGGTACATGTCGTGAAAGCGTGCGATTTCGTTACTTAATGGATTATCTGGTTGGAAGGATGGACCAAGATCAGAATACGACGACATTAGGTATCTACAAACTGTATCACTTTCTGCGATAGTAACTCCCGTAGTTTGACATTTCAATGATGGAATTTTTCCCTGGGGATTAATAGAAAGATATTCCTCCGATTTAAATCCACCAACATCCATAACACTGATTACTGCACATTCCGATTCTGGAATTTCTTTTTTATACCTGTCGAGATACATAGGATCGAAATTGGTAAAACGAGAGAGAATGTGACCGAGTGAGTTAGCATTTTAATATATTTATATGTATTATTATTGCTGCTACCGATAAAGCTTCGATCGAAAACAGAGAAAATTCTGTCATTTCATTGATTTTAGCATCTAACGTACATAATGATTCGTGTCCTCGCACCATTATTTGAAACGGGAAGGTCGAACTGAAAATGGGAGAATAAAAAATGGGATACAAAACACAGGGGATGAGACCGAGTAAGTGAGTCAAGTCTTCGTATTGCTTCTAATTCACTGCTACCGATACAATAAAGTTACGATCGAAGACCGAACAATCCTATCACTACTTTGATTCCATTCATTCTAACGTACAAGTAGATTCTTGGCTGGTGGTGGTGTAATACTGCTGCTGCTGCTACTGCTGCTCGTAGTAGTGCTATATATAGCAGTACTGGTAGGCATTGCCTTTAATCTGATACCACCTGTAAGTGCGTGTACTCGTGAAGAAGTCGTTGCTATTAAGGCACATTTCAACATCTTTAACGAATAGTTGAACATGATAACTTATGAGTATAATGTTAGCGTCGTCGACGAAACAAGACAACTACTTATATTTTGTTTACATTGATTCATTGATTGATTGTTGTAGCGTTCTCAATTCTCATCTCCTCATTTTTTGAGGATTTGTCGGATGTTCAATGTGTCAAGAATGATTTCAGTCGAGTGAGTCACACTTGCAAAGCGCGCGCAAAAACAAAATACGAAAGTCGCAAATGTACTATAACGCCTATTACAGTAATAATCATTCGTTTCTGACTCTGTCTCATTCGATCTTTGTTTGTGCTCCCCCATAACTATTTTTCTAATTTGCAAATCATTGTCTTCCTGAGAGGAATCCGATAGCAGTAGACACCGGATTACGTTTTATTTATTTCACATTTGCATACTGTGCGATATACGTGTCGTACATAAAAGCATGATATATAAATTCACCACAAGAACTGCACTTGGATTATTTGCTACCATTGGGAATACTATACAAACTGGATTATCGTTATCAATTGGTGGTGGCAGCGTCAGAGTAACATTGGCCTACATACTGATTCTTACTTCCGGCAATTAGTTTTGGACAGAAGAACAAGAATCTCACCTGAATTTTTATCATTATCGTCTTCGACGAGAACCACTAGAAGAAGGAAGCACGATTTCGTATTGTCAGAATCGTCATCGCTCAGTTTTGCGCCGCAAGAAAAAGAAGAGGAAGACGACGAAGCATTAGCTCGATGGGAACAATTGTACAAAGAGGGAAAAGAAGATAAACAAAAGCAAATATCTTATATGAAGGCGATGTCGATGATGAACGATAAAGATAACGAAGTAACAAACTTAACAACCGTCCCATTGGTTCTCATGTTCGTGTCGTAACATTCGATTTAGATAATACGCTATGGAAGACATCGGAAACAATTAGTGCTGCCAACGATGCATTAGCGATCTACCTATCAAAATCAGATGACGGTGATGGTAACCCTATTAAGGTACCAGAAAGAATCGAAAAGATAATGGGAGAACTATTTCGTGCCGATCGACGAAAATATTGTCCCCTTGTTAGTAATGGTGGCGCACAGGAGTACGAGGACGAGGATGAACTAGAACAACGTTGCAAATCACCCGTATTGTTGACACAATTACGAACCGATGCTATATGTTACGTTCTCGAAACGGAAAATGGGTTCTCTACCGAACGAGCGTTATCCTTTGCGGAACGTGCCTTTGACGAGTGGACACAGGCACGACATGGGGCAATCCTTGATCATTTGGCACCTCGAGTAGTAGAAACGTTAGATAAGATTCGAACAACTATTAGTTATAACAACATTCCGGTATTGATGGGAGCAGTGACTGATGGAAATTCTGATCCTTCACGTATCGAAGCCTTGGCACCATATTTTGATTTCTGTGTCAACGCCGAATCGGTAGGTGTGTCAAAACCCGATAGTCGTGTTTACCTGGAAGCTATCCGACGGGCAGTGAAGGTGTCCCAGTCTAAAAGTCTTTCCTTACAAAAGTCATCACAGGAGAAGCAACAGCCACATCTTTTCTACGATCTAATACCACCGGAAATATTGAACGATAAGATAATAACAAAAATGGGTATTTCAATATCGATGACATCGACGACGAAATCTTAGAAGGAATTATCGGCCCATACTGGATTCATATAGGTGATGACTTTCTTAAAGATATTGTAGCTGCGAAGGAAATGAAAATGCGTACAATTTTTGCCGTCGGTCTTGTTCGAGATAAACTACTCGACAATACAAATACGGAGAAGGACGACAGCAACAAAAAAGATGCAAAGATGGATATGGCTGAATTTTTACAAAAAGTTTCATCTCAAGTTTCAACTCAAATGTTCTCACTCTCGAAATTGGTGCTAGTGATTACCTAGCTAAATCACTTCATGGAGAATTTGTGGATGCGGTTGCTCATGAATTTTTTGATATCAGCACAATTCTTGAGGACTGGCATGCAGAAGCCATCACTTCTAGAGAAGGGGAAAAAATGTTATTGAACCATCACCAACTTCACCGGTGATTAATGTTAGCGAACACCACTAACTTCACCGAAAATAACGCACCGGTAATAAATGATACCAAACCACCACCAACTTCACCGAAACCAGCTCCAGCCAACAGTGGTATAGAAGAACTAGAAGGTATTTTAGAAGTTATCGAACCATCCTCTGATAGTGATGGACTTTCTGTAACGCCTATAGCGAAGAAGAACGAAGAAGGGGAAGTGGACTTTCTTCTACCAAGAGCATTTCGCATCATTCGAGAAGACTGCAGTATGGATATTCCTGCACCCCTACGAAATCGAGAGAAAGAACGATGAAGGATGTAATGGGCATGGCACAAAGGGATAAATCATCAGGCGTATTTGCATTTAATCCCGATGATGTTGCTTCCCTAAAGACGGAAAACAAATATTAATGATTCAAATTGGTGACAAAGACCTGAAGTTTTCGAGAGAAATATTTTCGGAGATGTCTGTACAAGAAGTATTGGGTCTCACGGATGAAAATCCAATGAAACTTTCACTTTATATGGCAGAGGCATCCAAACAACCATCGTTCGATCTTTTCTAGCTAAATGTGTGGTGAAGAGAGCAATCTTTTTTGATAGTAGATATTCTACGTTGTCGGTCGTTGTTGTTAGTACTACGAAGAGAGTGAGTCTTATATATCTGGGCGTTCTTTTGAGCATATTGATGCAGGTCCGACTATATAGCCAGCTATCTTACATTATTACATTAATTATGAGATAGATCACCAGTTATTCAACTCAATCCTAGGGCTCACAGAAGAATCCTGATTATTTCTCATTCAGATAGTTTTGTAAAGGTATAATATAGCATTCATAAGGCAATCTGTTTTATGGGATTGTTACAGATATTTTTGAAAATGTTCAGACTATGAACTATGCTACGTGCACACATTATGCATTCAATTGACTTGATATAATAGGGTTAGTGTCACATCTATATTCACCCACCCATACACCCAGCAAAGCGAAGCGCAGAAAATCGACATACTAAAATTCGGCCATGGTCTCACTGCGTCGATTCATATTTTTCACTCTATGAACAATCTTTTCGATCTCTTCAGAATATTTGTCTCTCTGGTCGCTTAAGTCGCTAGTTCTCAGTAGATCGTTCGCCTCATTTATACATTCTATTGATTTCTTCGTTGAATTAGTAATTAGTACAATTTCCCCCATAGCAATTAACGAAGCTACCAGCTGTTGTTTGGCATTTTTCGTATCTCGGTTTTCTTCCTCGAGCTTCGCTATAACCGTTCTTTTCATGTCTACTACGACATCTATTGTTTTCGTACAAGCTTTGTAGTCTCTTATTTTCTTC
Organism: Fragilariopsis cylindrus CCMP1102; assembly: GCA_900095095.1. Lineage (NCBI taxonomy): Eukaryota > Bacillariophyta > Bacillariophyceae > Bacillariales > Bacillariaceae > Fragilariopsis > Fragilariopsis cylindrus. The sequence goes on from FMBT01000293.1 coordinate 244,067, forward strand.
GACATCTCCACTTTTTCTTCTAATCGAGATATAGTGGCTTCGTAGCCTTCAATGCATCCAATTTCAGTTACTGACACGGGATATTGTTCTTGGTGCATTTTACTTGCAGCAAGATGAGATTTTTCCCATATCATGTTGACAATCGGATGGGAATCAGGAAACCCTTCTTTTCTGATATAGAAAAGAGCCTGGTTGAAGCTCTTAAAGGCATCGCCTTCTTTGTTTCGTAATAGTTCTATAGAGCCAATACCTGCAAGGCACATAGCACAGTGGACATAATTTGATCGATTCTCAGCTTTCCGCTGTTTATCACTAGCCTTGCGGAGTTCCAGAGATTCGCCATATAGTTTTGCGGCTTCAGTATATTTCTTGTCAGTTAGTTTCACTTTTGCTATGTGATATAAAACACATGCGATCTCGTCCTGGCGTTTTTGTAAGTCGATTGTTGGATTGAATTTAACAATTTCTTGAGCAATACTGAAGTCCGCCTGCAAAATTGACAGCGCCTCTAGGAATGAAGCAATAGCTAGGTCGAACTTCGATTCAGCAGCAAGACTTTTCCCTAATTTTTTCAATGTCAGTGCAATGCTAGAATTACTGATCAAGCCAGGTATTTTTCCAAGGTCTTTCGCTGATACATCATACTGTTTCCTTTTGTCTCTCTGAATACGTAGAGCGTTTCTCGCTGCATTCGTAGCCAATTCGTGCTCTTCCTGCAGACCATAGCATTCAGCCAAATTCGCCCACATTTGAATGTGCTTGGTTGAAGTATAGTCTGATCCTTCTACGAATCCTTTTACGAAGTCCTCCTCGTATATATGGATGGCATCACTCAACTTCTTGACGGCGACATTATATTTTTTCTGTTGAATATACAAGACTCCTAAGTCATTCAATATGGAGCATTTTCTTTCAGAAATATTTCCCTCCCCCCTTTCAAGCGTTGCAATAGCTTTTTCGTATAAATCAATAGCCTTTGCAACGTTACATATACCACCAATGTGTTCATAAAGCTTGGCTGCTTCTTGATACATGATTCCAGTTTTGGGGTGCGAGTCTCCAAGTGCTATTTCGCAAATCAAAATAGCATCGTTCATTGCTCTCAGAGCTTTCTCGTTCTGTCTAATTTCGCTGTAAAACACGCTCAACAAGCCTTTCGTATAAGCAATTTGAGGATGTGACTCTCCAAGATACATCAGCTCGAGGGAAAGAACGGTTGAAAGCTTATCAAAGATATCTTCGTAGAGAAAACCCCGACTTGTTTCGTCCATCGTTGCTGCAATTTTTCCGCGTATCCGTTCCACCGTTTGATGCAATGATTTTCGTATATATTGTGACTCCATCGCCTCCTCGATTTTTTCCACCATCTCTTCCATCGAAGATCTTTCCTCACGAGCACTAGATCCCTTCTTATGATGCCGTTTATCAAAAATTGCCTGGCGTTCATATATAGCTCTTGCTTCTTCGCAGCAGCTTATTGCTTTATCGTATTCTTCCTGTCTTTCGTAGATAAGTGCCATCATCTTTCTAATTTCTGCTATGACTAAAGCAATCTCTGTCCATTCCTCATGTAAGATGATAAATAACGCAGTTTTTCGAATTTTGGTTGCTTGACGCTGCATTTTCCATCTGTTCTGATATCCTCTTTATTCCTTGTCTTAAAATACGTAGTCCGTCCTTATAAATTGCAACAGCCTTTTCTTCATTTCCTTGTGATGCTCGATGTGATGCGGCATCGATCAATAATTGAACTTCCACGATAAAATTACTGTTGCTACCCGTAATAGGGTAGAAAGTGGTCGAATGTGTGATGATATATCATCATCATCATCATCGACTGGAAAACATACATCATACCCTAAACATTTCCCATGTATAGATGCATCTTCGCCTTCTTCTTCCTTTTCTGGATACTCTTGTATTGGTGACAGAGAATTTTCATAACTCTTCCTTTCTTTTGTTGCCTTCGTAATCTCGATGCATGTTTTCCTTCTTTGTTGTCCCTCCTAGTAAATACGGTAGGAGGAGCAGGAGATATAACACCGACATTCGTAGTAGGAATAGGAATTGTGGTCCTGGTAGAGTAGTCCCGCACTTCACGATCCGTTATTGAACTGTCTTCTCGACTTTCTAGTGATTTCTCGCTTACATTTTCTGGAGCATTTCCTAGTTGTGGTGATTGCAATGTTTTCAAGATTGCCATACTGCTTTTTTCATTTGTATTATCGATAGGGACAACAGCAAGATCCCACTTCTCCATTGCTTATTTACGATATGCAGATGCTGTTGTTGACGTAATGGTTTTAGTTGGTTGGTTAGTTGGTTAGCCACCATGCAATACTTCTTGATTAACCGAACTCCTAAACACATGCGATTAATTCCATTAATATCCTGTTCTCCCTCCACTGTAAAAGAGAATAATAATGATTTCTTAACGTATCCTACTTAAAAGTATTGACATATTATTATGTATTGCCCCGAAAAAATGATCGCTGAAATAATTTTGTATGGTATGGTATGATTACTACGTACAATGTATAAGTAGTACTCGTAGTATGATACGCCTATTATTTGGAGCTCGCTCTGCCTTCTTTACTTCGTACTTTAACTGAACAACACCAACAATAACAACAACAACATCACATCAAGAATCACAACAACATAATCATCACAGATAGAGCAACAAACAAGCTCTCTTTTCAAACAACATCGAAACTGTAGAGTTCATTATTTGTCAATACCATGAGCGTCCGACCAGATGTAAACTTTGTTCCCAAGCAGGAAATGGGCCCTGCGAGTGGTTGGGCCCATGGGAAGGTGAGTGTGTGTGTGTGTGTGTGTGTAGCCCTCGTTCGCTGCTGCTGCTGCTGCTGCTGCTGCTGGTGGTTCTTTTTTAACTGCATGAACCATAATGCCATATGTATAGTATTTATTTACAGCATGCTGATTATACTGACTAAATTGATACTATCATTTCTGTCATCTTCCTTATTCTTCGTCATTTCTACTTCTAGTCAATTTTTGAATTTACGAAAGGACGTCGTGGTCCAAAGGGATGGCAATTATTCATGGGAGCATCGGTTGCAATTTTTTGGGGTTTCTCTAGATTGGGAGCCGGAAATAAAAAACGAGCGGAACAAAAACTTTTTGAGCGTCAGGAACGGTACACACTAGTATCACTATTACAGAATGAGGCTGATCGTGAATACATTATGAGAGAAAAGAAATTACAGAATCATGAGGCAAATATCATGTCTGAAATTCCAGGTTGGGTTGTTGGAAAATCACAATATTATGGATCCCGGTGGACACCTGAGCATGTTATGGATGCGAACAAGAGTAATCAGAAGAAATAAATAAATATTATATACTTTTTATGATGACAATATTGTCACGATATAATAATATCTGATGTCGATATACAGTACGAAAGAAACAAAAATTAATCCGAAAGAAATAATAATAACCTGCTGAAAGAAACAGTACGCTCAGCAACAACAAAAGAACAACGACGGTCAATAGATAATAGAGATCCTTCTTCAATTAATAGTTTAAATCGATTCTAAATTATTACGGTAATGCATTAAAAAACGTAGCTATGAAGGAGGATATTATTGTTTGGCATATTGTCAAGCAAAAAAAATCCTCCTCTTTGATCGAACTTGATACTATATACGTATATTATATGCATGTGCAGATATTATCATATAGTATGTAGTACAATGCACAAAATATAGTACTATCATAATCGATAGCAGTTAACAATATGAGACGATGACAGTACGTTTTGGAAAAAGAAACCTTAATATATAATGAAGAACTTGAGAAACATTTCTAGTGTAGTTCCGCTTACTTCGATTGAGATGATTCAGATCTCTTCGATGAATTCAATAATCATGCCAAGCTAATTTTTAAGTAATTAGAAAAAATCAAAGACGGATGATACTGAAAAGTATTCAAGATTAGCCCGACGATTACATAGAGTTAAAAAAAATGGTGACTTGATATACCGATGCCAAGACCAAAAAAATGGATATAGGCCAGTCCAAATCTAATCCCAGCTAGATAGAGGAATGCTTGTAATAGACATACATAAGAGCTGATCTAGTACTATAGCGACTGGAGCAAGACCAAACCGACTATTTTAAATAGTTCGAATTTATATGCGTACAATTACTAAAGTGATTCAATCACGACCTAAACGAAAATGTAGAATGAATCCCATGGATGAGATATTATTTATAGTGGTCCGTCTAAAATTGTCCTTGGGATTGTGCATAAATACTATCGCAATTCAAAGATCCTCTGGTTTTCCTATTTTTCATAAATACTACGTATATGACTAATCAAATCAAAGTAGAGTTGTCATTATTATAGCTAATTTTTGGTATTATTTAATCGTATCGGCCATTGATCTCTGATTGGAAAAGTTTCCTTTCTTAGTCTTCATACGCATACAGACACGAACGCACACAAGGAATATTTAAAAAGAGATACAGACACGAACGCACACAAGGAATATTTAAAAAGAGAGACTATACTCAGAAATTCTCTAGGTATTCCATCATGACCTTGTTCTTCGCCTGTTTTTCAGTTAGAGAGTTTGTGTTCATCAGCCACTTCATACGATCCACCGCGGGGTAAAATCTAGAATAATCAGTACCTAGTACAATATTCGGATTCCATACCATATCTTCAATATCTTTCTTCGTTGATGGTTGACTTAATTTCATATTATCGTCAGCGCTCTTGGTTACGGCGAAATAATCCACAGTCGATCGAATAATGTCTTTACATTGGGTAACACAGTTATCCCAATCAGCCGATCCCGATTTTGTCGCGTCACATGACCAATCGTCCTTCACATCTTTTAGATTATCGGCGGCACCGAATTATCGGTGTGAGATTTCTGAAGATTTCTTGCTGCAATATAGGAGCCAAAGCTTCCATTAGCAGCAGTGCAAGCTGTACCCCACCCACTACACTTTCCTACCAGTTTGTTAACGACAGCGGGTAGTTGTTGAGAAATAATTCCATTTTGACTCACGCCAGCAATAAATGCCAACCCCAATAAGCATATTTGTAAGTACAAAGAGCATCACGTCTTGGCATCGTCATTCTATTTTTCATGTAGACATTGTTTATCTGTTTGTCCAGTCGGCCCTCAATATAGCCATCCTCAGTGTTCAACACACCAGCAGGGGGTGGTGGTTTCGAATCCTGTAACATAAGATCAAATTGACTGTCGTATTGACGGGCGTTGCTGGACAGTCCTTGGCACCGTTGCTGGAAGAGCTCCAACGATCTCTTTGAATTTGACTTGGCGGAAGTGTACGTTGCCGCTTGGGCCCGAAACTTGTACACTTTTGCCTTGATTGCTTGCGATGTGGTAAAACTACGTACCATGTTCTTGATTTTGTTTTCATTGAGTAGCCACTTTTTTACAAATGGGACGGAACCGATAGGACACATACCAAAGAAGGACACCCCCGTTTTATACTGGACCGGAAGCTTTAAGACTGCGACTTGTGAAAAGGCAGCTGCCGCAGCCAATACTAGGGTAGTGACGCGTCCGAATTCGACCTGTCTCCGTCTCATTTTTGATACTCTTGACCATCATCGATGCCGTTGCCATTGGACGTGACGATCCGTTCCGTACGTTTACTACTTGAATCGTCGGGATCATTGTCGGTTCTATCAAAGCTGAGATCTGTTAATGTTATTATACAAAGAATAAACCGAAACAATTTGATTCGTTAATGAAATGAGAAACTTCAGAAGAACACAAAATACCAATACTGCAATGGTTCTGATGTTGTTTCGGAACGGATGAAAAAAAGAGTCGAGTATCTTGCTTATTACATACATGCTGTACGGTGCAACTCTGAATTGGGGATCGTGCCATCGCCCCTATTTTTACGAATTACTCTACTAAGCAAGCTAGGTTGACGTTTTCCTTCAACCACAACCAATAGCGCAAGCGCTAGGAGATACACGATCTCTACAATCCTTAGACTTTTCATCTCCTCTCTTAAAATTTAGATTTTGTCCGACCAATGGATCCTATCCAATGTTCTAACAACTGTGCCTTTGTGCAAAACTGAAAAATAATTACTGCTTGACAACATGTTGAATCGAATGTTGATCTTGTTTTCCCCTATGCTGTTTTGGTCTATCAAAATATACTCTTACTTGGGCAATCTTTGAATTCAACCGATGTCGATGCGGAATGACAATAAAAGTCTCTCAAGTGAGTGAGTCCGTCGTAGTAGGATCCATGTTAATATTGTTGCCCCCGTTTGGTCCATTGCTTGGCCTGTGGTAACTATTAATAACTGCTATTCCTGACAACGGCCGCAGCTACAATACTGTATAGTATGTTTGTTGGTGTGCTGGTTTTACTTTGATAATGCTGTCTCATGATGGCCGTTCGGCTGCTCGTCGTGGTGTTGTTGTTGTTGCTGCTGCTGAAATATTGCACTTTCCCGTCGTAACTTCATCTCGAGGTCAAACCTATTTTGCATATCTTGTTTTAACTTCTGTCGGCTCGTCTTCGTACTGAAGTACGCCTGGCAAGAAATGACCAGTATTGTCATAGTTGGGTAGAACCAAACATCGAAAATTATCACGTAGGTCGGAAGCGGATGCTTCGTCAACCCCGCGACATAGCTCAGACATGTACGACCCAGGAATAATAGTAGCACCGACAGCTTTGCCGTCGTGGGTGCGTAGTCCACAAAAGCGATGGCAGCCGCCAGGGGTTGTGGTTGTGGTGGATCCGGTTTGTCCGACGTTATATTATAATCATGATCCATATAGTAGTGGATTCCAATGTGGTCGGATTCGAATACATACATCAACGCTACTAGTGTCAATCCGACAGTCGCCGGCAGTACATCAACTACATATTCGAGTCCCAAGGGTTTGGGATGAATTATATGATCCACTGCAAGGCACACCGCAAATCCTGTTGCTAGTACGGACACCTTGGTCTTTACGGAAATTCTTTTGGTAGTCATGTTACTAGATTACTAAAGTTGTTTGGGTTTGTTGTAGTATACAGCAGTTTAATTTCGACCAAGTGGTACGATTGTCGTGTTACTGGAAGTATCGACAAAAGAGATACGTACTGTACGACCGATAGAGTAAGACTCGAATGGTATTATACAAGTCTTGTATAATTTAATTCGTTTTTCGTTTGGTATATGTGGTTATTAATTCACTTAGCAGGTATTAAACAGGGGCTATAATATCAAATAATACGCCCCACACTCAGTACGCGACACTAATATAGGTCGTGATCAAATCAATCCGAAAAGTATATTTGTCATCGGCGGCACTAATGTACTCATATCTTATTTTGAGAATTTTGTAACACATAATACTTTACTCTATTATATCGGCACTTTCAACTTATCACATCATTGTTCATTATTTCTCTCTCTTTTCGAAAGGTTGTTTCATTCCGCTGGAATTTAAATCGAGAATATAATGATGATGTCGTCGTTGCTGAACTCATTTGCTACTACACTCCTAGCACTAACAATAGCAGTGACCATAAATGAAGGAGATTCTCAATGCCAAGCATTTTCCATGGCGATTTCTATGTCTATGTCTACGAAATCAGCCTTACCTAATAGGGGATCGGCAGCGAAACCTTTCGAGAAGAAAAAGGTAGCTGTATTTGGTGCAGGTGGTTACCTGGGAGGTTGTGTTTATGGATTTTTACAACGTGCTGGCTCATTGTATGGGACAGGCATCGCTGGAATTGGTGCACCAAGAGCAATCGTAGCTTCAGCGTCCGGGTCGTCATCTCTAAATGGTGTCTTAAGCAAGAACTTTGTTTTAGCCCAAGCGGACGAGACATATATGCGTCTGACTGATATGACATCTATCGATTCGATTCAATCTAAGATTAATGGATTTGATGCTGCCATATTGGCAACTCGTTATTCCTATGAGATAAAACCTGTTACTGGGGGAACATACGGTAAAGGCCCTAACGACCAAACCAAAGAATTTTACATGGACCAAAGAAGGTCTTCTTCTAGATCAATTGATGATCCACAATATTCTTTTGAAATCTTTAAAAATACATTGGAAGCATGTAAGAGATCAAATAAACTGCGACATTTAGTAGTACTTGAAACTGATACAGAATTTGATGGAGACGAAAATATAGTCGGAGAAAAATATCTACAGCTATTGGAGGAAGCTCAAATACCATATACGTATATAAAGCCATCAGGAAAGGTAGGATAGAAAGAAAAACAACGCACGTTCCTCGTTGTATTACTACTACTACCATTACTATTTCCTCCACTCTTTTTTTCCTCCTCTAAAACTAACAATAAGTAATAATATTTAATTGATCTTCTCCCTATATTAAGTTTGAGAATATTGGAGACTTTACTTACATGAAGGGGGTCCAATCGGATTTGAAAATATCCCGAGCAACTTCAGTCGAAGAACTTATGGAAAATACGAACAACAACAAATCGTCGTCGAGCAAAAACAAGACGATCTACCGGGAACATATTGCAGCTGTATGCGTTCAATCACTCATGAGTTTAGGATGGGATGATAATAGGGTAATACAGATTGAACAATCATCATCTGAAGATGATCCTATGACGACAATGGCTGATAATAAGGGTGGTAAAGTCGTTCTACAAAAGGAATGGTGTGTGAATTCGAATATACTACAAAATTCTCTGGCGGCACTTTCCTAATCTCTCTCTTGGCTACCTACCACCGTATAGATGGTATTTCGATTGTACTGCTAATTAATGATTGTTTGATTATCTTACGGCTATTGGATACTTACGAATAGTACAACACATAATGTTCATTGAATGCAACATCCAATCAATTATTGCATTACAATAGAGAGTCGAAAGTCGAAAGCACTTTCTTTTGTAGACTGCTAGCTAGTTAATAGTCGCGCGCTTTCAGCATGATTATTCGACCAATGCGACTAAAATCCCATGTGTGATCCTGTAATAATCCTGAATCAGTGGTACAGTAACGACGATGATGGATAATTACATCACATAGAGTTACACATCTGAAAGCAATACATTGCACTCTAAACAGACTCTCTGTACCAGCTACCCGTTGTGAGAATAATCTCATCGTTTGCACTACTTCAATAAGCATATGACAATCTTTATTAAGCGACCCGTTTTCAGTGTTGCGTGCATATTCCTACTTCGCACTTGCAAATCTTTTCATTCTGAGAGTTTTACTATTGCAAGATCTTGGTCCACTGTCACTTCTTCATCGCCATTCTCGTTAGCTGCTGCGGCAACCAGTGACAATAACAACGACATCGACGGGAAAGTCGAAGGCAAAACTGGGTGGAATCATAATCCACCATCGGAATCTTCTCCTTTTTGGAAAGAAGAAGAATCATTGACAGATTCCAATCAAGAAAAGACGACAACAAAAAAACTACGTACGGGCTGGTTACACAATACCGAGGCTGTAAATAAAAACAAAACGACGAAAGAATCAGCGACTACTACTGGTGGAGTATCGAAAGCACAATTACGTTTACAACAGGCTATGAAAGAACAAAGGGATAATCACCGAATCGTATCGCCAGGTGCATTGCACGCATGTGGTGAGGATCGACAAATCGTTGTCACCGAACATCGACTGTCTGTACCTATTGATCACGTCAACGAAGGAAAAGAGTCAAAAAATCGTATCGACGTAGCATTCACTATAGTAGAAGAAATCAAGGACGAAGCAAGTCAAAGATGGTTCGAATCAACTTTTGCGACCATGACACCCTCGCAACGAGCCACTGCGTACATTAAGCGATGTGCAATGACATCCGCTGAAGATATGTTTATCTACCTCCAAGGTGGTCCTGGTTTTGGTGCTCCCACTCCCGTTGTTGGACTAGATTTTGCAGCGAAGGGGTCTTCATGGGGATCTGCCGCCTTAGATCGTTACCAGCGTGTCGTGTTAATGGATCAACGAGGTACGGGATCTTCAACTCCAATCACAAAGCAAAGCCTGGAACAACGCTTTCCTGACTTGTTCATGCTAGACGATGTCGACATAGGAAGTGACCAAGCCGATAGCATCAATGACAAAAAGGATCAAGGTGATATCATGGATCACATACAAAAATCTTACCCCGAAGAATTTGGAAAGTTTTCAAAATCTAGGGATGATGCCACAAAATTCATGAGTCAATTCAGAGCGGACAACATTGTTCGGGACGCCGAAATCATTCGAGAGGCCTTAATGTTGCCCCCTTCTATCGACGACGATAACAAGAAAAGTGAAGAAATCGATGCCGCATCGTTACCACGTCCATGGGGTGGAAGTTTGGGCCAATCATTTGGTGGCTTCTGTACAATGACATATCTATCGATGATTAAACATCCACCAAAAGTTTCTCTCTTTACTGGTGGTATTGCTCCAATGTTGGCTAACAACGCCGTTGACGTGTACACTTCTCTCTGGAACAAGATCCGAGAAAGAAACCTTCGATATTATGACATGTACCCCGGAGATATTGCCTTGGTGAAGACAATTGTCCGAAAACTATTGGAAGCGGAGAAGGAGGGAACACCGATACAGCTGCTATCAGGAGGGAAATTAACTGCACGACGCTTTTTACAATTGGGAATGATGCTGGGGGGAGGGGCTTCGAGCTTTGCTTCAATGCATAAGCTATTTTCTTCGGCATTTTTGCAGTCAACAACTGGTGGAGAAGTACACGAAGAGTTCACTCGTGGGTTTTTAAAGACAGTCGAAAATGAACAATCATTTGACGAAACGCCCTTATACTTTATACTTCACGAAAGTATATATGCGGATGGAAATCGTAGAAAGGAGGAAAAGTCAATCGATATTGCTACTAAGTGGAGCGCCAATTCTGCATACGAAACTAAGGTACATTCACGTTCTGGGGAAGAAACCGAATACGATTATAGATTGACAAGCTTGGAGGATAATAATCGACCTGTTTTATTTTTTGGAGAGATGGTATTCCCTTGGATGACGGAAGACTATAAGGAATTAGGAGGCATCGGTCTTACCGAACTTTCGCATGCATTGGCTAAGAAGGATGACTGGGGACCGCTGTACGATGCTGATCACATGCGGGCTGTACTGGATGACGGAAGAACGCGTAGTGCAGCTGCGATATATTACGACGATATGTACGTTGATTTCGATAATTGCATGAAGGTAACATCTCGCAATGGACCTCTCGAGAAATGCAAAGTTTATATAACTAACGAATACCAACACTCCGGGCTCAGAGATGACGGTGCGGCTATATTTTCCAAGCTACACGGTATGGCAACGGGCAGCATACGAACTCCTAGCTAAATATTTACCTTTTGATCTCCAATTAATTGATCAATAAACTCATAAAACTAGAACATAAATCGGACATTATTTTTTTCGTAACGGCCTAATATACATTAATATTTCATTTATTTAAAGTGTGTGAAGGCTCATACCTTCTGCGGTTGTACTTCTTTTTCAGGTGCCGGGGCATTGTGCTGGTCAACATTAGTCAACGGACTACCAAACAACAATTCTTCAAGTCGATGCCAGCAACGATGCCGTCCCATGACTAATTTGTATCCTTTATGTGCAATGGATTTTCGTTCCTTTTCATTTTCTGGATTGAGATAGTATTTGATTAGCTCTTTTAGCATCTTCGGATTATCATACACTATGATATTGGCCCTATCGACTAGACCCGCTGGAAGAATTACCATAGGATCTGTCATGACCAAAGCTCCACTGGCAAGTGATTCCATCAGTCTATAATGATCTTCCCATTCGTCCCGTTGGGTGATCACCACGATCTTGCATTTCAATAGATCCAATGTATATTTGTACTGTACATTCCCCGCTTCCATCCCTTTCTCGTCTGAGTAGACAATTTGGACTTGATTCTCCATAAGTTTACCGGTCTTCTTATTGATTGTGGAATGATGCAGAGTCTTAATAACTTTAGCAACATCTCGACGATAAAAACTATAATGGGAATAGTCTCCAGATTTCCAAAAGTAACCCACATCGATGGGGCGTCTTAATCCCCTACTAACCGGTTTCCCATTAGTTATATTTTGTATACTCATAACGAAAGATTCCCGGAGAGCAATGGGGCTGTGTAGAATGGACTGATCATAATCTGACGGGACATCGTCCCATTGGTTTGGTGATAGCTCTCCCATATGTATTTCTTTACTCGCATGATCGTAGTATCGATTTTGAACGATACTTCGTTTGGCCAAACGTATTCTTTTCATATCATTTGTTCGCGCATAACTCATTTCGCGATGACTACTACTACTACTACTACTACTACTACTACCATATCAACACCAATATCGACACCCCTACTAGTAGCAAATAAGTTACTACAACCAGCTCGTCGTGTACTGCCACTAAAATCTAACAAGAAGATGTATGGTTCCTCTATTTCTTCTTCTTCATGACGAATTTCTTGTTTTCCAAGATTATCTAGAATCATCTGTAATCTATGACAATCTCGATCCATCGATCCCCAATCGATCAGATACAAGAACGGTAAATTCGTCTTTCGTGGAAAAATTTCAACAGTATTCACGGATGGCCTAACGAATGTAACTGCTGATAGTTGTATATATTTAGACCGTTCAACTGCTGCGAACAATAGCTTTGATGCGGGGTCGATATTGGCGGAACCTGTCATATCTACGATTATATGAATTGTACAGTTCGGTTCCATCCATCGAGGATAACGGGAGAGTTTGAAGCTTTATACTGTGACAATAAACAATTATTGTCATCGATTTTTTCCGATTTTTTCGATGACGATGATTGTTTTTTTATTTCCAATTGGTCACTATTCTTTTGTTGTTGTTGTATCTGCGATGCTTGTAACGATATGTGGTCGGTGCTAGGTAGGTCACTATATTTATTTTTGTGTTGTCAATTTCGGAAGTCGGAGTCGATTCGCTACTTTTTGTCGTGGTGGTGTGGAAGAAGAATCGGATGATGGCGATATACTTTAGGACTGCGTACACTATTAGTAGGGCATCCATGGCAGTAGTGGTGCTGCTTCTTATCCCTACAGTTGACTTTGTGCTAGGATTATTATAAGGCGTCGTGGTGCTCTCATCATGGCAATCCCGACGAGTCCCGCTAATAACCATTTGAAGTATCGCAAAAAACCTGCACATAAAATGTCGGCACCTGAATAATTTCTTCCGTGATTTCCTCGAGGAGAAACACTGAGTCGTTTCGATGGAGAAATGATTCGTTTTGACGATGGAGATATCATTCTTTGTTGTTGTGTACGAACACTACGGTCTAGGACGTGATATTCGGTTTGGATGGGATGTACAGTTGTAGAAAAAAATGTCAAATATCGGACGCGTGAAGCAATGATTCAATCAACGAGTCAATCCGCCTTCAATATCAAGTGGTAGAACAGCAACAAATGTATATATTTGCAGAGCCACTCCTACCAATACAATGACTTGCTCTGTTGATTTCCTCGTTCTTAATTCATTCGACACCGAAAGAATGAATCTGTTGTGTTTTTGTTACTATAGCTGTTACGGGACGGCTTCAAATAAAACTTGTAAAACCATTATTCACGTCCGCCGTGCCAATTTTTGTTGACGAGATCGAGGACCTAGCATAACAATCCCGTATGGGACTGGACGGTATGCACTCGTACACGACTGAAACCTACAATGTAAAAAAACATGGAAAAGAATCTACGCGTGGTAGTTATTGTGTCAGAGCGAGCGCGATTTGCTTCACAACCATCACTTTTGCTCTTAGTTGATCAACTAATTCACAAACCACGAAGAACATCATGTACGCACCAACCATAACAATTAATCAAAGAAAACAAAGAAAACCCACATAAAAGAATTTGCTTTTAGCATCATAACCAAGGACAACTAATCGACCGTACTTACTACGTTGTTGATTACATTACAATTCGCCAACAATAGCATCATGATTCGAGATACTTCCTTCCTATTCTTTGCCTTAAAAGCGACAGTGGCGTTTGTTGTATTTTATAATCACTTTAAAGTACAGGCTTTTGTCCCGACATTATCATCATCGTCATCATCATCGGCAGCTGTAATAAACGGAAAACCATACACATCTCAACCGTTGTTTGCAGATGGTATAGGAATGGGAATGGGAACCAAGACATCTTCAAAGAAGAAAAATAAAAAGGGTGGAAAGAAGAGCAATAGCAAGGCTTTCTCGTCTACCTCCTCATCGTCGTCGTCGTCGTCAAAGTCTCCCTTTAATGTCAATGCTTCACTTCTCCGAATGGAGAAAAAGTATGATGAAATTATGTTGAGTCTCGCCAAAGAGCAACAAAAATCGGAAGAAGAAGCAGAACTTTATTCTGCCTCTTTTTCAACCTCAACGATGATGACCAGTGAGTACATTGTGGCTGCGAGAGGAGGTTCTGTTTCAGATTGGGTCCCCATCGCTCAATTTTGTCTGAAACGACCCGAGTCAGAATACCAGGATGGTGCATCAGATGAAATGGTTAAAACAGCTATCTCTGTATATTGTCGAGAGCTTTCTTACTTAGCTTCCATGGGTGCACCCGTCTTTTCTACCATGGCTCGGAATGAGATCCAATACAGCGTCGAAAATAAGGATAGCTGGTTTAAGCATATTTACGAAGGAGTAGTGGAAGGAAATGCAAATAAGAGTGCAGATATGGTGATGACAAAAATGGAAGCCCGGAAAGCATTAGGACTTATCAAAGATGATGATTCTACTTCCAGTAGTACGGATGAGATTACCAAATCAGACATCAAAAAGGCGTACCGAAATTTGTGTTATGAACTTCATCCAGATCGCTTTGAGGGTACACCGGAGGAATGTTTAGAAGCTAGGGATCGCTTTGGTCGTGTTACGTTAGCGTACGAGACACTATCATCAGGGGTTCGGGGAGAAGTAGGTATGTCATGGTACGAATCATTAGGCGGACGGGAACGAACTCAATTTGTTGGGCCAATTAACTTATTACCTCTAGGTGCTGCCCAAGAACATATGACACGACACAATGCAGAGGGAGCATGTTTGCCTTTGAATACCGACATGGTCCAAACATTTGTTGCACGTAATTTGCGATCTGCATAAATAATATGAACTGCTACGATTATCATTATTTAATCGATGTAATTATAGAAGTAAATTAGCTTAACTTAAAACATGAATGCAAATAAACAACAATATCGGTAGTAGCAAGCCTTCTATTTGTACAACAAGTAATATTAATAGCTCGAATGAGATTCAACATGTAATGGATCTTTTTGAGTGCAGCATCCACACCGTAAATCCATCGAAGATACAGTAGTTATCAATAAATCATCTAGCTAGAATTAGGAGAGCTAGCGGTAAATACGTTTAGATGAAAAACTAAATTTTAAAATAATTAAATACTTCATTGAAAAAAGATTTAGAATATGATTAAAATTAGAAGTACATAATAGTATATCGTTATGTATGATATATCCGTTCATTTAAAAATCTATGTCCTATAATGTTAGTAATAAAGACAAATTTCAAAACGAAATAAAATGAGTCAGTATGACGTATTACGGGGGAAATTAAATTGTCTCGACAGACAGGTCCAATCATTCATGCCACTGAAAAGACATCAAGTTGGGTTAAAATATCGATATTTGTTTTTCTTCGAAGACATAGACACCCGGAATGTGCATTTTACACAAACTCATGGGATGTCATTTTCTCTATTGACATTTTGAAAATAGAGAAAATGACATAAAAGAGCACCGAGTACCGCCTATAGCTTCGATTACCGCGGAAACCATCATAAAATACATACAACACGCGCAGTTCAGAATTAAAGCAACAGTCGAATGGAACGTACCTTTGTATTTCATTTAGAGAGCAGTTAAAAGTCTAACACGGAAGATCCTGATGAGTTAGAAGAACAACCCATTCCAGTCTTCTTCGGCTTTGAAGGTGCTTCTGATGCTGGTCGGCCAGCACCCGAACGAACCCCTCCAGAGCCAACACTGCCGCCACCCTCTGCGTAATCCTCGGGTGGAATATGTAAAAGAGGAATATGCAATTTGCGTCGATCTCTTTTGAATCCATAAATCGATGCGGCTATTTCAGATCGTTTGCGGGTCGTTTTGGAAATTTTCAACACACCTTGTAGGTGACGAAATTCAGGTGGAGGAGGATATTCCTTACGAGAAGCAAATCCCTCAGTTGCAAGGACAACGTCACATGAGCGAGCTAATCGGATACAGGACTTCACATCGTCATTAGGCGATATGCAGATCATGATCACAACGGGTAACGATTCTTTTCGAATATGCGCCAGTAACAGCGGCAATGCGATTGCTAGCGCCTCTATTGGTGGGTGATGGAGCAATAGTCGAATAGCTTTGTCGGTACCTGCTCGAGCCGATAAAGATGCTTTATCCTTCAAAAGTTCTACCAAATCATAAAAGAGTTTGTAGGCCTTTGATTGGCTGTTACTAGTACGAGTTCGGATTGTAGATGAGGGCAATTGCGCAATGTAGGATGGAATGTCTAACGGAGTTTGATCTATCATTCGTCCAGAAAGATCGTAGGAATGACAGAAGACATTGTTGTTGACCATTGCTGATGCTGAAGTGTTGGATTGAGCTAGGCGCTCTTGCTGTACAGATTTCTTGTACTGCCAAGCAATTTCTAGTCCCTCATCAGCATTTTTTTCTTCTGCTTCTTCCTCGTCTTCCTCCTCAAGAATAGCCATGGCTCCAAGGCTGCTGGCAAGTCCGCTATTGTTGTTGCTGTTACTTTCTTCTTCTTGCTGTTGCTCTTTTTTTGCTTTTTCTTCCCTTTTCTTTTGTTTGTCCCAATGAAGATTGCGAGGCAAAGATGACAGTATGTCCCCCAATTCTTCTCTTATATCTATCGAGACAACTTCGTCATCTTCTGACGATATCGAAGCATCTTCATTGAATAAAAATGATAGATTAATACCGTCTTCCTTCTCAGCATCAGACAAAGGGGGTTTCGAAAATATCGGTATAACCAAGTGCTGATCTTGCGATATGGCCTGTTAAAACATATGACAAGTTGAAAATAGAAGAGAAGGATATTGGTAAGATTGGGACTAGTCCTATATCTACTGGTATACTTGTACATTCAGAGTACAGTAGAGCGCGAAAAGAATAGTGCATCAAAATAATATAAAACATACCTCAGCACACCAATATTTGACTAGTGTAATAGCTAAATTACGAGTCCACAATCGATCTTCTTCCAGAAGGATACTCGTTCCTAGGACATGTCCACCACCTACAATACTATCCAAATCATTCAAACCTGATGATGTCAGATATGCACCACCCTGCCATGGCTTCACACCTCGCAATCGGAACAACGACGATACTGTGGTAGTATTACTGTTGGTGTTAGAGGTAGACGACGATGTAGATATTCCAGAGGTCGTCGACGATACACTCTTAGTCTGAGCCCCCTTACGTCGGAAAGCCGAAGGCATTTTTGACTTCACCTATTTCTTGTTACAACAATTAATTCGTTAAAACAATTTACAGCAGCTATTATCTGCGTGGTCTATCATCCTCTGATGGAGAGGAGATCACGTAGTAGTGATCTTCATCACGAATTATTATGAGGAGAGTGATGATTCAATCATCCTTTGATTTCTAATTCGTAGTGGGAATTTATGAAAATAATAAATCCTTTCTCTCCCGAAAGAATGTAAGTATTTTATTTATGTGTGGTTCACATGTGGCGTCTGTTATGCGTGCAGATATATCTTTGATTTTTAATCAAGCGAGTCGAATCTGAGATCAAGAACATGAATTGTTGGTATGATTGTATCAACGCATAATGAATAATAATAATACAGTACTAATTTACGCACATCAATCAAGACACCGGAAAACACAAAACAACAACAATATAACACAACATCATCATAAAATCAACAATCAAGCTATAGAAGAAGAATCGATCGAAGACATACAACTCCACTGAATAAAACTCATTGAAACACAATAGAACGAGGGAGACATAATATATATATAGAAAAAGACTAAAATGACAGGATTGGATGTTGACGCTTGTATCGCTACATTGAAACAGGGAGAAACTGTTTCAGAACGAGAACTTCGACAACTTTGTCAGTATGTTGGTGAATTATTAATCGAAGAATCAAATGTCCAGCCTGTTTTAAGTCCTGTTACAATAGTGGGAGATTTACATGGACAATTTTTTGATCTATTGAATTTATTTGAAAGTGTCGGGGGTTGGCCACCAAATACTTCGTACATATTCTTAGGGGATTTCGTCGATCGTGGTAAGTTTTGAGTTTTTTGTTACTGTTTAAGAAATACTTGACTGAATTTAAATGATAATAATCTTTTCAAAAACAAAATCATTTGCTCTACTCGGCTCATAATATTGTTATTATTGCCGTCGTTATACCAATACAATATTATCAAGGTCACAACTCGGTGGAAGTGTTAAGTCTGCTGTTATGTTTAAAACTCAAATTTCCAGCACATATAACTCTATTGAGGGGGAATCATGAAGTAAGTATACCAGCGTATATACTTGATTGGTCGATTCCGTGTCGATGTCATGTAATTCTCTGGTTTGTGTGTTTTTATTTATCTCATTTTCCCAATATATATCTTCGATTTTGAATTTATTACGTGTACTAATTCAAATAAATATATTCATTTAAAAAAAAGTCTCGACAAATCACACAAGTATACGGATTTTATGACGAGTGTTTGAGAAAATACGGGAATGCAAGTGTATGGCGACATTGTGTACAATGCTTTGATTGTTTCGGTCTAGCTGCATTAATAGATGAACGTGTACTTTGTGTACATGGTGGACTCAGTCCGGATGTTCGTACACTTGATCAAATACGGGCCATCGATCGGAATCAAGAAATTCCTCACGAGGGTGCATTTAATGATTTAGTTTGGAGTGACCCAGAAGATATTGCAGGATCATGGCAACTATCTCCACGTGGGGCTGGATATCTATTTGGGAAACTCGTTACCGATGAATTCCACGAAGTTAATAATTTACAATTCTTAGCCCGAGCTCATCAACTTGTTATGGAAGGACGAAAATATCATTTTGATAAGAGACTAGTCACCGTATGGAGTGCACCAAATTATTGTTATAGATGTGGAAATGTGGCGGCTATATTAGAAATTGGAGGTAATGATATCACTAACGACTCCGGAAGCAGCAACAACGACAATGGTGGAAACGTTACTACGATAGAAGAAAACGACGACGAAAGTGATCCAAATCGACAACAAGTGAGCAGCAGTAACGAACATGAGGGCTACCCTGGATCAATCTCACAGCGGTTTAAATTCTTCCGAGAAACATCACACAGTGCACATGGACCACGAGGAGAGGAACGGGCACAACTTGTACCCTACTTTTTATAATACAAATAAAATAGAAGCAAAACAACTAGACAGTTCACAAAATGGCGTTATCGTAGATGCATTCAATACAAAATATCAAAACTCGTTATTGTCGGGATAGAATACTCGTTCCAAGGTCAAACCAACTGAGGGAGCTGGTTTGCATGGATTATTTTTCTCGTTAAGTTCAATTCGACGGTCGATTCAATAGATCCAAGAAGCTTTCTTCATCTAACCAATTTCGGCATACATCAAGAGCTGTTCCGATTAAATTTCGTACCATTTTATATAACGCCCCATCCAAATATATATCAATTCGGTAATAAGAACTAGAAGGATCACTGCCATCGACCATTTTACTATCAACCTCTTTGACCAACTGAATTTTTTGTATATTTCGAACAGTACTCCGTCCGACTATTCCTGTCTTTTTTCTTGTGCTTCTATTGCCCCTGCGAAGCAGATAAAGTCATGCGAACCTTCATATAATTTAAGAATCTGTTCTAATCGATCGGTGTCTATTGTCGTGGGCCATGGTAACTGCCATCGATTATAACGATCTAAGGGATTCATAGCATGTCCGATACAAATCCTGTAGGAATACAATTTACCCGTACTAGTTTTCATTGCATTCCAATTATATATACCAGGACGAATATATTTACCAGTATCTTCTATCGGTATCTCATAAGGTGAAGGTGCCTGTATATTCCAAATTCGTATATCCGATGGAAGCATACGGTTCATACATGTTTCTAAGTCTGATGTTGATTTGCTTGTATCATTATTATTACTATTATTATTTGTTTCGTTATGATACAAATCAAAGTGAGCAGCCTGACCTCTTGCATGGACACCACCATCAGTCCGAGAAGCACCTGTAACTCGTACCAAGCGTTGGAAACGTTGCGATAAAACTTGTTCAAGTTCTTCCTGAATAGTCTTAGGGTTGTTCGTGTCTCTTTTGTTGTTGTTGTTGTTGTTGTTGTTGTTGCTGTCATTGTCGCTCGTTATTGAGGGGTCGGCGACGATCGATTTATTATTATTTCGAAATGGAACCGTAGCCTGATCTTCTGCTGGTCTTCCTCCTTGCATTTGAAAACCAGAATATATAGTCCCATCATAAGCAACACGACATCGATATCGAATACGAGATGGATCGTAGCATATTCGTGGAGATATTTCTTCTTCTTCTTGATGCTGCTCTTCTATACTATTATACGTAATAATTATGCGACGACGATAACGATGATGATAATGATGATGATTGATGATGGATGTAGTACTACTTATACTTGTCCCAGTATGCAGAGACGGCGAGAAAGCATCATGTATCTTAAATTTCAGGATCAGAACAGCAACAAGGAATAAGGACGGAGAAGAGATCCTCGTCATTGTTGTTTGTTTCTTCCGCTCTGGACGTTCTTTCTTGTCGCTACTAAATGCAACCTTGGACCTTGATCGGTAAGAAAGAGCAATTGTAGTGCAATTGACTCGATCATCATCGTGCACTCGTTCATCGTCCACCCATCACAAAAATCAAAAATCACATGCTTGAAGAAATTTCGATTTCCAGTATTTTTATCCATGTCTGAAAGATGACGTAACATATGACGTAACATGACGATCGATCGGCATTCTAGCCAGAAATTAATTACGAAATTCGAAGCAGTTGAAATAAAATACTAATAAGCAATAAATCAATAAATTACATCATCTAGCTAGCAAGCTAAAAGTACTGGCAGTATCGTTGATCATATCCCACTGGTTTGCCAAATCATTGATTTGAACTTCGGTATACTGGATTATTATATTAGACTAAAAACGCAACCATGGTACATCTTACATTTCGGTTTTCTCGTCAATGTCAACTGATAATGATACTGACATTGGCATTGTTTGGTGTGTTTAACGTCAATAAGATGTGTCCTCCGACCGTATGGGCTTTGCAAACAATAACTAATACTCGGTCGACTTTTGTTCATGGCCAACATCATCAACAGCAACAACAACAACAGCATCGTCTTTTTAATCCATGCTGTTTGAGAGCTGGTGGAGACAATAATGATGTACCGATTACTGCTAGTATTGTCGACAACGACAATATTATAACGAATACAAGCAGCAATACGCCGATACAAGACCTATCGTTTGACCCTACAGTTTCCTTATCACAACGTGTATCAAAGGTTGTGAAATATGCAGATAAAAACTACTTTCTAATTGGGATGTTTGCCGCAGTAATTCTTGCAAAAATTGTTCCTTCATTAGGAATTAATGGTGGGATTCTCCGACCTGAATTATTTATTGGAAATTATGGTGTAGCATTGATATTTTTACTTTCAGGCTTATCATTACAAACTAAAGATTTAACTCAAGCTATATCAAATGTCAAATTAAATGGACTTGTTCAGTTATTAATATTTGGATTTTGGCCATTTTGTATCGGTCTTCCTCTTCGGTACGTCCTAACACGTATCATTCCTAATCTTATACCACCAGCCTTGGCGGATGGTTTACTCATAATGACGACGTTACCGACAACCGTAAATATGTGTATCATGCTAACATCAACAGCGGGAGGTAATACAGCATCGGCTATCTGTAATGCCGTTATTAGTAACCTTGGAGGAATAGTATTAACGCCATTGTTACTACTAAAGTTTTTGGTGCGTCGATACATCTACCATTTGGAAAGATGGTATTAAAACTATGTCAAAAGGTGCTTTTACCAGTAACTATTGGACAACTACTCAGGAATAGCGATATGGTAAAGAATTTCTATAGGAATCATTCCAAAACATTTAAGCGATTACAAGAAACGATCTTATTGGGTATCGTTTGGAATGCCTTCTGTAATGCATTTGGGGATGGTTTGGGAATACAATTAAAACATTCCTTGGTTCTGTTACTGTTGCTACCAACGTTGCATGTAACAGCTCTAGCAGCTTTTTTCAAATTGTTTTCACTCCCATCATTACGTTCAACAAAGGGAGAAACAATATCTGCAATGTTTTGTAGTAGTCAAAAAACTTTGGCTTTTGGCCTTCCATTGGTAAATACAATCTTCCAGGGTAATCCCAATCTTGCATCATATTGTGCACCTATTATGTTTATACATCCTTTACAAATGGCAATCGGATCATTCCTACTACCAACTATACAAAATTTATGGATGATGGTGACGATGATGCTGTTATAGAAGCTAAATAAATTACAGAGGGGAGGACTGCGGCAATACAAATAGAGAGGAAGAAGAAAATTAATTCGAAGATAAGAAGAGACCAAACTCCAGAAATACAAATTCAAATTACTTCTAGCTAGTTGAGTTCAACTGTCAACTGTATGTATAGGGAGTTTCTGAAGTGAGATATACTGGTTTATTTTCTTAATCTCTATTCTATATGTCAAAATTAATCTGAGTTGATCATCGCACACCGAACACAAATCGTCGTCGATAATAATCTCATCATAGCTAGCTATTAGGCATTCGACCATTAAACGTTATCGTCGAGCCAAAAACCAAATTCTGCTTTTGGGTAAGCGCCTTGTTGAAAACAAACCATCGTGGCCTATCACTCAAAGTTTTAGAAACAATCGTTAGAATTTCTTATCTAAACGTTCTCGGTGCTTTTCTCGCTTCTTCAGTAGTTTCTTCAATGATCGTTTCGAAACCTCTGAATCATCGGCGTTATGGGTGGGAATACCGTCTTCTGTGTATGAAGAGAAAATTCCTTCGTACTGTCCAACCCGGAAGAAGTCGATAAGTGGGATCGACGTGAGATCTGAACTTCCGTCAGAAGAGCTGCTAGTATCGTTTATTATACTGCTCTTTTTTCGATCAGCTGATGGGGTATGAGGTAAACAATATTTCCAGTCATCTTCTATTTCTCTGTCGTTACTATCAATAAGTTGGACGCCCACTTCTGGAAGAATTGAATCCCTTAATTCATCAGACAAAGCTAGAACTTTCTTCATTCCTTCAGAAATCTCAGTATTTTGCGCAGCACAACGCTCGTCCAGGGCTATATTACGGACCGTTGATCGAAATCGGACGAGGGCTTCGATAAGAGTATCTTCGCAAACCTTGCTATTAGAATGGCTGCTAGAATTTACCGTTTGACTGCCAGCCTCTGTTGTTGCATCCGTGAAGCCAACTAACCGCAAAAGATTACGTAATTCTCCAATAGACGATATTAATGGCTCAACAGGACCTCTATTCTTTTTGCTGATATATTTTATTCCGCATTCTACTATGACCAACAACTCTGATACAAAAGTTGACCCGTCTAAGTCATTTTCTAAAGCTGATAAACATCGTCGTTTGGCGCCATCGGTTACTTTGAACAATTCACATTCTTCGTCGTGCAATACTTTAGTAGATAATTCTTCTTCTTTTTCATTGCTACGAATCCAAGTTTCCCCATCAAGTAGAAATCTCAAGATCTTTTGTCGAACGGAACGAGCCTCTTTGATTCTTGCCGTAGAAAAAGTAGCTGGACCACGATATGAACCCGATAGACCTAAACACCACAATCGAAAATCATCGGCTGGACTTTCTAATGCATTTGTTGATTTGCTGTTGTCACTTCCGTTGTAGCCATTCAAAAAGTCTTCAATACTGACGAAATTTTTTAGTGACTTGGACATTTTCAATCCATCTATGTGTAAATGTCCCGTATGGACCCAATGTGGAATCCATTCTCCTCGGCCCGAATATGCCTCGGATTGAGCGATTTCATTAGTATGGTGCGGAAATTTCAAATCGATACCACCGGCATGCACGAGAAATTGGTGCGAATCTTCAAATCGTTCCGAAATGGCTTCGATCATTGCGCTACATTCGATGTGCCATCCTGGTCTTCCATCTCCCCACGGAGAGGACCAGTGAAGAGCTTCCTGTCCTTTTCGTTTCTTCCACAGTACAAAATCTCGAGGATCGCGCTTCTGCCTCGCAGACCTTTCGTGATCGTTGCCGCTTGCATTGTTGTTGTTACGAAGAATATCTTCGATCCCGTGTGCAGCAGCCGGTGGAGCTAATTTGCCATATTTAGTTAGATGTCCCATTCGTTCATTGTAGGCAAGTACGTCGAAATACACCCCATCTACGTCTCCTCCATTTTGTCCTTCTTCTTCTTTTACTACTAATCCATACGCCATGCCTTTTTCTACCAATCGTTGTATAAACGGTACGATATGCGAGTCGACGTGTTCTGTTACACGGGTGACAATATTAGGTCTTAAGCAATTGAGAGCGTCCAAGTCTCTCCAAAATTCACGTTCGTACTTTCTAGCAAGTCGCACTGGATCACTACCACCATCCGCAGCGGCTGCCGCTAAAATTTTGTCGTCTACATCGGTAATATTAAGAACGAAGAGAGGTGCCGTCGAGTTTGCTTGTCTACTACTACTAGCCATCATTATTCGGCGTAGAATATCAAGACAAACGTAGGTCCGAGCGTGGCCTAGATGTGATGGTGCGTACACAGTGGGACCACATGTGTACCAAATCATTCCTTTCTTTTTTTGTGGTAGCGATAATGATGATGATGATGATGGTGGAGAGGAATTTTCATCTGTCTCCGTGACAATAGAATCGGCGGAAGGAAGAGATTCTAAACATTCTGTCATTGTGTTGTATAGTTTCATATTGTGAACGGTACACGGATGTTTATCATCCGAGTTGTTGCTGTGCTCATTTGAATCACGGGTATCAGAAGATAGAAATCTTCTTTTACCATAAAATTCACTTGAGTTGTAAAAATGTTGCTGCTGTTGTAGTTTCGTATCGCCGACATCGTTATGATTTTCCATCGTTCCGAAAATAACCGGACGCCCTTTTGTACAGCAGCGATGATGTATTCGACTTGCCAATTGCTGCGGATTGGTCCATATTCTTTTCATCTTGTTTGTTGTGTATCGTTGTTGTTTTCTTCAGTATAAATTTCTTGTTAATCCGACAATTTTCTCCTGGTTGTAATTTTATTCCTACTGTGTGAGAAGCAACAGGCTGGTACTATCCAGTAGATGTAATACCATAATGGTGATGATATTGAATGATGATGGAGGGAAGAAAAACAATTATTTTGCTCTTGCGGTTGCCGTTTTAGTTTTGGGGGCAAACACGATAGAATAATATTTTTGCCCCTTTTTAGGTTAGATAATAATTCAATGAGTAAAGGACGAAAGCAGTCTGAGAAGAGATATAATAATAAATTGAAATGAATACTTTCTACTGAAGTAAGTTACTGGTACCAACATAATGGATCAACGAAAAAAAGGACATCCTAGTAGTGAAATAATGAGTCTTGGGCATTTAAGTTGCTATCTTATTAAGAAAAAGAAGTTATAAAAAGTATTGTATTTGATTATAATGTATAAAAGAAAAAACTATTGCCACATTTTGATGACACCATCCCATCCGCAGGTAAAAGCTACAGAAGGCTCCAATGGATGCCATACGCAAGCAATAGCCGGTCCGCTATCATGAGCCTTGTACTTTTGCAATGTTTTCTGCATCTTCCAGTCCCAAAAGAAGATTCTTCCCTTCCCGTCACCGCTCATTAGGAAGCGTCCATCCGGACTGAATGCAGGTTCACATGCATACCCCGCAACTTGGTGGCCACTGAACTTCTTTTTCTTCGATAGTTTGAATTTTTGACCAACCTGAAAACAAACGAGATTGTTATCAAGAGATTGTCCAACGAAGAACTGTTGCGATGGGTGCATGGCCAAAGACGGCATAGAATGCATGGTGGGATCGGAAATGTATTTGATCGGTACTCCAATATCCCATTCCCATACTAGTATCTTCTTGTCGTCACTAGATGATACCATCTTAGTCGCGCCGTTGTCATCATCGACAAAAAGGATTGCATTAATGGGTGCTAAATGATGGTTGTATTCTTGGGTGATTTCACCGGTAGTGGCATCGTACGTGACGATCTTATTATCACTACATCCTACAACAAAATAATTATCGTCTTTGGGATAAAATTCAACGCAGTACGGTACTTTTTTATTACCAAATGTTTGTAAGACTTTTCCACTCTCTGTATCCCAAAGTCGTAAGAATCGATCGAAGGACGCCGAGACAAATCGTGTACCATCGTGATTGAATTGGACGTCTCTCACTGCTGCCTTGTGTCCCTCGTACGTTCGCATAACCTTTCTTTGACCGACTCCACCAACCGACCATACCTTGCATTTTCCATCCAATCCGGCACTGAGTAACAAATGACCCGTTTTGGGAAAAAGTCGTATTCGTTGCACTCCTTTGTTGTGTCCTGTGTAACGATGAACACACTTCTTTGGAACGAAACATTTGTGATCGTCCATTTTTTCCTGTATCGTCGGGGACAATGAAAGGACCGATGACATTCCTGATGGCGGTGCCATCCACGACCGTCCTTTGTAGTCGCTTTCTGCTTCCCCGTGAAAAGTGGTTTTGGTGGGTTCCATTGGTTTGTCGTCGCCTGCGATTTTGGGCGGCAGTAGATGAGCCATTTTTCGTTCCATAAGTCGTTCGAAGCCAGATACTTCTTCCTCCTCCTCTTCTTTTTCTCCCAATAACCTATCTCGCTCCTTAATAAATTCACGTTCGGCGAGTTGTTCAGGGGCAAGAGAGTCTATTCCACCCTTTTGAATATCTGTGAGTCCATTGTCAGCTTTCCATCGTTCTTCTTTCGAAGGCGGAGCCCACACACCATATACGGCTTCATCATCTGATCCATAAACGAGAGTTTCTTTTGCCTTCTTCTTTTTATTCTTGCTCTTCTTTTTGCCTCCATCTTCATCGTCGTCATTGTCATCATCACCATCATCGTCGTCGCTACCGTACAACTCTCGCTCTCGTTTTTTACGTTCAACTTCTTTCTGTTCAAATTGTCGTAATCGATTGGAATTGTAACCTAATGTAGTCCGAACTATAGTTGTTTTCTCATCGGGACCCACAGCCTGTCCCGTTCGTTGGAATTGTTTTCGTTCTTTCGCAAATGATATAGGATCGACATGGGTATTTCGTTCTACTTTACCAACCATCGCTAATTGATTCTTATTTGCACGGGGATCATCCAGTTGAGGTCCCTGTATAGGTTCAGTAATAGTTAGCTGGTAGTTGTTAGGATCACTACGGACGATCAATTCATGTCCGTGTTTTCGTCTAGTCATTATTGATATTGTAGGTGCGGCTTTTAAAAATCTACGATCAGGGCGTTGAACTTTTTGTGACGCCGTTGGGACAATGCCGTCGTCGTCGTCGTCGCCGATATCTTTTTCATTATCGTTGTCTGAATTGGAATTGGAGTCGTATCCACCTAGCAAATCCATTTTATTTTTTGGTTTACCTATTTATTTGTGATGTATATTGTCGTCGGATTTCAACGTGGGCTTCTTCTAATCAGAATGTTGAACGGTTAGAGTAAGAGGAAAATATGCAGATACGAGTATTGGGAGTGCAATATACAATGTGTAATGAATACTTTTTCAACTTATTGTCATGACAACAATCTTACTTTTGAACTTTCTAACGTTTCTTACTTAAACAAAGCAACAACTAACCTCGATACCCAAGACAAAAGTTGTGCAACAAAACAAATTACACGACGCAGGACCATCTTTAAATCTTCTAAAAATTAAAAATTAAACTCCGAAACTTCCCGGACACCCTCATCAGCCGCCACCCATTTTTGTCAATCACGTGCAGTAAAATGATGCAGAACTTCGATATCAATTAACAAATACCCATCTCCTTATTTTTTATAATTCTTCATGGATTGACTCACGGCATCAACGATGATCTCATACTGATCTCTTTTACTTTAACAAAAAAAGAAAAGGCTGGTTACCATGAGTAATACCTCGCAAAAACAAGTGCTGGTCACAGCGGTTGTCTCTATGGTTGCTGTTGGAACCTTTTGGTACCGGCGGCAGGAAGCGGACCAAAAGGAAAAAGCAAAAGACGAACAACTGGAGCAGAAACATCAACAACCCAAAGAAAGAGATCAAAAAGAACATTTTTCGGAACAAGAAGAGGAAAAAAAGGAAGAGCACAAAGAATATTATGACGTAGCACCAATTCTAGATATTCAATCTCAAAATCTGGTCAGCATTCTTGAAGAGGAAAAAGATGATTATCAAAGGCATGCTCGGATCTTATCAATGAACACTATTACCATTGCACACGGGTCTGTGACTGGTACATGTTCCAAACTAGCACAAGACCTTTTAGAGTGTCTACAGGAGAAAAATCTCCCAAATCGAACTATTCAAATGGGTGCATTGGCAGAATGGGACTGGTGGGATGAATTGATTAATGACGAAGAAGAAGACGAAAAGAAAAAGGCAGCTAAGGAGGGATCAAAGGCAAACCAAAACCTACCCGTTCTTTTATTAATCTTACCGACGCATCATGGTGGTGCATGGCCAGCAACAGCCACTTGTTTAGAAGAAGCTTTGCAAGAATTAGATACTGACTGGAGGATTGAAAAACGTCATTTAAGAAATAAGATGCAAATTGCTGTGATGGGTATGGGTTGTTCTGATTATGGCGATGACACTATGGGAAAACCTGCGAAGGAAGCATTTATTAACTTCCGAAAGCTTGGAGCTAAAGTTTTTGGGAGACAAGTTCGAGTCGGAGATGATTCCACCGGCAACCAAGATCGTGTGTTACAAGCTTGGATACATCATGATATTCTTCCAAAATTGATTGATTATGACGACGATGAAGAAGAGGAAGAAGAAGATAAAGGGGAACCGGAAGTTACTGACATGGAAGATTTAGGTACGGCCATGGAGACATCAGAAAAAGAGAATGAGGTTGGAATGAAGTCGTTGAAGTCGAAGGAACCAATGGAAATGGTAACAGCTACACAAGCCAAGGCCTTGCAGAAGGAAGGATACAAGTTGATTGGGACGCACAGCGCAGTCAAATTGTGTCGCTGGACTAAGCATCAACTAAGAGGACGGGGTGGCTGCTATAAACATACCTTCTACGGTATCACTTCCTACCAATGTATGGAGGCAACTCCAAGTCTAGCGTGTGCTAACAAATGTGTCTTTTGCTGGAGGCACCACAAAAACCCCGTGGGTAAAGAATGGCGATGGAAGACTGATGATCCATACTTCATTGTGGATGAGGCTGTCAAGGCACACATCAAATTAATTAAGGAGACAAAGGGAATTCCTGGAGTAAATATGGAACGATGGAAAGAGGCTCACACTGTTAGACATTGCGCTCTTTCACTTGTTGGTGAGCCAATTATGTACCCTCGAATTAATGAATTTTTGGGCGATTTGCATAAGCGTAACATTTCTACCTACTTGGTAACCAATGGGCAGCACCCCGCACAGATCGATTCTTTGATTCCAATTACACAATTGTATGTAAGTATAGACGCGCCAACGCCAGAAAGTCTAATTGCCATTGATCGACCTCTTTTTTCGGATGCTTGGGATCGTCTTAAAGATTCATTGACGTTCCTGAAAGATAAAGGACAACGAACAGTTGCCCGACTGACTGTTGTAAAGGGCTGGAATTCAGATGAAATCGGAGGATACGCCAAGTTAATTGCCCTGGGTAAAGTGTCGTTAATTGAAGTCAAGGGTGTCACATTTTGTGGAAAATCGGATGCTTCCAATTTAAACATGTCCAATACACCATGGCATCACGAAGTAATTGACTTATGCCGTAATCTGAAGATGGAGCTAGACCGAATGCGAGAGGAAGGTGGACCAGATGCCCCTCCAGAGTATGATCTTTGCTGCGAGCACAGACATTCCGTGAGTGTCCTTCTGGCACGTGTCGATCAATTTTCTGTGAAAGATCAAGACGGTAGACGCGTGTGGAAAACATGGATTGACTACCCGAAATTCCAAGAACTAGCAGCTGCACATGCCAAGGACCCTTCTGCTACCTATAAAGTAGAGGATTACACGGCAGAAACTCCGGCTTGGGCACTCTTTGGATCGGAAGAAGAAGGCTTTGATCCTATTGACAAACGCCATAGAAGGAAGCAAAAGCATCCAAAATACACCCAATATGACCACAGGGGAGTCCCCACTCACGATGACAACAATGAAAAGCTGAGTTCAGAGGAGTATCGTAGATTGAATACCAGGATGGATGAGAAACTCAAACAGGTCGGTTGCGGATCAACCGTGACGGCGTTAAAAGGAGGTGAAAGGGTAATTGATAATGCTTCGCTTATGTTCCGCGGGGACACTATTATTAAATAGTAAGTCATATCTAAGTATTAGTTTTTCTTATAATTACTGTAGCTAGAAACCATGGAAAAACATAAGTTCTAATAATTGAATAGGCCTACGTTGTATGTACACAGTAGCATTACGGTAGTAGTCAAAAATAATCATATTCTAGCTAGTAGTTACAACAAAGAACTGCGAAGATAATTAATGCACGTCGCCTTCCTTCGATCACTACTATGTTTCTTCCGTATCATCACAAGGGTCGTCATGCCACGTTTGCAGTAGCTGTTTGAAATAATCCGGAGAAGAAACCTTTACATTTGGATTGGCAAGGAATTCATTTATGATCCAGGTGGCGGATTCGGATGCTTGTTGTTGCAACAAGCCCCGTAAATTTTTGTACTGGTCCTGACAGATATCGATTTTATGAGTAACTAATCTATTTTCGTGCTCTACTGACAAAGGTTTTAGTCCAGGTTTCACATGAATCATAGGTCCCCGTAAAGGCGTTTTCAGTTCAAGAAATTCTTCTAGGTCTCGTAAAAACATATCCGTCCGTTCATTTTTCGTCATCATCTTGTTATTATTATGAGAAGAGGAAGAAGTATCGGTATACTCGAGTTGATTTATTTCATACAAAAAGACCTTGCGGGAAGATTCAATCTTCGATAAATGTTGAGAAAAATTGGCTCGATTGGTACAAACACCTTGATTCAACTTTCGACAACTTCCGATAAGCTTTTCAGGTGATAGCATCGGAAATCCGTTATGTATACGGAAATTATAGAAGGATTCAAACCAACGAATTGGATTACGAACACCAACAATGAATTTCGTTTCCGGAAAGTACATCCTGTAATTGTTTAATGCAAGATCTACCTCTAAATCACGTGGACATTTGATACCAATTTTAATTTGTGGTCCTTGATACATACGATACAAATCCTTTAAAAGAGGAACATGCTGATTCGATCCTAATTCACATCGTTCGTCATCGAAAATGGAAATCGATTGTGTTTGATTTTTGAGATAGAGCATGATCGTTGAAGTGCCAGTCTTGGGGAAACCAACAATGGAAAAATCGAGTAACCAGTTAACATTTTTTGTAACGTTCCATCCTTGGATATATTCTTCAAGACGAGGTTTCGTTTTGTATGATGTCATTCCATCATTGTTGCTATTATATGTACTACTAGCATCAGTAGTAAACGCAGGGGGTGGAAAACCCTGTCTATTATTCTCGTTGCTGGGCTCAGAAAAATCGATACGCTCTAGAAGACTCACGTAGATCAATATTAGGACAGCGAGAAGAAGGAAGAAACACTGTGAGGTAATTTTTAATCCACCCCGTCGTTTCTTGTGTTTCTCGTTCATGGGAACATTCCTCCACGAGAACGCATTCATTCAGTGGCGATTGATTGTTTGATGCTTGTTTGTTGTCTCTTCTCCTTTCCTCTTCGTTCTCATTGTTTCTTTGTCGAGGCGTCGAGCCTTCGAAAAGATGAACTTTAAAAGTAGGGGGGAGGTATTTTTTGACTTGAAGTTTGCCCCGAGAAGTTCTGCTTTTCCCTAAATCATCGCTTGCTTTCTTTTGTGTGGACTACGACGTACGTTGTAGTTGCAACCGAAAATATTAGCTACGTTGTGCAGAAGCAAGTCAAGCATAAGTGCTACGTTCGAAAGTATGTTGTAGTCGCACAGTGAATCTGTGACCGAAAATATCTACAATTTGTACGGCCAAAAAAAGCAGTTGGCGCGCCAATACTGCACAGTTCGCCATAGTTACTATCGATAAAAACAAAGAAAAAGAAAATTTGAAGCAAATAACCTACGCTCATCAAAATTGCAATTTTTTGTTGGTGTTATGAATGAATCGTTGCATGTGTAGAAACGTAGCAATCGAAAAGATATATCATGAGTTTCAACGTGGCGAATCGATATATGCTTATCATTGTTACTTGTTACTGAAATCAATGCACTGAAGCTCACTAGAATTTTTCTGTAAGAAACGGTATTAGCAACAGAGTATTACACAAGATTTGCTTCCACGGATAAAGTTTATATTTTCTTTCAAAGGCCTTAACGTTGTATGAAAAGTCAAGTGTCGTTAAAGAAGAATTGCACAGAATAAAAGAATTGTAGAGTACTTCAAAGCGAACCCATTTCGGAGCACAATTCCCAGTTCCACATTGGAGAATCGATTACAGAATATCCATACGACAATCTACTACACTAGTATTATTGCAAAAAATGAGGATATATTATTGTAGACCAGAGCTTATGCTTCTATCGTCACTATATTCTCTGTTGTTCCTTCCTGATCTCGTGGAATGTATCAGAAATAATGGTAGAAAGGTATTCATGGGAGATAGAGATAGTTTCTTACAACAAATAATAGAGGTTGAAGGGACAGGTTTCCAGTTAACCCGACACTATCAGCACCAATCCTGTGTCGATGACCTATATGCAAGCGATTTAAACGATAATTTGAAGATTGATGAAAATGAGTATGTTCTTTTCATTTCTAAACGAAGTAGAGGTGCAATTGATGTTAATAAATACTCGGAACTGCCATTTTCTTTGATATCGAATTTTGTCTACGGGTCATGCTTCTGTTCACTCTTTTTAGGAATTCCTAATTGCTGTGTGGGCAAAGGAGCTGCGATCGATTTAGATCCGAATGAATCTTCTTACATCGAAGATAATCTTATCACAATCTGTACAAATATAGACACAGCTATCATAAATGAGATCGGTACGTTTGCTCCAACAGTAAATCCTACTATGGAACCTACAAATCAGCTGATATCATCAGAGCCTACCGAAGCTCCAACCCGTGTTGGATCAGAAAATCCAACGCCGGAACCGACCGATCAGCCCACAATGGAACCATCGGAATCCCCAATCACTCCAGATTCGGAAATACCGTCAACCGAACCGACCGATCAACCCACTCAAATGTTATCGGAATCTCCGACGACGTCTGAGCCCACGGCAAGTCCAACGATATCGCCTACATCTATAACATCACGTGAGTAATTTTCGTTACTTAAATTACACGGTCATGTGTTTCGTCCTCATGAAAGTGTAGGAGCGTCAGGCATTATACTCCATGCAAAATCTCATAAGCGTTTTTTTTTTCGTTTTCTTTCCCTCGTGTTCCTTGCCTTCTTTTCTAATGTGCGTTTGGTAGAACCGACACCTGATACGTTGGTATGCGTGAACTTTCAATATGGGATTGAAAATGATGCTGGGTACGATGCAGAGATGATCTTTAACGAAGTCAACAACACATATAAAAGTGGTCTAATCATTGCGACTAGTAATATTACCATTCAGTCTTTAAATGAAACTTATCCACAGGATCAAGAAGGAGGTCGTTATCTTCAAAAATTAATTCAGTCACAACAACAACAACAACAAAAACAACAAAAACAAAGTTCTAGTCACCGTGGATTAACTGTCAAGGATATAGGAAGATTCCAGCTAGATGAGATCGGTAGTACAGAAAATGACAGTAGTAAAGAGAGGCGGAGAAGACGAGCTGTATATCTTCCAGATGCATCGTCACAAATAGACAGCAGCAGTAGCATCGACGACAACAACGTAAATAATAATCGTCGACTTGCCTTCTATACAGAGTCTTACCCACCTGTTATCAACAATATATTTGATAATACATTTTGTCAAGAAACTGAAGGAATTCTATGTGCTGTTGTCGATTCAAGTGTATGTGTGATACTTGAAAAAGGTGATGACGAATTCGAAGTTAAAGATGCACTTCTTAATGGAATTGCAAAGTCTATACGAGATGGTAGCTTTGAAAGTGCTATACCCTCAGAAAATCAACTACCGGGAAAGAAGAAGTAGTATCATCAATCTTCGTTTGGATTGGATTGGACGTTATGGAATAATTTTGTACAGTACCTTGTAATTAAATAGAGTTGGAACTCACAATGTGATAAAAACGATTTTTGATGGTATTCTATATGAAAATAGTTATTGCACGATGTTTTTATACCTCATTGCTAGCTAGAATAGATTTTATTCATCGTCGATCTTTTCCATTGTGTGATAGAACTATTGCGGACATGATGTACTAAGCTACTCTGTATGATTTCGTATGGATCATATTATTTGTACGGAGAATGTTCTGTAAATCAAATTCATTGCTTGCTATAACTAGTTTATTTATTAATAGCATATTTTATGTATGTGTATGTGTCCTAGGATATTTTCTGACAGGAATTATCGATTGCCTCTTTGTGAAGTGAGGAATCACTTCTTTTTATTTTATTCAAATCTAGATAATATGTATGTATGCAGCAGGTATGTATATATTCTATATAATTTCGCATTTGTGTGTATCTTGCTTACATCTTGCGAAGGTTATCGAGTCCATCTATTATAATTGTGCGCTCAAGCTTGTCTTGTCTTGCCTTGTAGTAAGGGATTTAGTGTTGTAAAAAAACTGTATATGATGGAAAATAGTTTCGGTTGGCGGTATGTAGGACAAAAAGTAATGGTCGCATGTGTTGTGTATCGTATACTGTGTAACCGAAAAGAAGGAGAAGACAGGGAATGTAACGATTTCAATTCAATTTCAATCAAGACAACTTATTCTTTTGAACAAATGAACTATGATTTGCTTTCGTTCGTGGAGTAAATTTTGAAAGTGATTGACGATCTTCATTATTATTACTACGACCAGGAGTCGTCGTCGTCGTCGTTTTCGATGTATTGCTCTTATTCTTATTTCCTGACCAAAGTGGTTGTCCACAATACATATAGGGTGTAGATGATCCAAATAAGGAAGCTTCACCTTGAGATAATTGTTGCAACTCGGAAGGACTAAATCTTGGTGCGTTATTATTGGAGGATAGTGCTGACACTTCGTTGTGAAGTAGTAGTGCCAATAAAGAAGAAGTAACTACAACGACGTTTTTTCCGAATGAAACCATGATTGTGCTTGTTTCTTATTTCTTTGGTTTCTGTTGTACTAGTATTGTTTCGTTATAAACAAGTTAGTTGTTAGTTGTGTTTGTGTTAGTATGCAATTGAGGATGTTTGTGCAATCTTTTTTGTGAGATGACAAGATGAACAGTGTTCGCTTTGTTTCCACTTTAGCATGGGTTAGTGCTTAGTGCTTAGTGCTTAGTCATTGCTTGTTATTACAGATGAGTAGCATTCTTGATCGCTCAGCCACATTCATAAGTGAAGAAATGAGCGAGAATTCTTCTCAGGCGATCTTTTGTGCTTGTTGTGATGAGTGTCACGGGTGAAATTGAGTGGTTTTTTGTTCTTTTTGTGATCGTCACGGATGACGTGTCCCAATCACGACTGATGGGTTCTCGTCTCTTCTTTTGTGCGTTAATAATATTATGATGTCGACTACTTGTAGTACCAATTGAAAAAATATTGCTACTGGGAGGGAGTTTATTCTGCACAGCATGCTGCAAAGCGAAGATAGTCAGTTAGTTTAATAGGCCAGAAACTATGTCCCATTTTCTTGTATTTGGTATGGTACTACAAATGCCACTATTTCTGTTGGATTTATTCGAGCAGAGTAAGCCAATTAGCAGTTGTAGAAGTGAAGTTACTCTTAACAAAAAACTACAAATAAAAACCCTGTTGTTGTCATTATCACACAATACCACATCATTGATTGTATGGAAAACAGGCCTGTTAATTCCAAGGTTGTGCCTATTTTATCTCTTTTCAATTTACTGTACTTTTACTTTATTTTATCCTCAAAATGACATTGTTGCTCATCATATATTGTTATCCATTGTTACTAAAGAGTGACATTGTATCTTGGATGATTGTATCTTGGATGCCCATTGTTGTTATCAAGGAGCATGTTATTCTTTATGGTGGATGGTACCTCCTCTTCTTGTAGAGTGCACCACCATCATCACTGTTGTCCACAGATTTGAAGTAGCTGATCCTATTGCCGCCTGCATGATTCTTTTTGTTGTCCTCCTCTCAGAATGTAGTATACTGTATTTGGTGTCTGAATATCTTCTCCTGAAGCGCCACCACGCCCATTGCCCTTGCCATCACTTTTATCGTTGGGGTCAATGATCACACTGTAACAGGTATCATCATCCCTCTGTCCTGCGTCTTCCTTCTTCTTATTCTCTTCTTCATCCTCCAAGATTTGGTACACCTTGTTTCTTTGTGGATGGTATTTCATCATACATTGGTTCTTTATTGTTGCCATTGTTGTCATCTCCCAGCCTTTTATTATTGTTGTTGTATTGAGGACAGAAGAACCAACAACCCCCCTGCTGTCAAGCAGGGTCAAGACAATGGAGGTGGTAAGTTTTTTTTCATCTGTCACAAATCAATACAGTAGTACAATAATGTAACACCAAATTCACAATAATGCAAACATAAATGACATTGTTGACAGTTTTCACTCTGTAGTTGTTTCCAAACAACAAACTGTGATATTGTCAATTAGTTGACTTCAGTCAAAGATAGTTTCAGTCAGAGAAGTAGTACTCTGTTTTTATCTCTTTGTAAGGGCTCTATCTAGAGATTCTACTTCTGACATTCTTTTACCAGCAAAGAAATGCTCCTTCTACTAAGAAGGACATCAAAAAAATGACTTAAGTCAGATACCACCAGTTAATAATCAACAACAGGATTCAAGCTATTGGCTCAATATTGAGCCATGAGTATTGGGTCTTCTTTAAAGGGTGTGTTTGTGTCTCTCATAACACAATACATTACAGTACATCCTAGGCGTGTTCCGGCTGAACGCGGTTCTGTTTTGTGAAATAAAGGACAATCTGCGGACAGACGTTTGTTTGCGGGATTGGTTTAACACGCGCTATGCAGTGAAAGTACCATCAATAGGGGGATTTTTAACTGTATGGTGCTCTTCAAACCTTCTCCAGTACCTATCCCTGTCGATTCTACACATTCCAAATTATCACCAGGTCTAGGTGTGGTAGCACCATTTTGAGTATACCATACAGTTAAAAATTCGCCCAATTCACCATCGGTTCTTTCTTGAAAATAATAATTTTATCGCGCACCAATGCAGTGAAAGTAGGAATTTTCCTTTATATCAACATGAAAATGGGATTGTATTGAATCGAACCTCCATGAATATTGCTCTTTTCAATACAAACTTTATAGACGAAATATAGATATCTGTACTCTTAACAAACACAAAAAGTTTGGGTTGAATTGGATCTATTTTAACGTACTTAAAAGCTCTCTTAGTAAAAGACACACATGATCGGATTTTCCGAAAAAACACGTCCAATATGCTCGTTGATAATGGGTCCTCTCTTAATATACTAATAACAATACAAATTATCGCATTAACTAATATAATAGAGACTTCTGTATTAGTACTTTATCTATCAGTCCATTCTTTGATTTTTAATTTTCCTCTCTTATGCACCTCTTCCTGGCGATTCGAAATTTGCCTTCCAGTCATGTACGACCCTATAGAATTTTCCCCAGATATCCAAATCCAACCAAAACTTTTTTCCCTTATTAAGCGTACCAACATCTATATTTCGTCTCATAAGCTTTTGTTAAATAGATTGATACCCATGGAGGTTCGATTCAATACATTCCCATTGTCATGATGATGGGATAGTTTTCCATCCAATAATTAATAATTTTCAAAAAATTCCTTTTTGCGAGGTATCGCGCATTATAAATTTTTTAGTCGCGAGTGTCCCTCAAACCGCCGCATCGAGCTGGAACGCGCCCCTATTCCATAAAATGGTTATGACATAGTGGGGATGGTGTCCAAATTCATCATCAACCATTCTGAGTTAACTTATCAATTCATTTGTTGCATATTATCCCTTCTTGACTTCATCCACAATAACATAGTAGTACATCACGCGAGAGGTACAAAAGAGAGAAGAAATAAAAGTCTAGCAACAGAATAAGAAAAAGTGTATAAATCTAGCAAATTCTCTCTTATTATTATTAAATTTATTAAAGAGTTGAGTGTTTTGTAATCAAATAAATGTTGCTATTGTTACTACATAGTTTGTGGTTGAGTATAGAGTAGGAGCTGTATATCAATAAAACCATCATAGTTGTATATGTGCACTCCATACTGTAAACCTCACTGTCATCAAGTGGACTGATAACTGAAAGTTAATTCTACTAATGTTTTTCAAATTTAATCTACTACATGGCTATAGATAAGGTTTGGTTTACGCTAAAGGAATGTGATTGGACTAATAATAACTGTTACAACAACCATTATAAATCATCTACTAACATGTTTAATCTAGATAGTGCAAAACAGTATTTCATAAATGGTGATGTATGCATATTATAATGTTTGTTGTGTATCAGAAAAGAGATTAGGTATGATGTCAGTAAAAGTAAAACGCACACAAGTCAATAGTCTGCTCCTTACCCATTTAGAATCTTTTTAATTGCATTTTTATGAACCAATTTGATGTTGCACAGGTGTGGTGTGTGGTATTAATATGAATTCAATAGCTCAACTCATCTGTCCCTTTCCTTTTGCCTCCTTGTAAGTACCCATTATCTTCATAAGTGGAAATGTGCTAGAATTGATAGGCTAAAAAGAAAATGGGGATCACACATCACACACTACCCTATGACTATTGGACTGTTAAGGAATCAATTTTATTGCCCATGATTGGAACTTGTAGATATTAAGGTCACAAAAGTAGTATTGACAAAAAAGATGCAAATCTGATACTTCTACTATAAGTGCAGATTTTGAATACAAAACTTTTGCTGTTTGGTGTAATGAATTAGAATTAACATTCAATTTATAGATTATCTATCTCGTTTCTCCATCTAAAGAAAGTGCGATTGTGAGCCAGTCATGAAAGTCAGAATCTAACATCAAGGTACTAACATGAACCATAATGATAACACCTGTTATATCCATGATAACTTGAATGGTTGTACTAGAATGGGCAGGATCAATTCCAACATATTCCATACATAAAGGCAGAGTCGCACCGACCACAACACTTATAATAACAATCATAGATAAACTAGCCGTGATAGCAATTGTTTCCATCCAGGGTACCTTGAAA
Source organism: Fragilariopsis cylindrus CCMP1102 (assembly GCA_900095095.1). Taxonomy (NCBI): domain Eukaryota; phylum Bacillariophyta; class Bacillariophyceae; order Bacillariales; family Bacillariaceae; genus Fragilariopsis; species Fragilariopsis cylindrus. Next base: position 283,794 of record FMBT01000293.1, read on the forward strand.
GCTTTTGCTCTAACAAAGCCAACAAAGCCCAGTATGATACTCAATGCTACTCCCATGGCAAATTCTCGTCGTATTACCTTCCGTGCATTAGATCGGTTAACAGTACCAATGGCAATCCCCCGAACGACTCCTACACTTGCTTGATTTCCAGCGTTACCTCCCGCTCCGACGAGCATTGTCAGGAATTGAATGATAACCGGATGATGAGCTAATAAAGATTCATTGTGTGCCAAAATGAAGGAACTAAGCGATTGAAGAATAAGTAACCCTATTAACCAACTAGCCCGGTCCGTTAATGACTGCCAGAACGTCATTTGTTCTTGTTGACGATGATTGACATCGCCAGCAAGAGCAGCAGCGTTTGTTCCATCCACCATAATACCATCACGACATCGTGGGGAGTCACCACCAATCAACACCCGTGATTCGGCCATTGGATCATCATCATCGTCATCATTATTATCGTCATCATCAGATGAGGATGATGAATATTCTGTTATATTATCCGTCCTTCGTGTCTTGAGAGACGACGACGATGATGTAGTAGTATTAGAAGTAGTAGTTGCGGTTGTTGGAGTATTATTATGTGAATGTGATCGATAGTGAAGACCAGCAGCAGATTGATGTCCTTCAATGTCCATATTTGGTTCTATTGTTTCTCGATCGTCGGCCGTGCTGACAGAAAGATGATCCTTTTGACTTTTATTATTATTACTATCCGAAGACAAACAAGTACGAAGAGTCACCGGCAACTCCAAAACAATATTTTTTCTTGGTCTTGGTTGATACATTCTCTGATTATGATTCTGACGATTATGTGAATTCAAATTATTTGACGAATCCTGCTGAAGAGACAGGTCATGGTGTCGTTGCTGCTGCTGTCGTTGGCCGTTGATCCTCTTCCATTTGCCTCATTCGCCGTCGTAAATCGAGGAGTTCTCCCCGTAGACGATCATTTTCAGCAGCCAATACTATATCGTTATAGGTATCTTGTTGTTGTTGTTGTTGTTGTTTTGCTCTCGGGGAGTTGATCTTTTTTGGAGGCGACGTTATTGGTTCGGTCATATTACCGGTCTGCCTCATCGGAGAGTTGGTATTGTTTGGAGGCGACGCTATTGGTTCGACCATGTTACCAGTCTGCCTCATCGGGGAGTTGATCTTTTCTGGAGGCAACGTTATTGGTTCGGCCATATTATTACCGGTCTGCCTCATGCGTGATGATGATGACGACGATGATCCCCCAGTTGTTGTTGCTGTAGGACTAGAGGCCGTCAGATTGTCGTCCAGCGGTCGTCCCTCTTGTTCGTTTGGTATTGAAGTCATTTTCCTGTTGTGTTTCCGTACTCAACTTTGATTGTGTTAATAGCAATGTTGAATCATACAGTAGTATTTATGGAGAGCACCTCTGGTATGTAACATGGAACTTACAAAATTTAAAAATATGAAATTTTCTTTTCCGCTTCATCGCGCGATCGTGTGAGTTTAACGATTTGCTTCGTAGTTAAGTAAAGAAACTAAGTAAGTAGAAGCAATAGTTTTCTGTTTTAGAATTTAGTTATTTGAAATTATGATTACAGTGATACGTCGGAATAAGTCCGACTTATCAGTTACTAGTTATTAGTGGGTAAATTAGCGATACAGTCTCGCTAATTCATACGTGTCATCAAAATCTAAAGTCATCTTAAGAGTTGATTAACTCGATTACTCTGATACTCCCTCTGTTTCAATGATCTTACCAGCCCATTGAAAGCTTCCTATTGCGTTGGAAATGTACTGGATTAAGTGGCTTCGTTAGGTAGTCAGCCTTTTGAAAGTGAGTTGAGATGAACTGAATTTCGATACTCTTTGGAATTAGCCAGGATCGAAACCAGTGCAAACGCAGAGCGTAGAATTTTGATCTAGGAGTATGACGACCAGGTTCTAAGTTTGCAAGAATAAGAGCTCCCTGATTGTCTTCATGCACGGTAGCCTTGAATGTGAGAAGCTTGTGTTTTGTGAACTTGAGGCCTTTGGTGGCAGAATCAATGACTGCAAGGAGAGGAATGGCGGCACGAAGAGCCATTGAGAGGGCTGTATATTCTGATTCCATTGTACTAGTTGCTACTGTAGATTGTAATTTTGATACCCAGAGTACTGGACAGTTTGCTATTTCGATAATGTAGCCAGTTCGTGATTTGACTGAGTCTGGATTAGAACCGAGTTCGGTTCCCCAGCCGCAAGCGAAGGCAGCGTCAACATAGATATCAACTTTTAATGATTCGGCATCAGTAGGGCGAAGTATGAGGCCCTTGTCAGCAGTACCCTTGAGATATCTACCAATTCTAATTAGAGCAAGTTCATGAGATCTTTTAGGAGAATGAACAAAACGGGCTACTTGAGAGGTAGCTAGGGTGGTGTCGGATCGAGAATGACCCTGCAAGTAATTTAGTTGACCAACGACGGAAGCGTAACTGAATTCGCCGTGAGCAGGTTCACCATCCGAATCGATTGGAAGGTACTTGGTGCAGGGGGTGTCAACAGGTGTGATGGTCTTGTCAGTAAGATGTAATGATTCAACGATTCTTTCGGCGAGACCTTGTTGTGTAAGATGGATTGTGCCGTCGTCTTTTCTGTCTATGTGAACGCCTAAATATCCTGCAACACTTTCTTCTTCTCTGAAAAGCATGCCTTCTATCTTCATTTTGTCTACTAGAGCTGACATTGCAAGTTTGTTTTTGTGGAAGAGTAGTGCGTCATCGACGTAGATAAGACAAATAATATCATCTGAGATGAAGAGGCAAGGATCTGAATCGGATTGATAGAAACCCATTTTTAGTAGCTTTTCCTTAGTATATAGAAAGTAGTTTCTTGGTGATTGTGCTAGGCCATAGAGAGATTTGTTTAGTCTCCAGACATGTCCTTCTATCTTGAAACCAGGTGGCATATCAACGTAAACTAGACAATCAATAGGAGCATGTACGAAGGCAGCTGTATAGTCAATTTGAGTTGTGTCGAGATTCAGTAGTATGCTCATGATCAGTAATAGTCTGACAGTAGACCACATAACAACAGGGCTGAATGTTTTGAAGTAGTCAACTCCTTCCACTTGCTCGAAACCACGAGCGCAGTATCTTCCTTTTAATTTTCGTACTCTTCCGTCTGGGTAGCGTTTCCGCTTAAGAGCCCAGACCCCGGAGATAACTTTCATTCCGGGCTTTCTTTCAAGGATATCGAAGACTCCTAACTCAATCAAGGTGATTATTTCAGTTTCCATTGCCTCAATGAAGCCGGCAGCGTCAGGCCCGCACATAGCTTCTTTGAATGTAGGGTTGTCGTCTTTATTAGCTAGTGTGATGAACAAAGCTGGATTTAAATAATCAACTAGATTATCATACGATAGAGATTTCTTGTGTTCTGTCATGAAGGCACCAAGTGAAGAGTAGGATGATTTGCACGTGTAGAGCATTTTCGCCCAATTGAGTTCAGATAGGAACTGTTGGTTCAGTGATTCTCTGGTTAGGCGATGAGGTTTATCTGTGCCTTTAAACATTACTTGTCGAGGTCCGCTTGGATTGGGTGTTTGATCAAACATGTCGAAATAGGAGGGATCGACGGGTTCTTTGCTATTGTTGAAGTTTAAGCGATCAATCGGACGTCGAGTTCTATGAGAGCGACGAAGGGTCGAAGGAGCTGGTGATGATGAAATGCTTGGTTCTTCAGGAGGTGATTGAGGTTCTTGCTTGAGAGAATCTCCCTCTGGAAAGGAGAATGGAGATGTCAAGGTTGGAGGACGGAAAAGGTCACGAGATGGTAATGGTGAGTTCGGAGCTGGGGAGGAGGGGCGAAGATCCTCAGGGACGTTGAGCTTATCAAATAGCTGTTGAAGATCGCCTTCTATCTTATCCGCAGTCGGCGCCGAAGATGCAGCAGGTGTTTCAGGTTGTAGTTGCGATTGAGGGATGATTTGACCATCGTTGAAAGTAGTGGAATTGTTTCCTATATGATTCGATGGTATGTCCACATCACAATGCTTTTCCAAATTTGAAGTGACTAAGGAATCCCAAACATCCGCGTTGAATTGTCCATCTGAGTAAACAGTAGAGAAGGTGTCGTCAAAAACTAGATGATATTGAGGAGATATATGGCCTGTTTCTGGGTGAAGGACGAGATGCACATTAGATGAGTGAAGTTTGCTGAGGCCAAGGTAGATGCCTCTTCGACTGCGACGAGACCATTTAGGTAGTTTCTTTGCATCTTGTAAGGAAGGATCTAGGACATATACTGGGCAACCGAATACGTGGAGACGTTGAAGGTCATTGTTACCAAAATGAAGAAGAGTAGTAAAGATATCAATTGGTGCGAGCTTGGTTGATTTATTGGGAATTCTATTCCAGAGGTAAACGGCGTGATCCACTGCAAATGGCCAGAGATTAGTCTCAGCTGCTTGAGGCCAGTGCATAGCGAAGTGTATCATCATTGCTCTTGCCATATTGAAGATTGTTTGAATGTTTCTTTCTGCATAATTTTGATGGTGAGCTCCTACTCCGGAGAAGAAACGTGTTTGTCCTTGATTCTGACAATCTACTTTCCAGTCGTCTCCATGAAATGGATTGTTGTCTGTCATATATTCCTTTATCTTCACGCCAACTGAGTCACAATAGGTCTCAAAGAGATGTTTTGACATGACTGATTCTGCAGTAGTGGTAGAGAGCTGATGGTTGTTGTAGATGAATTTAGATGCGTGATCAACGAAAATAGCTCCTCCCGAATACTGATCATCAAACTTTTCTTTACCAAAAGTGTGAAGGAGTCGACCTTTAGTGGCTGAGACGTAGAGATCGACTGAGACGCGCTGTCCAGGGTCAGTTATGTTGTCACTAAGTCCACCTGCGATTGATGGTTTTGAGGTGGTGTGAGAAGGAGGTTTGGTCCGTTTCTGCTTTGCGTATTGACAGGATGAACAGAGAGGTAAGGGACAATGAGAGCTTTTATTGTTACTTGGTTGTATAATTCGAAACAGTGGTTCTGTGAGAGAGGTCACTGGTCGAGGTTTCTGTAACAAAGACTGAACATGAGGAAGGTTGATATGGCCTAGTCGATAGTGCCAAAGTAAAAGCTCTTGTTGCGCAGTAGACAAATTATGATTTGACTTCTTGAAAACTGCATCGTCAAGTGGAGATTGAAAGACACATTCATTTGACAAAGAGAAGTTTGCATCTCGAGTAAAGATGTCGTAGGTTGATGTACAGATGAATGACATTACGTTCATGTATGATAGACGAGAGGCGACATGAACAGGCTTGCAATCTGACAGACGACTTTGGGATAAGGCGTCACGCGTTAGCATAATAGGAAGGTTACTTCCTTCTTGTATAGGGAATTTTAGTAGTGTTCCACATGCCATGGTTAATGTGATGTCTGTGGCATTTAAATAGAGGCTTGCAGTATGAGGATTTTCTTTAATGTAGATTTGAGGTGAAAATAGTCGCACTGTTGCTTCTGGTACCAAGTAGGCAGTTGTAGGTAGTGGGCGACACACTCCGTTCATATCTTCAATCTTCCATTCGATAGGTCCTTGTCCTGTGACGGTGGTGCTTGCTGATGTAAGGCTTCCAAGTGATTTAGTGTCGGCTGTTGTAGGGGACGAGGTAAAATCTGAAAGTAGTGGAGTAATGGAACAGGACGCTCCTGTGTCGATCACGATGGGTAGTTCACCTTTTGCTGATGAGGTAAAGATGGAAGGTGATATTAAAGGAAGAGTTTCATTGTAACGTCCAAGTGTGGTTTGTAGACCACGTGCTTCGAGGAGGATTCGGTGATGTAAAGAGGATGATGGTGATAGAAAACTGTAGTGTTTAGGCATCGTGGACGTAGAGAGATTGGTGAAGGTATGATAATGTTGTAGTACATTAAAGGATGATAGAAAGCTGTTGACGTCGTCTGTGGAGTAGACGGACGGTTGTCGACGGCTCTTCCAGTAGTGAAGGCATTCGATGAGATAGGACTGATAGTAGAGCAGTGAAGGAGATTCAAAGGAAGCTCCTCCCTCTGGAAGTGATGAGGGTAGGGAGGTAGCTTTATGTTTCTTCTTCTGACGACGAAGAGAGTCATATTTAAGTAGATGTGCTTGATGATCCTCCCTGTTAAATATGATGACATTTCGTCGACGACGGAGAGAGGATTGATAGCGTGCTTGACTGCAGCCAATCGAAGGTCTGGAGTTGGATTTGGTGGAGAAACGACGTCGTTTGCGACGAGTTCGGAATAGTTTTGGCAAAGTATAGTAACCAGCATTAAGGATGGTGATAGGAACGGTAGCAATAGGCATAAAAATATTGTAAATGAAGAAGTTTACGGAAAGATGCTTCTCAATTGGATTGAAAAGAAAATTGTAAAAGAAATTTCGAATAGAAGAGAAGCATTTACAGATAGCATATTGAAAAAGTGCGAATAAAATCATATCGATAATGCAGAATGTGGACCAAATAGAGGCCCAAGCATTCCACAGGAAACTATACCATACATTTCAGGGTGGTAGTGCCTTCCACTCGGCGGTGAGGGCGATCATGGCTTGTTGAAGTTGAAGTTTACGATGGTGGGGGTCAGTTGCTGGTTGAGCGGCCGCACTATAAGATAGACCGAAAGGGTTTTGCCCAGCGAAGAAACCGGCCTTTGCAGCATCATCTGGAGTAGGTGTAGCAGGAGTGTCGAAATGTGTTGATGGGAAGGCTGGTGGAAGGGTTAATGGCGTCAAATTTGTTGCAGGAACTGGTGGAACTGGTGGAGCGACAGTTGGTACTCCACTTGGGGGTGTGTTGTCTTTATCCCAACCACGAGTAGCTGGGTTGTAGGTATAAGGGTGATTGTCAATAATCCGTTTGTTGTTTTCACCGGCTTCTGGAGGTCGCCATTTCCTGTTGACAGGGCGCTGAAATGAGGTTGGTTGTCTGTCTCGGCTGCCGTTAGGATGGGCTGTTCGAGCTGCTGAGATCTTGGCTTCATTGCGAGGGAGTGGACAATCACGGATATGATGACCCAACTCATCACAATTGAAGCACTTTAACGGGCGTCGAGTAGTTGCAGGAGGAGGTGCTCCAGTGGCTGGAGTATGATGAGATGAAGCACCGGGAGTGGCGTTAATGATAGCGTCCCATTCACCGCTTTGAAAGAGATCAAGATAGGCTCTGTTTGCATATTCAAGGACAAATTCGACAGTATTCATATCATTTGAGAGAAGGTTTGAACCAGCAGGTGCGAGTTTGAACTTAGAAATTGAAGCTTGGAGTCTAGATGCCATAAGTTGCTTCTTGAGGTCTTCAAAGAGGTCGTTAAAGATAGTAACACTTGAGGAGGTGAAGATGTGAATGTAGTGCTTGACAAAGTCGGAAGGGAGCTTGTCGTTGTTGAGGGCATAGACGGTCAAGGAGATTGATCGGAAAAGATCAACTACGTCAGAGATTCTTTCGCCTTTAATGCTTGTTTTGATCTTGTAGGTTTCGACAATAGTGAGAAGGGCTTTTAAGTTCGAATCAGCAGTGGTTGTAGTTTCGTCAAGGATTAGTTTCAGGAGGAGAGGTCCTCCTTGGCTGTGCTTATCATAGCTCATCAACTTGGAATGAACTCTAGAATAGAGTGCGGGATCGCAGTTCTTTTCAAAGTAGGAGAGGGACCATTCTAGGTCTTCCTGTAGGCGCAGGGAAGTAGGTGGGAAACCCGAGTACCATCGAGAGGAGTCGGCAACTTGCTGGGCGGTTAAGCGGAGGTGATCAGTGAAGAGATCAAAGGTGATTGCAGCTCCTTTGGCATCTTCTTTTAAGTTTCCAGCATCAGTGCCTTCAAGAGTAGGCATGACGATGGTGAAGACTCCACGTAGGTCGAACTTAGAAAGGTTGCGGTCACATTCCTCAAGGAGTTTGGAGGTAGAATGGTTGTTGACCAGTTTCTGTGGGTCGTTGATAGAGATAGTGACACTGGCAAAGAGTTGCTGTTGCTTGGAGCTGATAAGCTTGAGAAGATCAATCTTATCGCGCTCGCTTAAGTTTGCTCTATCAGCTTTGAGGTAAATGGCTCCCGAAGAAGTGCGAGCTTGTTCGGTGCCGATTTCGACACTCATCTTGATTCCACCGACAGTGATTTGCTTTGTAGTTGTCATGGTGGGTGATTTGATGGGACTAGGAATAGATATTCGTTTAGGAGGAAGCGGAAAGTTGAAAGCTGGTGATAATAGAGTGGATTGAGATAAGGAGGCGATAGGCGAGTGTTTTGAATCGAGGCTTAAGGTATCGGACATGAGGTTAAAGTAGGCTTTTTGCTTGTTCGATATGGCTGTTATGGAGTAAGAAGGCTGAAGGCTGTAGGTAGTAGTAACGAAAGAGGTTGCTTTGGTTGTTAAAATGAGTAGTAATAAAACGTGAGCGAGGTAACGGTATGTTTGGTTCATCATGCTCGCTGATTTACTTAAGTGAGTTGAAACACGAGACCTAAGTAAATTGAGACACGGGTCGTTATAGGTTCGCTTAATGGCTTGCTGGAGCGAATGATATCGCTAAAGAGTGTAGGTGTAGGTCTGAAATCAGTGGTTGTCAGAGGATTTAGAGTGTACTTGGGCTCATAACCAACGATTTGCTTCGTAGTTAAGTAAAGAAACTAAGTAAGTAGAAGCAATAGTTTTCTGTTTTAGAATTTAGTTATTTGAAATTATGATTACAGTGATACGTCGGAATAAGTCCGACTTATCAGTTACTAGTTATTAGTGGGTAAATTAGCGATACAGTCTCGCTAATTCATACGTGTCATCAAAATCTAAAGTCATCTTAAGAGTTGATTAACTCGATTACTCTGATAAGTTTTATCAAATCTTAGGGGCGGCCCTGGACAATTAAAAATTTGTGGCATTTCGTTTAAATCTGAATAGCAATAGTTAGTTTGGGCGTTAGTTATACTTCGTTACACCAAAGGTACAAAACAACGCCGACTTCATTATTTTCAAGTTGCACCTTTCGATATTGATCCTTTGTTATCTGCTTTTTCGTTTACGATCTACGCCGTTATTGAATACAATATCATTGGTAATAGGATGGGTCTTTTTTCGACATTGACATCTGCGACTACGTCGTCCGATGGTCAAGCAAATCTTAGAAAGTCTCCACAATCATCGACATCATCGTCAGCGAATATTCCAACACTCGTTCAACTTTATGCCGGAGACGTCAGTACTAGTAGTAGTAGTAGTAGTAACAATGGTGCGATTTTGATGGAGAATAATCCTCTTGTTACTGGATATACAACTCTAACCTATCAAGCCGTACAGGTGGGAGAACAAGCATCCCGTGATGATGCCATGAAAAATCATCAACATATGAATCCTGATCTTGGAGTATGGAATTGTCGTGTACAACAGAAAGAAAAACGATCAATCCCATTAATCGATTCTCTTTTGGCTAAGGTGGCACCTCAAACATCAGTTTATTGTCTAACGGTAGATTTGTCAGATGAAACATCCGTTGAAACGAATTTGAGTTCCCTTCAGGCAGCTCTTGTACGACATTTAATTGAACATCCACCATCATCATCCGCAACAACAAAAACAGATACTGCTACTACTGAAACTGATGGTGAGATGGACATTGACCCAGCTACTACGAGTAGTACTAGCAGTGGAAACAATATTGAAACAACTAGTTTGTACGATTTGCAAACTGCACAATTCGGACTAGCATCGGAAGAAAAAGCTGCAGAACAAACTATTGAAGAAACAGCAAAGGATGTTAAAATCGGTTTAATGATTTGTGCTGTTGTTGGATCATCATCATCCTCTCGTGGTGGTGGTGGTGACGATGATACCAACCAAAATAATTTAGCTGCTGATATTTCATCCGAATCGGCATATAAAAAGAAACAAGCTAGAGCTTTAGTTGTGTATCATCTTCGGAAATTTGCAAACGCTATTAACGCGGCATTATGCTTCGTTGATCGACCGGCGGCTGTGGAAAACCATCAATCATCGGAAGGAGACAACAAACCACAAACTACGGAAGTAGCAGCAGCAGCAGACGATACTACTACGACCAACGCCGCCGAAGACACGCAAATTGCTATTCCATACGATAAACTATCACAATTATGGCGTGATATGGCTATGGGTATTCCTGTTTGGGAACAACAATCGACGGAAACAGAAGATACTGCTGCTGCTACCGCTCTATACGGTCCCGGACGGCAACAGGAGGATCTGATTGAAAGTTTATTGCTTCGAAATGCTAACTATCCTGGTCACTGGGACGCCAACAAGGATAGTTTGTGGGTGGCCTTACCATCCACCAGCGGTGGTGGTGGCACTTCTGAGATGTCCACTCAAACAATCACCACGGGTGACGGTGGATGGTTGACACAATTACGAGATTCTATCGCATCGGCACTTCCAGCAACAGAAAAGACTTCTGGAAACGAAAAGGCGTCGGCTGATGATGATGGCAAACCAAAGGAAAAGGATGCGGCTGTATCGAGCTTTTTCGAGTCACTTCTCGCAAATCCGTAATTTAATAAAGATATAAATAATACAATGTAGAAATAGCAAAATAACACTATTGAAATATAATACAATAACAAACAGTAAAGCAACAACAAAAAGGAAGCTATGCTTCGTGTTTTTTCCTGCTGTTTTCTACTACTACTGTACTGATGAACATTAGGCGCTTGGATTTGTTATATAACTAACCTATACGTTTTATTTTTTAAACTAGTTCTATTGCGTAGCAAATGATTCCATCTGCATCACGGTAGCGCCATCGACTTGGGCTTGAGTCAATAGTTTCATTCCCATCAAATCTGTCATTTCCTCCTTTGTTCGACAAGTATTCAATCCACTATCGTATAGATCAACGACTTGTCGCGCAGTATCTAAATCAGTTGCCATACCAAGCTTAAGTTGGCCCAATTGGACGTATGCTGTTTGAAATTGTGGATCTACTTCAATAGCCTTTTCTAGCAAATTACAAGCTTCGGTTGCCATCTCGAGCTGCATACCAGGCTCGGGAGGAGTATTTAAAACAGCCAGAGCTGTGTTCACATACGGTGTTGGATTTTTCGGTTCTAATTTCATCGCCTTTTCGAATTGTTCCTTCGCCTTACCGAATTCATTTTGTGTAAAGTACAATTCCCCTTGGTATGATAGCACGTCAGAAGAATCAGGATCTACACGAGCTGCGGCGTCCAATTGCGTCTTGGCACCATTAGGATCATTGGTCGAAGTAAGAACCGCTGCTAGTCTCAGACGAGCCATAACATAATCCGGTCGGAGCTCGATACATCGTTCTAAATCTGCTTTAGCAGAATTTAAATCGGCTTGAAGCATTCGAAGGTTGGCCCTATGTAGTAGAGCATCAACGGTATCAGGTTCGACAGTAAGTGCTCTTTCAAATAGTTTCATCGCCTCGTCATGCTTAGTAGCATCCATAAAAACACCTGCTTGCTTGACCATAACCTCAGCCTGAAGTTTAATGTTGTTGTCAAGTAATGGTAGGAAAAATATCAAAGAGTCATAAGAAAAGAAGTGAGTTTGGATTTGACAAAAGACAAAAGTACCGCAAAGAATATAGAAATTGTAATTTGAGCATAAATAATGGTAGCAAATTGTAATAATAGTATATAAACATACATTCATAGGTTCCAATTCTGCACACTTTTGATAACAATCAATGGCAGCATCCAATTCGTAAGCCCAATGCTTAACCATTCCTGCCCATTCTAATAATCGTGCGTAGTCGTCTTCCTTCATTACGGACTGAACCTTTTCATTGTCCTCGACCATTGCATAACCCTTAAGAATCGTTTCACGAGCGGATGCATAATCTCCATCAAAGATATGACGTCGTCCAATCTTCATCAACAAGCTAGACATATCGGCAATGGCGACTGGGTCGTCACCTCCTTCCAACTTCTCCAGTTGCTCTTTCAATGTGGTAACCGATCCATTACGTGCAGCTACGGCCATCCAAGCATTGTATCCTGTATATGATTTCAATAACTGACTAAGTGTATAGTCCGATGGTAGCCGTGGATTGTCCTTCTGACTTTGTTCTATCTTCTTAAAGTATATATCAACTTGTTCCGGTACTAACTTTTGTACAAGCTCTTCCAATTTCTCCTGTTGCACGGGTGGAGGAGAACTTGGCGGTAAGCCCATCCGCAACTGTTCTCGATGCTGTTGCATGTACTGCAATTGCAACGCACAGCATTCTACTAACGCTTGGTAATAGTCCTGGAACTTATGTTCCAAAATTCTTAATTTACGTTGTCTCGCCTTGCTGTGAGTAATATCATACACCTCAAGAATCTTGTTACAATCTTCGACAGCAAGTTCGGGTAAGTTACCTTTTTCATACATTGCAGACCGATTGTTAATCAGCGTAACGATTTGTTTGTTCAAAGACGATGCATCTGATGTATTTGAATCGTGATCGGTATGGGTTTCAATATAATCCAAGGCTTCAGTAAAGGTTGTTGCGGCTTCCAAATACTACAAATTTCAACGATGGCAAATACAAACATAATATAAGGTGATAAATAAATAGCGGATTCCGAAAAACAATAATATCATTATTTGTCATGCATTCGATATTATGGTAAAAACAAAAAAGTGAGGAATAGTTAATAATTAGGTTCCAATGTTCTGCTGGTGGAATCATATGAATAAGTGGACAAAAGCCAACCCAAGAGAGTATATATCCTGCACAAAATCAGATCTGATATCTCGTACCTTTTTGTTTTTGAACAATGCTTTTCCTTTTTTGTCTAATTCTTCAATTTTGGAATGTAATTCTTTTTCATCGGTAACATTAGACTTTTTCGGGGTAGCATCCCTACTCGACTCAGTTGTTGATTCTACACTTCTATCCTTGGTAGAGGACGTAGAGGTTGTCGACTTTTTGTTATTAGTAGCGGATCCCTTCTCGCTAGCATGTCCATCACCCTTATTGTTGTCATCGAATTTTTTCTCCTTTTTTTTCGAAGATGCGGTGGCAGGTGTTAACGACGCGTAGTATACAACCAAGCTAATGGTGGCGGCAGCAACGAGACCAGCCACTAGCAGTTGCGTATTCTTGCTCGTTGTTCGGGATGACATACTAACAATGATTAATTAACTCGAGTGCTTACTAATGAGATAAATTGTGAGATTGTATTTTCGTTGTACCGTATGTTGCAATCCGTCTAAAAATAAATGGCATTCATTATCTCGTCTTTTCAATAACAACACAAACACAAATTTATAAATCATTGCCTCATTCGTGGCTTCCGCTGGTAAATTTTAAAAAAACGAAATTTAAAATTAACAGTTTTCTCGAACCCCCCTTGTAAATTTTAAAAAAATTCATGGACTAGGACCTTACTTTGAGCACCTCGTCAGAGGGGCATAAGTCGTAAAACGAAATTTCTAAAAAAATATATTTATATTTTTATGAAGTAAAGTCATTAAGTAAAAATGCAAAATTTATAAATCTATTAGATCACGTGGAAATCAACTGATTTGAGTACCAGGACCTATTTATGTCTGTGAATCCTACTATATCCAGCAGACACAAAATCCCAAAATTTTGCCTTATTATTTAAATTTTTGAGAATTTTAAACAAGAAACAAGAACGACGACAAAACATTCTTGTGTTTCTAAATAAACAATGTCAATGAAATCATGGATTGGTTTGATGATGACGAATCCGATGACGAAGATGAAGAAGATCAGAGAATAAGGCAAAAAGAAGCACTAGCTTTTAAACGGCAACTAATAATAATGACGGCAATAATGACGGCAATGATGACGATGATGAAGAAGAAGATCCCCTCGATGCATATATGAAAACGTTACAAGATAAAGACAAAAAACCGGCGAAACAAAATCCAAATGATGAAATAATTTTACTAATACTGTACAGCTGCGTCTAAATCTGGGGAAGATTAGATGTTGAATGTGATGACGAGGCCACAAGTCACTGGGTGAACAAAAGCGAGAGCGATAATATAAAAAGTACGAATAATATTGCGTCGAGACTATTCAGGAGGGAGAATCCAACAAACAAAAACAAGGAACAGCTTTCCACACAATGCAGAGTATGTTTCATAGATCTTCCGACCAACAGCAGCAGCAGCAGCACAGCAGCAACAAGATGGATCATCGACAATGAATACGAAAGATCATCGAGATGTTAACATTCAACTGCAGCAAGTGAAGCATGATGAGATGGGGTACAAACCATTTAAAAAAAATTATCTTTTGCCAATGAGTTATGAAGTAAATACAAGCAATAATGATAGTACTCGAGATACATCCGAAGGACATAAATGGCGGAAGGAAAATCAAGTCACATGCCATCCACCCTTTGATCCAATATATGATTTCGCCGAACTAAGAGATATACTACCGGAAGAGGTCTTAACGTGGAATGCAACAAAGAACTTGACGACGCCTACACTGGTACAATCGCAAACACTTGGTGTTGCCTTGTGTGGTAAAGACGCCATCGTTACGGCCACTACTGGTTCTGGGAAAACACTTTCATATCTTTTCCCCATCGTATCTCATCTAATGGCCAATCATTGTAGCGCTAGTACTAGCAGGAGCGCTGATAATAGCAGCAGTCGAGCTCTTGTGTTGGTCCCTACAAGAGAACTGGCGCTGCAGGTGGAACAGATCGCTAAGTCTATGTTTGCCAAGCTACCACTAACGGCACTGGCAATAACTGGGGGTAATATGGGACGATATCAATTATCTCAAAAATTGCAATCAACCAAACCACATTGTGTGATAGCTACGCCAGGACGACTTCTAGATGTATTAAACTCCCAACAAAAATTGAAAAAGGCATGGCTTTTACCTAATATAACTCTTCTAGTTATGGACGAAGCTGATAAATTGATCGAAATGGGATTTGCTAATCAGGTGACACAAGTCCTGCAGAACTTACGACCAGATCGACAATCCCTACTGGTATCGGCTACATTTGATTCTCGACTACAACGTCGTTGTCAAGAGTGGATGCATGACCCGTGTCGAATTTCTGTTGGAAAAACCGGGGAGTCCTCAAAGCACGTCATTCAACATGCTATTTGCTTACCAAATTCACAGGCTAAAATTGACTTCCTAAAGGAATCGTTACCTGCGTTTGTGGGCGTAGGACGAACACTCGTCTTTTGTTCCACCCGACAAGGCGTCGAGGATGTTGCAAAAGAATTACGACCAGTTCTTCCAGTTGAAACACTTCATGGGGATCGACATCTTACCGACCGCAAGGCTTCTCTAAAGGCCTTTACGAAAGGCGACATCAAAGTTCTTGTAGCAACTGATGTTGCTGGCAGAGGCCTGGATATTCCCCAAGTGTCTACAGTCATTAACTTTGATCCACCTAAAAATTGGAATACCCACGTTCATCGTATTGGTCGTGCAGGACGTATGTCAGCAAAAGATGATCAACAGGAAGGTTCCGCCTACACATTGATGCTACCATCAAATGTAGAATTTGCAAAAGCGATGATTCGAGAATACAAAAGAGAAGCACGACCAATTCCACCAGAAATCAGAAACTAGCAGTCATCAGACCAAGCGGATCATGGTTCTAGCAGTAAAGGTTATTATGGAAACAAGGCTCCAATCAAAAAAGGGCGTTGGTCATGACCGTATCATTCTACTTTATATGGATCATATGTAGCAATTCCTATTAGTTGAAACCTTATGCCCATTCGTTTTTTCGTATTTTATTAATCAAATCGCACTTTGTTTTATTTTTACTCTTTCTATTGATTTTTGAGAGAAGGAAGAATTCCATAAGATTTGATGACTTGTAGGATGGATTACTGATTATGGTCGATATAGTCTTTAATTTATTAATTCGCAGCATTATAGTATAGTTTATATGATATTGCTAAGGAAGAATACATGGAAAAGTTCTTAAAA
This sequence comes from Fragilariopsis cylindrus CCMP1102, assembly GCA_900095095.1. Taxonomy (NCBI): domain Eukaryota; phylum Bacillariophyta; class Bacillariophyceae; order Bacillariales; family Bacillariaceae; genus Fragilariopsis; species Fragilariopsis cylindrus. The sequence goes on from FMBT01000293.1 coordinate 299,717, forward strand.
TTTATTCAGATCTTGAAGACGAAAGCGTTCGTCTTATTTTAAATATTACAGTATGATATGATCACTGACGAGTGTTACATTATCATTTGTAGCAGAAAGGCAAGCACTTTTATTTACATACATATCATTCAAGAAATGTTTGTGAGCCTTTACTACTATTATTATTTCTCCTGCCTCCTATTGAAAATAAGATTCGTCAGTTTCGCCACCTGTCCAAATACAGCCGAAGGCATCACCGCCCATTTCCTCTTCCACACTTTCTGTGGTCTTCTCTAAGCAGCTACTCACGTAATCCTTCAGTACATTAACGTCAGAATCCAAAGTGGGTGGCTCCTCCCATGACTTAAAAGGGGTGATCGCTGCAGCACCAATTTCACGCAACATTTTAAGTGCCAACTCTGGAGATGGGCGACCAAAAAATATCTGTTGTTCAATCGGAACCCATGCGAAGCTAAAATATTCTTCTCCTATAATTATTAATTGACCGTCCATCCATTGATTATTGTTGAATCCGGTTTCTGCTACTTGTCCAAGTCCCTTGTGACGTGGAAGTTGTGATGTTCCCCACTTTTCTGCAGCATAAGGTGTGAGGTTGATGGGTTCTAAGTTTTCTTCAGTACTTGTACTCGTACTTGACGAAGGATCGTTACCAACAACATTCTTCATTCTTAATGGATTCAGATCAGCTTGGAAGGTTATTTCTCCACGAGGAACACTTTTATCCCCTGTTACCTTGTAAGCAATTAATTGATCACCTACGTAGGTAACATTAATCATCTCGTATCCGTGTTGACCATATCTATTTTGTTTGTGAGGAGAAAGTAAAGACAAATCAGTGATATGTAAGTAAGCAGTTTCAATTGGTCTCGTGCTTATACCAATGTATGGAATTTCAACGTGATGATAACAATAGTGAAAATTAGATCTAATACTCACTTTCCCACCCACAATCCATCAAGATTATATTGTGGTAGACAACTCCTTGCAGCAGACGCAAGCATACTGTGAATTCTAGCGTCACTTTCTCGCCCTTCCATCAGTGCCTTTTGAAGCTGTTCCAATTCAAATTTGTAGATCAGGTCTGGATCTTCCTTTCCTATTTGACGCAATTCTTGTCGAATCTCCTCTTCTTTCTCTCTTTCACCACTATCGATTGCTTCGAGTAGTCCAACCGAGAGTTTCTCCATAGATTCACGTAATTCCCAAAGATCGTCTCCATACTTCATAAAACGCTGTCTGTTCTCTTGTTCTTGTTCTATCCGTTGCTGTCGTTCTGATGACTGCTGAATCGATCCTAGATCTGTGAATTCGATTTGTCGTGAGTTGATTTGAATATGAGTATGGGGGAGGTTTTTGTTGTCGGCATCGCTGACGTCGGGCGACATATTTTCATCTGGAGAGAAGGATGAAACATGGAGTGATGATGATGATGTTTTTGTCGTTTGCGTTTGGAATCTGCTGGTGTGTGTCACCAGAGAAAATGCATTGGAAGATGTTATCAAAAGGAATACGAGCGAATGTCCGAATTGCATGATAGAAATCATTGTCAAAGGTCGAGGCAACTTGGAAAATTTATGTAGGGAAATCGGGATACTTTCTTTCAGTTTGTTTACTTTTCAAAGTACTTCTGTTCCAAAATATGAAGTCATGAGGAAGCACTTTCTCCATCGCAATGCGTTTGCGTGGTACAGTTAGATATACTGGAACACAGAAAACCTAAGTTGACATCGATTTGATGATGTAATACGAAGTTTCCGACCCAAAAAAAGTTGTGTGAGTCATGCTTTTGACTTGTGGAGTTCGTATGTTCGATGACGTAACGTCATTCGTACTTAAAAGTATATATAAATTAAAGATGACGTATATTGTGGGCGGTACAAAATTGTACGCACTTTCTTCTAATAGATGTTACTTAACAGTCGCGAATACAATGTCTTGCATGGACAGTATCCATAACTAACGTTACTCGAACCAGCCATTTTAGAGCAGGGAAAAAAAAGGAAAAAAAGGGGTCACACATCAAGCAGCGAGAACTGCTCTGTCGTGATCAGCAAGACGTCTACAGTAATGTAAGATTAAGATGCGTCGATGAATGTGTGCTGTGTCTTGTTACCGACGGCGACGGATATCGAAATTACAAAGAAACCACAACATAATCACCGAACTACTGCATCCGCCAACATATACTACCCGTCAGCAAACCAAGAACAAATATAGCAAATAGTACGATGGGAAAGATTGTTAGTAAGAAACCAAAAGACGAATCGAAGGCGGGTCACAAAAGGAGAGAATTAAAAGCAAAAACTGGTAACAGTAATAAGAAACGCAAGACGTCTGGTGGGCCGGATGCTCCGTCGTCTACGACTACTTCGCCCGGCGGCAGCAGCGAAAAATGGAGTAAAAGCAAAAAAAAGAGGATGAGAAAAATGATGGCCAAGCAAGAAACTGATACGTCTAAAGCGACAAAAAATAGTAACAATAACGACGGAACTACTCTTCATGATAATACTTCATCGGACTCTCTGACGTTACCGACTACTACAACAACAACAACGACAACGAATAGTAGTAGCAAAAATAATAATAGTAACAGAAACAGCAAAAACTCTGTCCAGGATGCATTCAAGGCACGCCTGGCAGGATCACGTTTTCGTATCCTCAATGAGGAATTGTATACAAATACATCTACAAATTCATATGATAAATTTAAAGCAAATCCTGAACTATTTGAACAATATCATGATGGGTTTCGTCATCAGGTAGAATCATGGCCAGAAAATCCTGTTGATATTATGGTAAATTCATTAACAACTACGTACAAGAATAAGAAAACAACGACACCGTTTGTAGTTGCAGGTAAGAAGATGATATCAATCAAAAGAAACAACGCGTCTTTGGATCATTTTTTTTTCTTCTTTCGATTATATTAATTTCATACAAGATTAGATACATTCCACTCACCTTCAGCTTGCTTACACTTCGATTCTATTGACGCCGTTAGATTTTGGATGTGGAGAAGCTGAACTCGCAAAGGATCTATCAAATATCAAAAGAACACAACCAAAGCAAAATAGTAAGAAGAAGAAGAAAAGTGGAGAAGAAGACGATGAAGATGATGATGACGACAACGACGAACAATTGTTATTTAAAGTACACTCATTTGATCTTGTTTCTCCTAATAAATTTGTAACAGCATGCGATATGTCTAATGTACCACTTGAAGATAAGTCAGTTGATGTTTGTGTATTTTGCTTATCATTGATGGGAACTAACTTGGCTGATTTTATTAGAGAGGCACATCGTGTATTAAAAAATGATGGCCGTGTCCAGATTGCTGAGGTTCGTTCTAGGATTGAATATAGTTTCTCTAAAAAAGGAGCACCAAAGGCTACTACAAAGAATAATACCAACAACAACAAAAATTACAAAAACAATAAAGAATCTGACAAAAATAGTACTAAAGTTGAAAAGACAGAGGGGACCTTAGACGAGTTTATTGGTGTACTTGGAAAGCTCGGATTTGAATGTGTACGAACCGATCGGACTAATACAATGTTTTTACTTCTTGAATTAAAAAAGAATGGAAAAAACCCGAGTAAGAAACTTGAGTTTTCTGCCAAACCTTGTATCTACAAGAGGCGATAAAATAATTAATCAATAATGAAAAATGACGATCCGTTCTATTCTGTCCATCGTTTAATTGTTCTTCTAAAGCAAGTTGCAAGTTGCAAGTTGCAAGTTCTCTACTTTACAAAGCATCAAATCCTAGCTAGCGTGCAATATGTTCTCTACTTTACAAAGCATCAAATCCTAGCTAGCGTGCAATAAAATGCCCGCCCCATACTAGTCTTCTAATTAAAAGAGTTTACCTCATATATTTAACTTAAAAATTGAATTTAATTGAATTTAATATAACATATTTATTTTATTATACATTTGTTTATTTCGAAGAAATATATTTATACATGGTATTATTTGTACATTTGAGATGCTTAAACAGGGGTAATAATTTTAATACTATTATTAAAACTAACACCCCTGTCTTATTACTAGTAGCTCCCTGTTTGGTTTTTTTGAATAGTATACAGTACGAGGCATAATACGTGGCTTTTTGTTGATGTTACAATAGCGGCCGCTTATTATTTTGGGTAGCGTTGTAAGTTTATGGTGCCTGCTTCTTTAGGACTCAAATTGAAAAATGTTTTGGTTTTGGTTTCGTGTTCATGTTCTATTGAATACAGTACAGTATTACTCCCAACAACCGTCTTGATAGTAACAATTACTGTCAGCAGTATTAGTAATAGTAGTAGCAGGACTATCAGTATCATAATTGATATCGTCGTCGATGTTAAGTTCGACTTCCATATCATCTTCGATGTGTTCAGTTTCTTCCCAGCATTTTTCTAAAAATGAACGTGCACCTGATGTGTGTTCCTTTTTCTTTTCGTCCTTCATTAATTTTAGTATCAATTCAGGTGTCGGACGACCAAAGAAAACTTGATGTCCAATTGGTAACCATGCAAAACTAAAGTATTCATTCACTAATATAAGTTGCCCATCCATCCATTGACTATCTTGATATCCCTTTGATGCGACCTGTCCGATACCAGCAAATCGTTGCAGGTACTTACATCCCCATTGCTTTGCAGCAGAATCACCTAATTCAATAGGAGATAAAACCTGTGGTGAAGCATCATTTTGTTGTTGTTGTTGTTGATATTCTTGCGGTTGTTTGTTATTGTTGTTATTATCATAACGATTTGAGTTATTTAATGGTTCATTACTGTTATTGTTGTTGTTCTTAAAGCCCAATTGTGGACTTAAATCAACACGGAAAGTTTCAGCACCTCGTGGTACGTGTTTTGTTCCTGATGTTACTTTATGTGCCAATAATGTATCCCCCGCATACGTTATATTAATCATTTCATATTCTTGATCACCATATTTACCAACCCATAATCCTTCTAAATCAAATTGTGGTAATGCTGAACGTGCCTCCATAGCAAGTTCATGAAACCGTTGCGCATCAAACATATTACCATCCTGTTCCGCTAATTCCTTACGTTCTAATGAAACAGTATAAACAAATTCAGCATCAACTTGTTGTGTTTTCATTATAGAACGTTCCAATTCTTGTACCTTCTTGCTGATTGACGATGATGAATATTCAGATCCTCTTGTTTCTTCTTCGTCTTCTTCATCGTATTCTTCTTCTGCTTCTCGTCGTGCTTCTTGTAATTCTAGTCGCATACCAAGTACTTGATGACGCAATCGATGCAAATCATCACCGGTAACAAACTTTATATCATTGTCACTGTCACTACTCGATGACGATTCATGCTGTACATGATTTTGTGAGTGATGAGAAGAAGAGGAAGAGTCGTCACTGTCACCGCCATCGTCTCTTCCTTGTGGATTGAAATCATCAAAGAAATAATTTCCAGAAGAAAAACTTGATATCACGTTGAGGTAAGTAGGAGCTCTACTACTAGTAGCACGTGCTGGAATTGTAGAAAATCCATTCACATCGTTTTGGATAGTCAGGTACGAGACGAATACACTGATCAACAAGTTGCTACGTTTCATCATGATTAATTTGATTGATTGCTTTCCTTCTTTTACTTTCTATATTCGATTTCTTATTTCAAAATTCTCAACTTATGTATACCGTTTACCGGTAGCAGCAAACCTTTTGGTGGTTAATAGTGTGTGTATATTTTTTTGTTGAGGTTTTTGTTTTCGGTGGTAGGTTAATACGAAGTACTTCAAGTAGTGGAGTCAGTCAGTTTTCTGCCGCCGAGAAGAATGATCAGAAAGTTTGTGTTGTTAGATAGAGCGAACTTGAACTTGTTTATGTTGTCTGACTTGGCAAGAACAAATAATACTTCACACTTACTTCACGAAACGTATCCATCATACAATCATCGAAACCCGGCGAAAATTCAACACGACACATGCCAAAGAAAAGAAAGCATGAGAGTTTCGATCGTAGGAGATTTCGACACGAAATTAACCGAAATCTAGGAAGTACGTGGTCAATAATCTCGATGTCAAGTATAAATCGCGTCAAAGAATAATGACGACATTCACAGTAAGTACAATATTTCAAAAAAATTGTTCCATCATTTTGATTGGCTGAAAAAGATTTGATAGCAACAACTAAAAAAAAAAAGCGTTAAATTGTATTTTTGGCTCATAACCTTTTCTACTTCGAAGTATAATCCATTCATTTTTGAAGTTTTCTACTTATTACTGTACCACTTTTTAAGATTTTTACTGCTTGTTACCACTTTTTACGGAGTACTTGTAGTACAGTATGTCACCATACAGTAACTGCCTAGCACTGCTTGACAAAGGTCCACCTACTAGTAGTACAAGAAAGCTATTTATGATGGTACAGATAAGGCCACATTATCGTGCCAATTGTTGTACTTGATAAGACGTCCAGTCAGGTTGAAGATGAAATGAAACAAGAAAGAACGCGATGGCTGGGGCTGTCCAGCAATTATTGAGAAGAAACAAGATGAAAGTCTTTAATTTATCTTCCTGGATTCAATCGCTGTTCCTGCCAGTAGTAGATAATAGTACTGCGGGAGTTGAGAATGCGAAACGGTGACTACGAACGACGCTTCATAGCCCGATTTTATATCAAAAAAGTGTACCGGAGTGGGAGTACTAACGTTACTACAAATATAATTATCTTTATATATTATTTTTGATAGGTGATATTCAGATTTGATTATTTCAGAAGTGATTGATTAATACGAATACAGTAAAAGATCTAGAAGAGAAAGTGAGGGTGTCGATGGATGGATGAATCCCAATGAGATATCACTGGGTTCTGATTTCAACTTGATTGTGTACGCACGCGTATATACGTGCATTTAACTGAAGGAGGAGACCAAATATAGTCGGTATCAACCCAACCTTAAACGTAAGCGACACGTATATATCAAAGAATGAAGTAACATTATTATTACGCTATGATGTTTTTGCTATTGTTGCTGTTGTTGTTGTTGTTGTTGTTGGACAAGGATGATTTTTCACTTGAGGAAGTGCCGTCTGAAGTTTTGTTCGAAGCCAATCTATTCTTAAGAGTGACGTTAGACACTATGTTGGGAGACTATCAAATTGATGGACGGTGATGTAAGGTCGGACATATTCACTTTCTTTTGTCAAAAATGACATCCAAAATGGATTTAGGAAGAGTTTATTTCTGATTTTATGTCACCTATCTATTTGTTTCGAAAAATCTTTCAGCTTTTTGTTCTGGTGTTACATCTTATATTACGTCTAGTTTGGCTTAGATAAAAACACGCCCATTTGTTTGGGATTATGAATTATAAGATTGGGATGTGTCAGAGTCCAACGGCAACAACAAACTTGCTGCTGCTGCTGCGTTTATTATTTCTTTGTGAGATAATAATTCAATTCCTTCCAGCCAAATCCCTCTCTCACCAAATGATTTTCTCTCCTTTCATTTTTTTCATTAGTACGTTCTTCGCCTATGCAATAAATAATTAAATTTAGTCCAGCGACAAATGAATTAAATTGTGTCATTTCGAGTCGGATGAAGTTAGTTAGTGAAGACTCGAATGTAAGCGCATGATAACAGATTGACAATGTGACGATTTTAGAAGAAGTTAGCTACGAGGGTAGTAAGCCGTCAAGTTATAGATAGATAGATAAGATAGGTTAGCTACTTAATATCATATTATTTTTACATTGTCAGATTCAATTCTATTTCATTTTTTGAAACCCGTTTTTTTAATCTTTATATATTCGGACATACCATCATATTCAACCAAAAGATGCTATTCGTTCCGTTAACGCTGTGAAAATAACACCAATCATCATGAGTGCAGCTGCTACTACGACGGGATTATCGCCAGAATTTCACTTGGCATTTTTAAGAATTGGTATTGCTGGTTCCTTCTGTCGGCCTCCTTTTTTCTCCGATTTGTTGTCAACAAGCCAATCATTGAATAACCATCTCTCAAAGCCTCTGTCTGGTTGATTTTTAGATTGTATTTCATTGTCAGATTTATCGGTATCTGTACTGCTATTAATCCCCATCACAGAACCCTCTGTTAGTAGCGATGAGTTCTCATCAACGGAACCAATTATTTGAGACGTCTCTGACATTAAGCCTGAAGAAGACTCCAACGACGATGACGACGATGATGATAGTTCGGATGCTTTCAATTCATCAAGATAATTTTTGACGTCTCCCTTTTTTTTCGAAATTGCTAGCTTCGTACGGCTGACAGGTACTACTTGTTTTTCCCATACGAAATAACACACAACAGAAAGAATTGCAATTACACCCATTCCAATTAAAGTTTCGGTTTGTGGTATAACGGCTTCGTAAACTCCAGATGGTTGTTCCATTATCGCATTAACATTATTATCGGGAAGAAGAGTCAATGAACGAATTTTGCTATTAATAATCCTGGTTCCGACCGATGATGTTGATTGATGATTACGAATGGAAGGAGTCACAAACGAGGCCAGTAAAGAATAATGTTTCATTCTGACGAAATATAATACTACAGTGTTCTTGTTCTACCGTAATACAATGTACTGTTTCAGTACACTTGATTATTTCGTCGTAGCTGCTTTAAGTGGATCTATCAGTTTGCTTGCCGTAAAGTTGTTTTTATATCGTTGCCATTGTTGATCGGGATCTCATCTCAACTCCAATAGCGACACAACGTACCGCTGCACTTCAGTAGCACAACAACAGAAACAGCTCGCTTTATTGATGATTCATTCTTCATTATGAATGAATAAAACGCAGAGCTTTCTAACTTTCAAATCCCTAAAAGTGAGGGGGCCCCCAAAATAAAAACAACGTTTTGGTTATAAAATTCGTACAGTACCCCCCCAAAAAAACATTACTAGTATTTGTTAGTGTTATATATAATAACAACTTTAGCATCAAGTATCTATCAACGTAACTAAATAGGCAATTATTATGAATGAAGGTTTATAGTTTTTCTCTATAAGTAGAAAATTTTTCCTTCAAAAGATGACTGTAGTGTTCAACAGATTGGGATGAACATTTCAAATCTTTAACCAATGAATTAAGTTCGAGAAAAACATCAGAAAGAAATGCAGGACGTTCTAGTGCAATCTCATTCGATTGGGGATTAGTTACAATCGTAAAACCAGCTGATTTTTCTTTTATCATACCTTTATGGAAACAAATGGTAGAATTACAGAACATATTCCCGTTGCCCCCATAAATTTGATACTCACAGTTGGGTTTACAAATCAATTCGTCATATATTGTTGATAGTTGTTTGTCCTTAACTAACATTAAGGTCTTCTCTTCTCCGAAATGAAGATTGATACGATGAGTTTTTTCTTCGTCAATATGTGTATCGGTGCTTGCTCCAGGTGGATATATCAACATTTTATCACCTTTTGAAGTATCTGGATTATTTTTCCACTTTTTAATTAGAAAACAGATAATGGGTGCTATATTTTTGAAATTGTGAAGAATCTTGTCAGCCCCTCCTCCTTTTAAGTTCAATTGAATGTACGCACCATCTTGAATGGTTCTTTTGTGAAATAAAGCGGTAACATCGTTTTTTGTGAGAAGCTTCTGATCCAATAATAACATAATTTCCTTGATTAAAGCTACCACCAAATTGTCTGTACTAACACCCTTTGATGGAGAATAAACAAAGCCACCACAAATGTAAGGACGTACAAATCTTTTATTATACTCAACATCATGCAATACTTCAGTTGTGGGGGTTTTGGTGGGTTTTTGATGATCAAACAGGTAAGTACTGGTAGGTGTGATGCCGTCCTAAACAAAAGAATATAATACAATACAATAAATGGGTAAGAGTATATATAAAACAACATGATGACGAGGATGACGACGAAAGAACAAATACAGGTGGGTGTCGAAGAATTGTGTTGTCGTCGTCGTCCTCGTCGACGAATAGATAAAATCGACAAGTAGAGGAAATGACAGAGTGTGTAACGCACACCGCATACGACAACGATGATAACAACGACAATAAAGTGCATTCACTACACGACACAACAAAAACAAAACATGAAATATAGACTTACTTTTTGTTTCTCTCCTTCCTTCCGCTCCGACATTTCTTCTGCTCTTTTTCTTTTCTTCTCTTCTTGTAGCGCCTTCTGCTTCGACATTTCTTCTGCTCTTTTTCTTTTCTTCTCTTCTTGTAGCACCTTCTGCTTCGACATTTCTTCTGCTCTTTTTCTTTTCTTCTCTTCTTGTAGCGCCTTCTGCTTTGATATCTCTTTTGCTTTTTTTCTTTTCTTCTCTTCTTGTAGCACCTTCTGCTTCGACATTTCTTCTGCTCTTTTTCTTTTCTTCTCTTCTCGCGCAGCTGTTAGCAAATCAGCTACTTCGGTGGTGAAATGTCGGTCACATCGTCCACCTTGTCTGGCAGCCTTACCACAGTCTTCGAAATCGCATCGCTTCCCTGCCGGTCCATGTGCACTGCATAGTCCAGCCTTTCTTGAAGGCTTTATGCATCCGGGGTGATTGCATTGCTTGCATTTGGCTCCGTGAGCTACGCACAGACCGCCCTGTACAACGTTATTGTCGCAATCTCCAACCGTACATTTACCTCTTCGATATACGCGTTTGCTGGTTCCACCATCGACTTTGATAGATTCATCATCATCACTGTCATCAACATCACCATGCTGACCGGAACGAGAATCAACAAAGAATGGATGCAAGTAAATACAAACAATACATAGAAGGCAGAGAGGAGTGAGTACGGTACGTACAAGAAACACACACACACACACACACACAACGTCACGGTACGTACAAGAATCACACACACACACACACACAACGTCATCGAATAACAATACAAATATTAACGTACCGTTTCAATAAGTGAATCTTTTGTTGATATAAACTTTTTGAACGAGACACTGTTCCAGCGATTTTGGATGTGCCTTTCTGACCTAGTTGAATTGAAACACTTCTCAGATATTTCAACCCATCTATTCCCAAGCTTCTTGTGACCTTCCCATAGTAACAAGTCATCTTCACGACTGAACGGAAGATGATTGATGTTTGGATTTAATTGATTGCGCCAACGAACCATAATTTGCGGCCCTACTCGACCAGGTAGGCGTTGAGCAAGATCATGCCATAGTCTAAACGGCTGCTCTGACGAATTTGTCACAGCATCAATAACGATAGAATCTTCTTGATCGGTCCACTGCACTTTAAGAACAGCTCTTGCAATCCATGCTTCTGCTGCCGCGTCGTCGTTGCTGCCGTCGTCCTTCTTTGAAGCCTTCCCTGAAGCAACACCACTTTCTTCGTTGCCTTCTCCGGTTGTTTTCTGACCATCGACACCGTCACTTGGTGCCGGTTGATCTCTATTATTTCTTGCATCGGCTTTAGCTGAAGCTACCAATTTCACTGTCGGTTCTTCTTCTTTTTTGGTGATGATACCTGTCGTCGAATAATCAGTTTTCTTTGTATTATTTCCATCTAACATTCTATTAATTGTTCTTGCTAATAATCCCATATCAATTCCACCACCTGAATTTTCATCTATCAGTGCTTCTGCTGTTGTCGCCGCCTTCTTCTTTGTTGGGGGTGGTACAATAACCACTCCATCTTCATCGCTGTTGTTGCTGTTGTTGTTGATGAGAAGATTCGACCTTTCGATAGCCGATGCAGCTGTTGCAGCTGTGACTTTACCATCGGGATCGTAAATGACAGGATGTAGTGGTGGATTCGATGGTGGATGTAGTGATGTCTTCGACGACAAAGAAGACATTCCATTATTACCGGAAGGTAAGGTCGAGTAGAGGTCATTTTCTTTTTCATTGTTGTCGTTATCATTATTGTTGTTATCTGCCTTGACTTGTGTGATCTTGTTGGAATCCGAAGTATCTATCATTGTGGTAGTAGTAGTAGTAGTAGTAGCGTCGTGATTTTCTCTGTTGTCGTCGTCGTCGATAGTAGTTACATCTTGAGGAGTTGTCGTCGATGACGGTGGGTGATGTTGCTGTTGTTGTGATTGTGGCGTCATCGGTTGTGGCGGTGTTGGATCATGGTTCTTATTGTTATTAATATTATTATTATTATTCGATTTTGCTGTTACGGTGGCCGATGCACCTTCTCGTAATGCCTGTCTATTTTTTTCTAATACCGTTTGTATACCGATTCCACGTCCCGATAAGACATCATGATCGTGTTGAGTTGCAATCCCACCGGTACTGTCTTCATCAATATTAGTAGCGGTAATATCATGACCATTCGCATCATTAATCGTAATGCTTTCTGCAATTAATTCCTCGGCCGTTGTCGTTGGCGATGACGTTGACATTGATATTGTTGATATTGCTGCTGCTGTTGTTGATATTGTTGTACTTGTTGCCGTCTCTAACCGCTGATGATGTTGTTGTTTATGTTGTTGTTGCTGTTGTCGTCGTTGACTTCTTCTTCATCATCATTGTCTTTTGGATGGAATAGCAAGTAGCGTCAATGCTGCTTATAATTTCAAAATTGGATCATTTCAATCGTCGACGATCGATGAACGCGATCAATCCATGATCGCGATCAATCCGTGACTTGGTGGTCACGACTGATTTCATTTACATGAGTTTTGAGTCACAAACAAAATACAATCAGAGTCATAATACAAGTATAAGGTTAATCATATCTTTGACTCAATGGTCCCAATCGTAACCCGGAGGCAAAGAGACACATACCGTTCGAAAAGTTATGTGCAAAAAGCGTCGAAGCGATCGATCGATATTGAAGTTAAGAAGAAGAAGAAGAAGAGAGAAAACCGACGATGGGATTCCTCACTCTGTTTCTTAACAGTACTAGTAATACCTTATGACTTCATCATATGACGCACCATGGAGATTGTCTGGAGATGTGCGGAACGATCGAAGATCCTTTCCTGCAAACTGTACATCCTTCTTATCACCATAGCATTCACGAATTTGCTGTTAGCAAACTCAGCTCTGTCATATGACATGTTGTTGTTGTGTTGTTGTTGTGTTGTTGTGTTGTTATTATTATTAGTTGTTGTGGTTGTGGTTGTGTTCGATTTGATGATTGATTTGGAAAAAGAAGAAAAATAGCTTCAGTATTATGCATCACGATACGTCCTTACACAAACAACCAACTGTTTTCAAACTAACGGACAACACCAATGATGCTGTGTCAGGTTCCAACAGAAGAGATGTAGAGATAGAGGACGTACACTATAGTTGTAACGCCTGATATATTATGAATTAGTGACTACTTTATGTGTTCCTAGTTGTTTGTGCTGTTACGGATGCAAGAGAAGAAAAAAAAATTACGTGCAACATATTGCCTGCAATTTAGCCATGTTACCAGTATTTCTAAAATTGCAGGCAATAAGTTGCATGTGATTTTTTGCAGGTGTTTTTTTTTCTTTAAAGTTCTTCTTGGAAAAATTATGCGCTTACGTATTGTGTCAAAAACACGACTGACCGTTGAACGTGAACGTGTGGTTTACAATCGTAAAACTTCTAGAAAACACACAATTGAATTATTATTATTTTTACAGGCCAAGTACAGTAATTGTTAACAGTACAAAGATCGACAAAACGAACATTCTTGAACAAAGAAGCACAAAAGACGATCCGTATCTGGTTTTTACTGTTGCTGTTGCTGTTGCTACATTCTAAGCAATCAAATTATGATAAGTTCATTTCTTCCATCGATCATCGTCGTTCTTGCTCTCTCGTATTCCTGGCCGGAGGCTAATAGTTTTACTACGACCTTGTTGACATCGTCGTCACGAAGCACGATAAGTTATCCATCTCTCTATCGACACATACTGTGTGCTGCTAAGCCAGCTAAGAAGAATAAAAAATCCAAGACAAGTGTTGGTACTGGATTCGGAAGCAAGGCTGTTTCTACGAATGACAAAGTAAGAAGTGTATCCGGACACGCAGGGTCTGGAGAAAAACCATTGAGAATTGGAGCCAATACATTTGATGCAATCCGTAAGGATCACGGGTCAGAGTGTACACATGATGTTTATTGTTACAGTCCTCTCGATGACGAGGAAACTTTTTGGTTTGTTGGAAAGATTGCTGTAAGACCAGGAACGGCAGCAACAGCCCAGCAAGCCGCCTTGTCTCAAAAACGACTTATTTTCGAATACGCCAAGCGTGAATTACGACCACAAAATTTAGGTGGGAAGTATTCTACTGCTTTGGAGTTATGGTTAGCTCCAGGTGATAGCGAAATGGATGCCGTGCAAAATAAACCCCACACAATTCTTATCAAGGTCGAGGGGACTACATCAGATCTTTTAGAAGATTTCTCTGTCAAAGACGTAGGGTATAATCCTGAAATTTATGTAGGAGACGAGGTTGAAAAGGGTGGTCTGAGAATCAAGAGAGATCCGTTAACGGGGAAACCTATCAAACCAGTTTTTGAAGTAAATCAATCGATGTAATACTATAATTATCGTTCCCGGCGAAAACTCAGAGCAAGAGGAAGGAACTAGTCGAAAATCGAATTTGGATACCGCCATCACAATGATGAGCATCATCTTTCTTCATTTGGTTAGAATTAAAAAAGTATTCATCAAATGATAAATTGTAGCAACGACGAGGACAAACATTACATCCATAATATATATCAAGTCTGATCATATTTGCATTAAGTACAATTGAAGTTGGCAAAGATCGCTACAATACGAAGTTGTTGGCTTAAAGTAGTCTTGAAAATTCTGATGGAATATGATGACAAGAAAACATGTATGTCAAATTTATCTATGTGTATATATATATGTATATATATTGTATATTTTACCTCTAAAATAGTTTTCTTACCATGTCTGATAAAACTACTAAGTAACTTGTAGCAAAGTACGTTTTGTCCGCAATCGATGTAGGAAAGGTCCATTCCTTTGTTTTCGTAGCTTTATTGACCAGTTATAGTCTATTACGAGGCTTTGATACTCGGTGAGGTACCCATTTTTCGGCGGCGCATCATTTTGCTTCACTTCCGTTGAGTTAGCTGGGAGTGATGTGGAGAAGGAGAAGAAGTAACCGATGACTCGAATATAGCTGTAGTTTGACTAGATGATGATTCAGTAGTACTCTTCCTTGGAGGCCAGAAAAATGCTGATGATGCATCAACAATCTCGGAGGATGATGAATTCCTTTTCCTATGTTTTGGGAAATTTTGCACTCTACCAAGTAGCGACATCGAACGATCTTTTGGAATAGCAAATAACTCATTAGATGGTACTACTGGCGAGCTTCCTACAATTGATGATTGGATCGTAGACAGTGATGATGTTGGAGACAGTGCCCTATAATTATATTGATGCTTTGGCTCTTTGCACGCGATGGCGAGAGTCGTTGCAGATTGGTCTAGAGAGAGCGAAAGTTCTAACATCGACGACTTCCCTTCCATGCTAGAATTCGTGCTCTTCATATCCTTTAGTAAATGAGCAGCTCCGTGCATCCCTCTACTAGCTGGACTCATGTGTGCAAGGGACATGCCACAGAAAGAGCTTTCTCTTGGTGCAACAGTAATTTGAGGAGGAGAAGGAGGAGAAAAGCCAATAGCAAGCTCTGTTTGGTTTGGAGTAGGCATATTGTAGAAATTTGGCTCCGTCTGAACATCAGCAGGCTGATTGTAAGATTTTAAAACGCAATTGGTTAGTAATAGAATAGTATAATATTTCTGGTGGAATTTCAGTAGATTAATATGTACCTGCTTGTGACCCGTCCCTTTTATTTTTTGTCGCTGCATCCTTAAGCATAACTGAGGCCGTCCCTTCAAGAATAATTCGTGATAGTATGCTCCAGAATCGGCTCCTTGGGTTAGTCTTCGAAAGCCATACAGGTTCAACTGGATTAGAGAAAGCAGAATGAGAAGTTAAGAGATATAATTTGTGAGTAATATCCAATAGAAAGAAATACTTATTATCCCGTTGTTGACCCAAAGTAATCGGAAACATACCTGGCGTTGGAATGAGGTTAGCTTGGTTTGACGAAAGTATCTAGAGTACGATGATTCATGCAATGTTATTGTTTGGTGTGCGTTAGTTACATAGTTGATGAATTCAAAAGAAAACCCAGCAAGAATGATTCGTCGGGATATCATCAGAATTATAAAAGGAGTCAAGTCTTACCTTGGCATGATCTTAGAAGTGAACTCTGTTGGCCTTCGCACTAAAAAGGCTCTACCATGAGAGAGCCAGCTTACTGTAGATGTATCCTCAACATTCTCTAACATCGTATGTAACTTTTCCGGGAAAGGTTGAGTCACTCCACCAGTCTTTTTTCGGACCACCCCCACGGCATCCGGAACATTAGAAAAGTCGTGGTATACATGTGGCACTCCTTTCTTCGTAGGTAAAGAAGAAAGCTGTTGCGTGGCATTCCTAGCAGTGATAGATGATTCACCAACAGTACTATTGAAAATAGGATCTGTTTTTGATAGTAATAGTGGCGGAGGAGCTCCCAATTGATTCCCATAAGCATTCTCCGTCGACGCAATCTTGACAGCCCCCGATGGCGGTGTCACTTTATTCTTTATGCCCCAGTCATCTGATGTTTCTTCTGTACCACTACTAGCGCCATTACGGTGCGAGACTAGCGATGATGTCGCAGGTGGATTGATGCATGCATTGTTGGTAAAAGGTTGTATCCAAGGAAGATGGGCAGAGCTGAACTGCTCTTCATACCCTTCTAAGGTACGATGCGATACTGCACCGCATCCATCATTTCTGACCATATTCTGCTGCTTCCTATCATTCCAATCCCGTTTACTTTCCATTTTGATTATGCTATCAACCATCCGCCGTACCGAAGATCACCTGTAGTTGAGTTCGATTTGCTTATATTGATTGATATATGATGATAGAGACACTGTTTCGAGGTTTCTACGTTTAGTTTTTGCATGTTCTTTTTTTTTCAGGCTTCTTTCGATTTCTGATGGATCTCGGTAGCTTTATGAGCAAAAAATTGCTCCGACATACCGGTAAAGGATAGACGTCATGGTGGTCGTTACGCTATTCTTATCAAGAAGTCGCTCAAGAGTTCTTAATTCTTGACAGGGATCGGATAAAAAAAGAGGATGTGAAGTTTAAAATATCACCCAAACATCATACAGACGAGAATGAGCGAATGAGAAGCCTAAATAAACCTGCTACTTGGAATATGTTCGCGTTTTACACTTAAGAGCTGTCTATCACAGGGCTTATGTATCATGCTGTATGTACAGTAGTCTTTGTTCATCCGTGGATAAAAATTTCTACGAAATTTTTAAAAAATCACAAATCTATAACAGTATTTCTAAATCGTTTTAACATTCTTACCAACGCATGTCACAATAGCTGAGCTTTGCTGGTATAATTTGAATCATTCAGGTGATAAGATGAGAAAATTCTGGACGGGTGACGAAGATTCTATTCGGTTGGAAGAAATAAGATAGCTGCGACGGACTACGAGGCACGCAATATATAAGGCTAGAACTATGTAATAATGTAATATCAACAACAAAACCATATATTTTTTTCCACCTATCATTTTATCACTTAGCACCTGGACCCATCCTACTATACTATCTCTTTATTTCTATCACATAAATCACATTTAAAACAATTGGGTGTGGTGTGGTGTGGTTTGTGTCGTTCGACTGTCAAAGAACAACCAACTATAGCGTGTGAAGTAGTTTCATTCAATAATACTACCTTGACATCCGATATTGAGATGCGCTGTGTTCCCGAAATCATTCTACAAAGTTAGAAATGCCATCTTCAATGGTTGTGGTTGGATAGTAACCAAGCGATCATTGTGCTTTGGAAATATCTGCGTACGTTGTTGTCAAAGAACAACTAACAATAGCTCTGTGAAGTAGTATCATTCAATAATACTACTACATTGCCATCCGATATTGAGATGCGTTGTGTTCCCGAAACCATTGTACAAAGTTAGAGATGCCATCTTCAATGGTTGTGGTTGGATAATAACCAAGCAACCATTGTGCTTTGGAAATATCTGCGTACGTTGTTGGAACATCCCCCTTTTGCATGGGTACCGATTTAATAATAGCATTCTGTCCTACCTGTTTTTCGACGATTCGTATAAAATCAGCCAGGACGATCGGCCTACCATTTCCTAAATTTACTAATTCTGGTCGTCCTGTATTCACAAATAACGCGTGGATGATCCCTTGTACAATATCATCTATGTAGGTAAAGTCACGTCGGGAGTTTCCGTGATTGAACATTCGCATTTCTTCGCCGTTAGAAATTTTGTCGGTAAAAATAAAGGGTGCCATGTCGGGACTATTCATATCGATAACAATGGAAGGAAAAAGAGTGCAAAAGGAGATTGATTAGAAGAAAGCCGCATGGAATTGAACCGATCGAATCGCACATAAATAGATACACAAGCAAGCATGTATGGATGTATAATCATTGATCATACAATAAATAAATAAATAAAACGACAACGTATGGATGAGCAGTGCAGTGCAAAGTACTCGCAGTACTTACCGACCATAGGGCCCGTAAACTGTAAAGAATCGTAGACCAATACTGGAAATATTATGCAGATTGAAGTAGGTGTGGGCGATGAGCTCGTCGCTTCGTTTTGTAGCCGCATATAGTGAAGCAGGATCTTCGACACGATCAGTCTCTTGGAAGGGAGTTTTGATATTGTTACCGTAAACGGAGCTAGAAGAAGCGTACACTAACGGATGTTCCTTTAAACCCAATTCGACCAGTACTTCCAATATATTGACCGTACAGTCAACATTATTCCGTGTATATTCTAAGGGATGGTCCAAACTGTATCGGACACCAGCCTGTGCGGCTAAATGTATAAATCGGGTTATGTTGTGTTCTTTGATAGTTTTTTTCAGTTTATCAACATCACAAACATCACCTCGTACAAATGCTATATCTCTTTTCTTTAATTCATCGATTCTTTTCTCCTTTAAATCAACAGAATAATATTGATTAACGTTGTCGTACCCGATAGGTGTAATTCCAATATTGTTCAAAGCAATTGCGGTATGCATACCAACAAACCCCGCTGCTCCCGTCACCATGACGTTAAATTTTGGACCATGTGGGCCCTTTAGTTCATCCATACGTCTGCGTGTCATTGGACGACTAGCTTGTTTGTACGTTTCTTGAGGGTGGGGTTGTTTAGATAGTACTGGTTTATCGTCCAAAGGCATTGAAAATGACGTCATCAGCACGGTTGCTTTGAACGTGGTTAGGAACATCGTAACATTTATGCACGCGGAGATTACTAAAAGAAATCCACAATACAGTAGAAGCAGATTATTGCCTTTATTTATTGAGGAACAACACACCATGATGGATGGATCTATTGTCTATTTTATTATTTGTTATCTTCGCTCACCCCTGCACATTGACACGAATGTACTATCTTTGATTCTTGCTTCAAATAAGAATAGAAAAAAATATAATGGCCGAAGCCTTCAGGGGTATAATTACCTGGGCCGAGGTAAGAATAAGAATTGAGAATCGAGGTTACAGCGGCCGATACACGATTGGCTACGGACCAAGGACTGCGGGCGGTATGTTATTTTTTATCAATAAAAATAGCATTTATGTGGTTATTTAAATGATAAAAGCTGGGACAAGATCATTTAAGCTCATTTCATCGACCGTTACTATTAGTCCAAGTTGGCATGGGGACGCAATAAACGGGTACAAAAGGTCACAATATTGAGCTGCCACACTCTTATTATTTCCCCCCATTATAGTTTAGGGGGTCAGTCAGGTTTGTATATACTAGTATCATCTCTTTTTTTCGTGAAATTGACTTTTATTCCTATTGATTGAGGAACAAAAAATCATATTGTGTGGATCATTCAGTAGAAATTTGGCACATGACATGAATTTACTTGCTGCCTTTCCACCGATCAAGACTAGTGCTGTTGGCTGGTACACCAACCAATTGACAATCCTAAAATAGGTTGAAGCTGCCAGTAGCACTTCTATCAGTTTTTTGATGCGCAAAGTATCAACACAATACAAGGAATTTTTTGTACTTGACTTGTACAATTAATTTGCAAAATTCCATTACCATGTCCATGAAACCCTATAGAATAAAAGATAACTCTTTCTTTGCGTTTTATATTATTTACTATGTACTAACTGTATTGAATCTATAGTGATTGTCTTGTGTATCTTAATGATGACATTTATTAAATCTATTTTATCAGACCTTATGTAACGTTAATGCTTTACTACCAAGTTTTTCATAAACTTGGCATTGCTTTTTGCCGATCGATAGTTACGAATGAAATTCCCTCTCCTGCTTTCGGGATCAGTTGTGGAAATAAATTGTTGCTTCCTTCCTAACCACTCTACTCAACTCATGTAATATTTAATATCAGGAGCCTTGGCTTTGGAATTTCCAAAAATAATTCGTATCAGTTTCCTAATCTTCGGCGATTTCTTTTTTGTATATATTTTCGACTTCCCCATGTTATTCTAGTGATTACTGCAGACTCGGAAACCGTATTCATTAGCATCGGAACGCCACTTGCAAGCTTTGACCTTACACATATGAAATCCCCTCTATGTCGTTGAGTTCTTTCCAGGAACGAGGCAATCCTCCAGAAGCCATATTCCATGATGCCGGTGCCTTAAAAAGAGATATAGATGAGATTTTTTGTAGTAATTCTTTCCGAGAGTGTATGTCAGAGTCAACTAAATCTAGTAAAGATCGAGGTGGCATCCGATTCCTGTTTCCGTTATTATTAATGTAGTGTGTGATGTGATGAGCCAATGCGTGTGTGTTAGAAAAATTAGAATCAAACGACAAAATAGAACGACTCACTCACTCAGCATCTTTATAATGCGTGCATGTCTTCCCTATTACAACTTACATCATTGATATGGAATCCTCAAGGACTTCTTGTAAGGACACAGTAGTGTGTCTTTCTTGTTGGTTTAGAATTTTTCCTTCCTGTATTGTTTTGATCTTTAAAGGCATCGTCTTGATCAGCATGAAAATCGAAGATGGGTCGTCACAATCGGCCTGTAAAATATCTTTCTTTAACACTGGATGAGTAATCAGTGCTACAGCGAAATATACCGGCATCAATGGATGTCCTGATAGAAAAGCATCGACTAATCGTCCCGCTGTTTCTGGATCGTGTATATCATGGGTAAACCATGTGATCATCCATGGTAGACAAATAGTTGCCAACTCGACTTGGGCCACCTGTAATGAATAATGAACGTATGGATCTACCTTTTCAACAAGAGGCGGTAAAGGACACTTAAGAGCCAATTAATATTAGCAAAGTTCTCTCTCATAGCATCCCTCAAATGGCTATGACTAATCTGTATTAGAATCTGAGTAGTCTTATCAACATCATAATCCATATTGTGTAGAACGACACCGGCAATATCATGCAATCCCTGATAATAATGTAAGGATGTATTACCTTGTCTTATTGTATTCTCCAATACTTGCGCAAGACGTTCGCTCGCGTATGGTGGTGTACTGGAAATATTATTGTGAGTATCATTGTATCGAAATATAACTGCTCGACCAGCGTCTCGACGAATCAAGTCAATGTTGGCTTCAACCTCTGATTTCTTTTCTTCTTCGTCCATTGGGATACAACATTACTAGACGTAGGATCCCATTCTAATGATGATGAAGTGTCATCTGATGATGTAATAACCAATGACGGTGATGACGACACACTATTTGTTTTGCAAAGTTCTAGCTCTGGTATATAGTCTTCTTCTGTCAATCCAACAAGCTTTGGCCATGCTTTTCGACGATATTCAGCTGCATTCGATTACATTGCAAGAGAATTTTGATATTCATTTTATTTTTTAAAATGAGGATACAATCATGATGAGTGAGTGATTGACATTTAGAACACATCATAGAAGATGACATCAAAAGCAAAACATATTTCGATTTATAAGCACTTCGTATAGCTTGAACATGAAAAATAGACCTGCGCTTCTTAATCGATGCATCATACATACCTCGCAGTAAACCTCCATCCGATAAAGCCAGTTCTCTTAATTCCCATAAGTCAACAGGATTAGTTCCTAGACATCTTTCGATTCGTTCTGTCTTTGTCAGACAATCTACCTCGTCATCCTCGCATGCAGTTTTTTTTCCTATCGAGGAGGTGTTGTTGTTTTTGCCGCTTCTTCTAAAAAAATTAAGACCAACAGAGATTAATACGGATTCGATATATGCGTACACAGTTAACACAATTAAATCCAAACAATTCGAAACTGCGGATATTATATCAACGATCATGATCAAACGATTATTCGATTGATTCCTCTTTCTCTCTTTTCCAATACCATTTACTCTACACTCTCTCAAGATCCAAGGACATAAATGTAGGAGTGTTTGTGATTGGTGGTTTCATTGATGCTTGTTTCTACTGCTGTAATAGCTGTATCGCTTTGATTATTAGCTAGTTGTTCTGTTCGGAATTGACAGTTGTACACAGGACTGGACCACTTCAAAAGCACATAATTTCGGCCAATAAGATATAATATTATTATTTTTAAACATACCGGCCGATACTTATGGCGCGCGCCTCACCCCATTGATGTATGGCATTTACTGTACGTCTACGATTTCGATTTTCTGGATGGAGCTCTATTAAATAAAAAATGAGTCACAGTTTTGAAAAATACAATTTCTACGACATGATTGTTGTTATGATGTGATGTAATGACGTGAGCGATGAAGGATGACGACAATGAACGAAAAGCAAAATAGCTACTATTAGTATATAACACAAATATACAAATACAACACATCATATCCTACGCGATACCATCACAATGAATACAATGAATACAATGTACGCGTCAATAATAACATTGTTTCTTACCGGGATGATATCAACATCTCATGCGTATCAACCCCGACGACCGCTGCAACAAAAAAACATGCCATCATGTTCTCCGTCCGACGACGCTACACTTACTCGGCGGTCCGTTGTTTTAAAAGAATTTCCAGCCTTCGCCGCCGTTATGATGACAGGGATGATGGTATCATCTTCGTCTCGAGCAGATGCACTTGATTATGATAGTTTGAAAAAGAAAGAAGTGAACAATGAAACAGAAAAGCCTAAAATGTCTGAGGATGAGGCTTTGTGCCGCTTTGGATCACCGTCACAAAAAACAGGGAACGCATGTTTAAGAGCAGGTCTTCCAACGGAACGAAAAGGAGTAGATAGATTTGGAACAGTCGACCGTGAGTGTCTTACAGTACAAAAAGTGCAGCAAGGAAAATAATCTTCGGCATTGCAGATACAGAAATTCAATTTTACTGATATATTACATCTATTCTAACAATCCATTTTATTTATTTATTTTTCTCACTCTTTTGTTTTCCTATAATGCATCACCTCTATTATATTAATAGGTGGTGACTTCGTCAAATGCAAACCAAATTATGTTGACGATCCAGATAATAAAGGGATGCTAAAAAATGTTTATGTTTGTCAATAATAATATCTGAAAATATAATATAAGAAGTACCCACCACGATAGCTGGGAGGCGGATGTGAATATAAACTAATATCAATTGAAAAAGCTTCGATGGAAAGTTTTTGGTATATGCCACGTTCAACAACGCAGTATATCCAGTTTTTCGTAGTCTATACAAATATCATCCAATTTATTCCTCAGCCCTTCCTACAAAAAGAAAAAAATGTTGTGATTAGGCAAGAAAGAACGTCAAGACTTGATCGTCTTTTTCCACAAGCTAATACTATAAACTTGATTCTGACTTTTGATAACTGGTAGAAAAAGCTGTCTACTTAGTAAATATTCGGTATTAACTATTTATAAATAATGATGGTCCGAATCAATCTATGCTAGACGTTTTTTCTTTTCGTCCCCGCAAGTTGATCAATATCTTTCGTTTGTGACCCTAAGGAACGGATAAGACCTACGTAAACTTCAATCCCCTCTAAGAAGTTGGATTCCAAGATATACTCGTCATGTTCGTGTAACATTATTTCAGTGTTTCGCATCGGTGAAAATCCCAAGGCACGGATACCCAAGCTCTCAAAAAGCGTGAATCGGTTGCTGCCGGAAATACTTGTGGTGAAACCTTATATCCCATTTGTTCTAGTGCATCACAGAAGGATGCGTACCAAGGGTTTATGGTACGATCTATCTCAGTGGTTGCATGATCCATACCATTTTCGTATTTGTCACTCACCGACTTCCAGGTGACTTTGCTCCCCTCTTCGGGTGCCATGCTACATTCCATACACCACATATCGAGCAGGTCTTTCATTTCTTGAGGTCGCATGTTAGGAGAAATACGAATATCCAAACTACATTTGGCTAAGGAAGGTACAACATTGAATGCGAAGGTGTCCCCCACTTGTACTCCCGCTTGTAGAGTGGTTATATTCAAACTGGTAACATCTCCTAACGTCTTCTTATTCTTTGCAATGACTACGTGCGTACAATTTTCAGTGTGTTTCATCTCTAATTTATCACGCTGTCCCTTCCGAAATGCCATTGCCTTTTTAGACAATAAAAGGAGCTGTTCTACTGCCGTATTTTCAATAAATCTCGAGCCGTGTCCTGTCGGTCCTGTTGCTTTAATCTCAACCCACCACGGCAACCTTTCACCATAAAAGACATCGAATACGTCTGTCGTGGATGCCAATCCTTCATCTAGAGCGAGAGCAATGCCAGGTATAGTATTTTTGTACAAGTTACTGTCTAAAAATGCCGCCATACCCGCCCCACCGATCTAAAGAGACAAACAGAGAGAAAGCACACATATCATTAAGAAAAAAATCTCATAAATACATGTGGAATAACAATATAATCAAAGACAAAATTCTTCCTTACCTCCTCATCTGGAACGAAGGTAAGATAAATCGTACGTTCTGGTCTCCATTCTGAATCATCATCAGTCGTCGTCCTCGAGGCAAGTTGTCGAATAGCTTCGATGTATTGCATACAAACACATTTCATATCTTGAGTACCCCGTCCATAAATTTTTCCATCCTCACTACGAATCGCTCCGAAGGGTGGAACTGTCCATGCCTCAACGTCGGCGGGGACGACATCGTAATGTGAATTCAACAACAGTACTGGTAGGGTAGGATCTTTCCCTAACCAATGTGCAACAACTACTGGAGAATGATCGGGAGCTTCTGGTAGAAGATGGACGTCTTGCAAAAGTTGAGTTTTCTCTGTATCGTTTTTCTTTATACTTTGTAATTCATCACGCAAAAATTCAGCACATTTCTTATATTCACCAGTTGATGGTGCCGTGGCCGAGATAGTTTCAAATCTTAAGAATGTTTGAAATCTTGCTATTGCCTCGTCTGCTTCTGTTGTTGTTAGTTTACTACTACCAATGGTTTTCTCCCCATCCTTGTTACTGCTGTGTATGGTAGCGCTAGCGCCAGAAGAATCAGCGCTTGGAGACATGGTGGTTTACTTTCTGATTTTGATCCTATTACTTACTATTGTTGCTTTCGGAAATCTTCAACTTCGAACATTGTACATCAGTAGAGAGTATTATATTATGTTGTTGTATTATTGCCTAAGTTACTGTACAGTATGTGATTTTAGATTTTAGAATTTGTAAATTTCCCTTTTATATTTGAATATTAACCCTCCCAAAATCAACCCCCAAAGCATTCTGTATCCGCTTGCGGTCGATGAGGTGAAAATAAACCGCGCCGCATAATAACTCTTAAGAAATATCAAATATCCTATTACCATTCTTACGATACTGTAACATAGAGTTATTTATTGTGACATTAAAAAATAATACAGTTCTTATCAACATCTTATTCGAGAAAAGGAATACCTTACAACAAGATCTTAACGACTAGAACCGACTGAACTGAACTGACCAGTCTTGAATTCCTACCTTCGAATAAATTATGAATCGTGAGGTATCTCATTATGTGGTGACGGCCCATCCTCCCGGAGGGGTATTGCATACTGTCAAGTGTAATTTCTTGGCAGAAGATTCGGAGGTACGTGTTTACAAATAATGTATAAAGCTGATAGACAAGTAAAATTAAACGTCATTCTGTCACAACTCCAAAATCGTCGTTTTTCTAGATCTCTTCTCAACATTTTTCCTTCATAATCAATTGTATTATCATTAATTTTTATTAAATAATAGGACGTAATCATTGGAAAATCGCGGTCCTTGGAGGTTCGACAACTCAGAAAATCGTTAAGGAAGTCTTCGGTGGTGGAAGGATCCAACACCGATAGCGTAGGGGAAACTGTATTCGGTAATAATAGCGCATCTCCCTTTCCTATCGTTTTAAATGCTCCCATCAACGGTCGTATTACATCATTGACAGCAATTCAACTGGATTCCAAACTGACCTCACTGTTATTCATAACAACAGATCAACATCAGTACGCTATCATTGGATACGATTCACAATTGACACCCCACTACATACGCACATACGCCTCAGGATCTCTTAAGGATGAATGGAATACATTGGGACAAATATCGGAGTGTGGACCATTGGTAACAATCGATCCATATTCGAGATGTATAGTTTTGCATCTCTACGATGGTCTCGTTACTGTTTTCCCTATTCGAAACGCAACAGTCGTCGCCGCAGGAGGTGGTAAGGCTGGTCGGGATTCGAAATTTTTAGGACCAGTTTTTCATGCACGTCTTGAAGAACGAACAGTCCTGGCAATGACCGTCTTGCATCATTTGGATCCAATCGAAACACCTCCGCATCTATGCGTCCTGCACCAAGATTCGAGAGGCAATCAACACGTTACCACCCACGTTGTTGATTTACACAATTCACAAGTGCTTACCCAGGCATCATATTCCGTTATGGCACAACAACGGGAACAACGACAAACGTCGTCACAATCTCAACGCAACAACAACAGCAATACTAATAATATTCCGCCGAACGCCTGTGAATGGCTCAAAAAGTCCCGACTCGATGGAGGCTCTTCGCTCTTGATTCCAGTACCTCCACGACATGCCTCGGTGGCTGCTGCTGCTAGTGCTAGTGCCTCAACGTCAAATGATCGAGGCAGTAACAACAAGAAAAAACATAATGCAACTTCGGGCGGCGTTGTTGTCCTAGGACAACGACAAATTACGTATTGCGCACGGAACTACTATAAAGTCTTACCGATTCCACCCGCATTGATTCTTAGTTGGGACGCGTTGCCGCCTGACGCTAGCGGGATGACTCGATACTTGTTGGGGGATGAGTTTGGAAATCTACACATGCTAACACTGATTACCGCAGCTGCTGCCGCAAAGAATAACAAATCAATTAGCAGTACCGGCAATGACAACAACAATAAGATTGTAGCCCTGCAGCTGGATACATTAGGGTCGTGCACGTTGACTAGTTGTTGCAATACTTAGATCACGGTCTTGTTTTTTGCGGAAGCCAACTCGGTGATTCGCAACTGGTACAAATTCACGACAAACCGATTCCCGTAGAGGATGACGAAGATGACAGTATGCTCATGGACGGTGATACTTCCGGCGGTGCTTCTGAATTGAAAGATACAACATTTTTAAGTGTCATCGAAGAATATACACATTTGGGTCCCATCGTGGACTTTGATCTGGTCCCCATGGCAGGAAGTGGAGGAGAAGGAGGTGCTGCTACAGGTTCTACTAGTGGGGATGTCCATAGTAGCTCAACTTCAACGTCCGGCGTAGTGGGTCAGTCTCAAGTTGTCACGGCGTCGGGGTCGTCAAAGTCGGGATCGTTGCGCGTTATTCGGAATGGTATTGGAATGAAGGAATACGCGAATGTGGAACTGTCAGGTATTCAAAGCATGTGGAATTTGCGAGGATCGTATGAAGATGACCGAGATTCGTTCTTAGTTCAGTCTTTTGTGGGGGAAACACGTGTTTTAGGGGTAATTTCAAGCGATGAACAAACAGGAGATGACGATGGTATGATGGATACTGCCGATGACGATAAGGACGGAGAATGTGACTATGACGACAAAATGGAAGAAGGCGACGACTATGATGATGAAGCTGGAGGTACCCTGGCAGAAGTCGTTTTACCGGGCTTGGAATCCAATGCATCTACTCTACATATCAGCAATATTGTTGGAAACCTTTTCTTACAAGTTACTGAGACTGAGCTCCGATTGGTAACACCTGAAGGTGAGGTTTTGGACACGTTTAACCCAAATATTAATATAACCGTAGCCGCAGGAAATGAAGCGGGTCAAACTGCGGTTGCTCTAACGGGCGGTAAGGTGATTTATTTCGAGGTTGATAACAAGAAACTAATCCAGCGCTCTTCAAAGCAAATGGATCGGGAAGTCAGTTGCTTGAATATGAATCCATTTCTACCAGAAGAATCTACAACTAGAATGGATGTTCGTGTTGGCAACGAGAAGACAAGTGGTAGTATTTCGAATCGTCGAAAGGCACACACTGCAGCATTATGTGCCGTTGGCCTATGGGATGATTTTACAGTTCGTCTACTTTCGCTTAAAAGCGAAGATCTAACGGAAGTTTTGCAAATTCATTTAAGTACCGATGATGATGGAGATTTAGATGACGACGATGTCCAGGGCAAACGACGCAATCGCAACAACATGATGGCTAGATCGCTGTGCTTGATAACTCTTGATTTTTCTTCGTCTAGTGAATCAACTTCATCTTCGTCGCATGGTGGTAGCA
Source organism: Fragilariopsis cylindrus CCMP1102 (assembly GCA_900095095.1). NCBI lineage: Eukaryota > Bacillariophyta > Bacillariophyceae > Bacillariales > Bacillariaceae > Fragilariopsis > Fragilariopsis cylindrus. The sequence goes on from FMBT01000293.1 coordinate 328,433, forward strand.
CTGCACCCTTAAGTAGCGGTTCTGTTCCAGGAGTGAACATGCTTCTGGTGGGGCTTGGCGATGGTACTTTGGTTTCGTTCGCAGTTATAGAAGGCGATCACGTTCGTGTTCAATCGAAGAAAGAAGTGAGCCTAGGAACTCAACGAATCAATCTCATTCCTCTTAAGAACGGCCGCGGTGGCAACTGTGTTCTGGCAACTGGTGATAGACCAACAGTGATATATCTTGCAGGCATGGGGGGAGTTTCTGGAAGAGCTAATTACAATCCTAAATTGTGCTACTCGAACGTCAATCTTAGCCCTATCGATGATGGAGACACAAGTGATATAAGTCGACCCCATGCTCACGAGTCGATCGCTGTAAACGTTGCAGCTCCATTCTGTAGTCCTTTGCTCTTTGATGACACTGGTAACGAGCACTATAGCCTCTGCGTAGCAGACGATTCTAACCTACGTTTGGGTATCATCGATGATATTCAAAAGCTTCATGTAACTACCTATCGATTGGGAATGGCACCACGTCGAGTGGTACGCTGTTCTGAAGGACGCATGTTTGCTGTAGGTTGCATTGAGTCTGGTATTAAAGAATTAGGTATCGAAGGGGAACAAATGGCGATGGGAAACTGTATTCGATTTCTTGACGATTCGACATTTGAAGATATACATCGAATTGATCTAGAACCGACAGAAATGATCTTATCCATGGTTTCGGCTAGTCTTTGTATCCACCAGCCATCTTCGTCGGCCATCGCAAACGTTGAAAATCCAGGTAAAATGGAGTCGGTTGTTGGATCAATGATGCAACTAAAATCGTATTTGGTCGTTGGGACTGCATACGTGCTTCATGACGAAGATGAGCCAACAAAGGGACGTATCTTAGTTTATTCTTGCAATCCTGAAGACAATCCGACAGAGGGTACAACAAACCGATCAGTAAAACTGGTAACCGAGCTACAGGTCCGAGGAGGTGTATACTCTATCAGTCAATTTTTCAATGGAAAAATCCTGGCCACTGTCAACTCAAAGACACAACTTTGTGAGATGATGAACGATGGGACTGGTGTAATCAAATTGAGTTTTGTAGGAGTGGGACATCACGGTCATATTCTTAGCTTATTTGTCTCGAGTCGGGCTCCTAAGACATGGACAAGCCCCAACAAAGCTGCAATTGATGCGTCAAAAGATAAAAAGGCAGACTGCAAAGACAGGGAAATGCTAGCAATTGTTGGTGATCTAATGCGTTCTATCTCACTAGTCCAATATTATCCCCAGTACGAGACACTGGAAGAGGTGGCCCGAGATTTTAATGCTAACTGGACAACTGCAGTTACAATGTTAACCGATGATGTCTACCTAGGAGGAGAGAATTGGAACAATCTATTTGTTTTACGTCGAAATACCAAGGCGCAAAGCGAGGAAGTTCGTTGCCGCTTAGAAACAGTTGGAGAATTTCATCTAGGGGAAATGTGCAACAAGTTTATGAGTGGAAGTCTTGTCATGCCCAATAGCTCTAGTGATACGTCAAAGACCAATAATAATCGAAGTCGCCGATCTTTAACATCGCCAAAGAGGAAGAGTATGAAAGACAGTTCGATGGTTTCTGCTACTTCTCCAGGTAGAAGCCACACTACAATGCGCCCCAAGAGACCTGTTGTTGCTATTGGGAGTCAAACACTCTTTGGCACTGCGGACGGTACTTTGGGTGTCATCCTCGGTCTAGATAACGCAACTGCGGCGTTTTTTTCTTGTTTAGAAAAGGCTATGGAACATGTAATTATGCCAATAGGTAACTTCAGCCATGAACAATTCCGATCCTTCAGTGCGGAACAACGTATTAATCCACGTCATGGTTTCGTGGATGGTGATCTTGTTGAATCTTTCCTAGATTTTGACATGAAAACAATGGAGCTTGTAGTACAACAAATGAATAAGGACGGTTCTTGGACAAATTCCAATTCAGCAACACACTTATCTGGAAATGGAGAGGACGGAAATATTGACCACATAAGGGATAACCAAGATCCACAGCTCTCTGTTGATGACGTCTTGGCTGTAATTGAAGAAATGACAATGCTTCACTAGAAGTTAGAGATTCGTAAGCACAACAAACAAACATCATACCGTGTTTTGTTTTGGTCATTCTGTTAATAAATCAGATTCGTAAGCACAACAAACAGACATCATACTGTGTTTTATTTTGGTCATTCTGTTAATAAATTAGATTCTTAGCACTTATTTCCACTTGTGCGCATTATAATGCCTTCTAGTTTTTCTCTACTGTTGTCATCCTGTGGGTTCTCCATCCGATGTCTAGTATAGTAGTGTTTGGAATAGTAATTGATCCCACTGTACAAGATTTGCGTAGAATTATCGAGAAGATTATCAATTTAATACAGGAGTTAAGTGGCACAACGAGCAGAACTCTTTTGGCTATATTAATCATTAAACTAGATTACTTGTTATACGCTTTAAACAACTACCAAGTTACACACACTTTCCCGTTTCGAAGTGCACGCCATCTTCATTCGACTAGCTATTTAGTTTATTCGTATGAGTTATTCGTATGAGAGATAAGAGTATATTATATTCAATAGGAAACTATTCCGCTACAATTAGCATTGATCTTAGTGACCATAAAGTAGTGGTTGTCACTAGTAGTCGGTCTGTAATGAAACAAACCTGGCTACGTATATTGAGTGTGCGATAAAAAATTATTATACTTATGCCAACTTCGGCATGAAAGATGTAAATACATTGTCATATAATTCTGCTCTCTTGGACCAACGCTTTTCCTTTAATTTGTAAAAACAAGTTTCGATCAAGGCAACGACGAGGAGTATGAAAAAGTTAGTATATGTGAGGCACGGGGGGAGGGGGAACTCGATCATTTGGTTAAAAGAAAGGAGGAAGAAAAAAAATGCGTGATTGCGAAGAGTATATAAATAGATCAGACAAAAGGACTTACCGTTGAACTAGCATCGATACTCCATAGCTTACCCTTGCATACGCAGAGTTGTAATAGCTGATGAGTTCCATCGTTGATGGCAAATTCAAACCTGTAAAATAGGACATCATCTGTTAATCGTTCGGTTGCTTTAACGAGTTTAGCATTTCGTTTGGATGCGAGGTTTACACCTACACCTTGGACCTCTCCCAAAACCTCGATTGAGGTTGTGGAAGATTTGACGGGAGTCGAGGAGATCTTGATGTTTTCGCTTTTATCGACCAAATCTTGCCATTTAATATCGTACGCACCGACTTCTCCGTCAAATTTATTCCATCCACTTGGTACCATCATGCGAATGCTACGATTTCCATCTTGGAACGATTCCTATTATAATATAGATGTTGTTATTGCCAAATTGGTGTGAGACGACAAAATAAACAAAGCAAAACGAAGAAACGTGCTAAGAATGAAAACGCAAGAATACAAAATAATGGAATGCGACGACAAACCTACCAATAAGCCACCCATTCGTGTAACAGATCGCGGAGTTTCCTCTGTAAGTGCTGAATGATATACAACTTTAGGCGCAACTGCAACTTCGGGTGCAACTTCGGGTGCAACTTCTGCAACTACTGCAGCTTCCTCGTCACCTTCTGCTGCTAGTGCAGGGAGGATAGATACAACACTAGGCACAATTGCAGTTGCTACACCCCCAATCAAAGCTTGTAGACTTTCTCGACGTGACAATTGATCGACAGAAAAAGCACAAGCTTCGTTGCTTGTCTGGGCCACTAATAGAACTGCGCATGATACGGCGATTGTTGCTCCTTTCATCATCTTGGTAAAGTATTTAGATCTTTTTTTAAAGTTAAATGTAAGAAGCCTAGTTTCAAAGTTGTGTACTGTGGGTGTGACTTGTATTCACCACAATTAAAAAGTATCCGATTTTCCGATCCAATAATAACACGTTGTAATAATGATGAGCAAGTAGAGAGGGACGATGTGTCGTAAAATACAGGGTAAATAAAAGAGAAAAGAGTGACTGCTAAAAAAGAAGTACGTGTTCTAAACCCGAATGGATCGAGTGAGTCGAGTCGCGCATTTCGCGTCCGATGACGTCAAGCAAGTGGGCTATTAAAGAAAAGAAGATAGAGAATTGATGAAAAAGAAGGAATAACGAGCGCATCAAAAACAATACTAAAATTCGAAAATACAAGATTACGTTTATAAATTTTCAGCACATTTAAACCCATAACAAAATTTAAATAAAGCAACATAAACGCAACATACCGCAACACAAGAAGGTCGGTCGGAATGCACCCTTGAGCTACTTGGAATAAGTGGTATGATATTAATCTAAAATAGTTGGAAATATATCATCGGAGAATAAAGCAAGCAAGAAATTCCATTATAATTGTTGGAGATCGCAAAAATGGACGAAATTATAACGGAACATACTCCCCTCGTACAAGGCAAAGGCAAGAAGGGTACAAACAGCGACTACGATGACTACGATGAGTCCGATATCGACTTTGACATAGATGGTGCAGATTACTTTGATGCATTTAGTGGAAGTGGAGGTGATAATGCCCGTCAATCTATAGCGGCGGATCGTCTATCAGAGAGACTGCTTGCTATTGATGATGATGACGATATGATGGAAGATTTGATCCTGCACGAAACATTGGATATAGAAATATCAGAAAGAGCAGTTAAAAAATTACATGCGCCCACCACACAAGACAAAATTGCTGCTGCCAGGTTGGATAATTGGACGGCTGTTGAAGGGAAACTACTTTCCATGACTAGTTTATGTGTATTAGCATTTGGTCTTATTGCTTCAAGTTTTTGGATAGGTGCAGAATTTATTGGGCCTCCTAATCAGCCTGTTGGTCCATATTCATTAGTCGAACGACATGTATGTATTTTTCTATCTTTTTTTGGTGTTGTTGTGGTTTATCTACTATTTTGAATTGTGGAAATTACTAAATAATTTGCGTGTCAATACACTTTTTATTATAATTATTATTTTCAGGAGGGAGATGGTTTTTTTGGGCATTATACATTTTATGAAGGACCAGACTCAGTTGGGTCTAATGGATATATTAATTATGTTACAGAAAAAAGAGCAAGGGAGGTAGATATTACTAATATTACATACGAGGTCGACGAGTTGGATCAATTTTATCATAATAGTATTTTAGATGAAAGTGACGAGGAAGGAATAATAATCACCCCAAAGAAAGAACCATTTTTGTATCTCAAGACTGCACCGACAGAAGCTGGACCGAGAGAGTCCATTCGACTAGAGGGGAAGAGACGATTCAATCGAGGATTGTTCATTATTGATGTTAGACACATGCCGGAGGGATGCGGAACATGGCCTGCTTTTTGGCTGACTGACGAGGCTAACTGGCCCGTCAATGGGGAGATTGATATAGTGGAGGGTGTGAACTTCCAATCGGATGCTAAGACTGCTCTTCATACGGCGAAAGGATGCGATATGTTCGATGTTCCGCAAGGGACGATGACAGGAACCTGGGACACAGCTACTGGGATTCCTGACAAAAAGACAGGTATTCCTGATATGACATTTAGAGAAGCGAAGAATTGTTTTGTGTACGACCCACATCAATGGATAAATCAAGGTTGTGTAGCAATTAGTGCAGATGGAGGAACAATGGGTGCCCCCTTGAATAAAAAAGGTGGAGGTATATTTGCGTTGGAATGGGATCCTGTCTATCGACATATTCGAACCTGGGCCTTTACACCCCACACGACCGTACCAGAGAATCTCGTTGAAGCGATTCGAACGGCTGGTGAAATCTCCGAGAGCGACCGCGTTATGCCTAATCCAGAAGAATGGCCTTTGCCTTATGGGTACTTTCCGATCGGTAAGGAAGAGTTGTTTGTTAGTGTAACTTTATTACTAATCCCATCACTGCTCCTGTTATAATTGTTTTTTTTTTGCTTCTAACACGACCCTATCACGTTTCGATGTAATAATTTATTTTTGATTTTAAAATAAAAATCTAGGCGACCAAACCAATTGTGAAGGGACAAACTTTAGGAATATGCGCCTAGTACTCAACACTGCATTTTGCGGCAGTGTTGCTGGTAATCGCTTCAATGTAGATTGCAAAATGACGAAGCTTAAACTTGCAACGAATATATCAAAAGTAGACCAGAAGCTCTTGACGAAGCCTATTGGAAAATCCGCGGAGTTTATGTTTATCAACGAGAATGGGAAAAGGCTTGGCTAGGTCACTAAGTCAAGTCAACATGATCGAACCCCAAAGCACTAAGGGAATATATAAGAACATAACTATCTACAGATTTGTATAAACAAAAAAGTTGTAGTATCCACGTTGACATCTTTTGGCTGTTATCTACTATCATTATTTTCCAGGTAAACAATTTGGTTTGTTTCCAAAGATTTTTTTGCAGCCGCTGCAACTTGTTCTACACGTATCACATCATTCTTCGATACAGGCCATGTCGTCTTCCCTGACAATGTATCAGCAAAGGTATTGATTTCATTTGTAAAGGCATCACGAAACCGACTATCAAAGCTGTTCTTCAAGCGAGACCAGTGATCCCCATGCTTGTCAGAGATGATTGTCGTGGTTTCAAATTCGTTACCCACACTTATCTTGCCTTTTTCTGCATATATTTCACACCGTTGATCATAACCGTACGAAGCTCGACGGCTCATTGTTAAGGTAACTATACATCCACTAGCGGTTGTCATCATCATAGTTGCATTGTCCTGAATATTACATTCTAACAGTTCTTCTCGAGACGAATTACCACGAGCATAAACGCTTTCAATTTCTTCATTTAATGCCCACCGAATAAAGTCTACATCATGGACCGACAAGTCGAAGAAGATGTTACCACCAGTGATCATAAATTCGAGTGATGGGCCAGGAGAATCCCCAAAATGAATGTGAGCATTTGTTACCTTTCCAATATTGTCCTGCTGGACGTTGTGAGCAGCTTGAACATAACTCCTGTCAAACCGCCGTTGAAAGCCACAGCAAAGTGGGACTTGATGCTGGTCACAAATTTCATAAAGGTGTTCGATCTCATCAGGTGAATCAGCCACAGGTTTCTCCACAAATACTCCTAATCCATTTTGGGCTGCCTCTTTAATGTAATCTCCATGATATTTAGTCGGTACGGTAATCACTAGCCCATCCAATGTCGTAGAATTAAGAGAATTATTCGTATCTGCTTTGATACCGAAATTATCATCATCATCAACATCATCCAAGCCTGCAGATGGCCAACGATTAAATTGACTTAATGCACTCGATAAGTCCCCAAAAGCTTGTGTCTATATAGATGAATTTGGATCATGGAAGATAGTAATAGACAACAACGAATGATATTATATTTAGAGTACATACCTCTTCTCGCATAGCTTGTGTATTCAAATACAATAACTACTAGAAACGTCGAGCAAACGTACCGAAAATTTATCTGCTTGTATCTGAGCGGCTTCAAGATTAATATCACAAACACCGCATAATTCAAATCTAGGGTTAGCGTAGATCAATTCTGTTCTAATTTTTCCCATTCTTCCACCGACACCACAAACGATTACTCTACATCGTCGCGTCAATAAGTTGTTTGCAATATTGCTAACACCACTAGCCATTATTGTACTGTTGTTGGTAATCTTGTATTTGTCAAATATATTGTTATTATTAGTCGTCTATAAATAATGCTATCAAGATCTTCGTCCTATCGTCATTAACACCACTCACGATGTCACTGCATCTATGCTCACGATCAATTACTTAGCTGTCGCTTTGTGGAGAAGCAAAAGGTTCACTTCCTTTCTCTTGGCATCAGACTTATCATAATAGCTAAGAATCTATATCTCAGACTTCATTGTGTCAAGCGACGACAAATAAGAAAGAAAATACATCAATCATCAGTCGTGCGTAGTGTTTTGAGTCACACATCGATTTCAGTTGTGAATTTGAGACTAAAAAAAATGTAGTAATGAGCAATAATCAATCTGTATTAATGTTTTGTCTTTCAAAGTTACGTCTTAGTTCTTAGAACCTACAGTACTAAAGTGTTGTCTATACATAATAATGTCTAATATTAACTACTTTATATTGGGTATGAAGTATGCTCTTTACATTAACACGCCTCCTCGTACTGAATTTTACTTAGTAGAGGGCTTGAAGGATATTGCGTCGATATCATTAACATCTAACTCTGGGTACTGCTCTGCTAACATTTGTTTGATGATACCGATCTGACTCCTTCGAGGCGGTGGTATATCTAGATAGTCCTTCAGAGTATATATTAGTTTTTCTTCATCTTGTTCATCGTCGTTGGAATGAGCGATATTTCTTTTGAATGAAAGGAACAAATCTACCGATGACCGAGGCATATCGCCACGATCCATATCTAGAATGTACGGTGATAAACCTCGTTCGGTTAAATCCTTCCGTAATACGTACATGTCACAAAGTCCAGTATCCCAAACAGAATGAAATGTGTGGGTGACCAGTTAAACAACTGCATTAACACGAATCGCATGCTAAGTGAGTGTGTAATGACTACGATCGCATCCACTGAGTCGTAGCCAGGTCTTTCGTTGACGGTTAAGATACTTTCCCTCCACCATGACTTGATGCGGTCATACACGTCTGCACCACTTTCGCCAGTTGCAAAACGATACCAAAATCGTCCCACTCTTTTCTGTTCTTCTCTCAATGCAGTTGAGTCTCTTTTAGAAAAGTTTCCAAATTCCTATCAAAAAAAAGGAAGAAGAAAAGGAAGAAGAATCGCTGTCAGAAGAAGATCAAAAGTTGAAGAATCGAATATCTATACCTATACATGCATTCTGATCCATCTGTATATAGAGAGATCACTATAATTCAACCCCCCTTACCTGTTCACGAATACGAGATTCCAGAAGAGTTTCCACCACGCGATGTTTGAAAAAGGGACGAGCTGCCCATGTCGTTTGTAGAGTTCGTTCGAAGGGACTGACATGTATTTGGACTCGATTTATGTTATTGTCGTCGTCGTCGTAAGATTGAAAAAGGTTTTCGATCCGTAGTCCAGCTTCTTTTGCTTGTTGGATACCTTTTTCTGTTAAATTGATGATATTATCTGGTTTAGTTCGCCAAAGTGTATTATCAGCATTAGCTTCGCTTTCACCATGACGCAATAGAATAATAAGCTTTGGAAGACGTTCTCGCTTATCCTTATTGATACAATCACAGCGATGATGATGATGAATATTATTTCTTTTTGCGCTTGTTGAGGATCTTTTTATTCGTCGTTGTTGTTGTTGTTGTTGTTGCCGTTTTATATCGTGGTTCTTTTTCTTTTCCCAAATAAGCAGAGCTGTTAAACTTCCAATCACCGTTCCTGTCAAAAGCCATGCAATAATAGTGCTACAAGTATTCGCCGTATACTTCGATCTCATAATTGCACCTATTCTCAGGATATGTGCAGTGTACGTCGCTGATCGCCTTTGTTTTATTCCCAGGACTTTTTCTTCATACTTGGCGTGATTTTTGGTTGTTGTTGATTTTTGTTGTTGTTGGTTGTTGATTGTTGTAAATTGTTGTCGTTGTTTTAAGTAATGTCCATAAGTTAGTAGGCCAAGAGGACGAACATTGTCAACTTCTTGTTGCTTGGATGTCTTGATGTGTTCTTCGTGCGTTATTGTGTTGTTCTTGTTTGGGTGAGGGTTTAAAAAACAAGATATATCAAAGAATCCATTTTTGTACCCTGCTTTATTATCGCCGCAATATAAATCTGCCCCCCTAACCATTGACGATGATGCGATTTTGCTATTCTCTTCATCCGCCCCTTAATTGATAATGGCAATCGACCCCAGAATGAACGTTGTTAGTAGTAGTTTGATGAGGTCGAGTACAGTAATAATGTTTTCACTGTGGTTGTTTGCGCAGCAGTACAGTACTGTACAGTTTGCTATTTCATGCATGCAACATTAGCGAGCCATTGAAAAGTAGTGCTGTATTTCATGTTATGATTAATTTAATTCATTAAACCCCCACACTTGCTAACACACTCTTTGGATAACGAACAACGTGCTATAAGAATTCGAACTTGCTGAAGTTGTTGAAACAACCTACAGTATTAACAAAGTAAGATATTGTCGGTATCATAAAACTTGATCACACTTGGTTCATAATATTGAATATTATTACAAGTGTAATAACTCCTTTTGAATTTTACTTGAAGCAAGTCTTCTTTAAAATCTAAAATGAGTGGTACTACTACGACTACTAACAATAATGATACCGGCAGTTCTAATAATAGCACAACAAGCAACGATAATCCATCTACAGGACTTCCCTCTCTCTTTGGCGGCAATAATGATGTTAACACCACCACCAACGCCAACATCAACGACGACGATGACGATAACGTGATTAATGCTACGAAAACTACTACTGCTACAGGTACCATCCCGCAGCAGCAGAATTATATGGATTCCGGTCTTCCTGAGTTCCTTCATGAGACACAGCAATCGAAACGAAAGAGAGCTCCCGATACTCCCAAACAAAAACGACAACGTTACACACAGGAATTCAAGACGAATGTGTTATCTGCATTTCTCAATACGCCAGGAGCCAAACTTCCACACGTGGCCAAACAATTCAAAATACCAGAAGGGACGTTGCGGGGATTTTATGATGATTATCGACGACGCCGTAATAAAACTGGCATTGAAACGTCCAATACTAATAATAAGGTTGCTGCTATTAATACGGCTAATAATGATACAGCTACAGCAACGACCTCGATTGGTGGTGATGATGATAATGACGATAATGATGATAATGATGACGATGACGATAATTCAGCTATCGTCGCAGCAGCAGCAACAGCTGCACGTAAAAGAGGTGCTACCGATGATAACGATCAGGCGACTACTATTACTACTCCCAAGAAGAAAAGACGGCAACGATACTCAAACGAGACAAAGATTCAAGTTATATTAGCACTTGAAACTCGTCCCGACACAAGTTTGAATGAAATAGCGAAAGAGTTTGATATCGCAGCCGGAACGATACGAGGTTGGCGAGAAGAAGCGGACAAGATTCAGAAACAAGCTATGGAAAATCGACGTGTCGGTGCAAAAGCTAACCCTAGCAAGGATCCACTGAAACGTATTTGGGATGCCATCCTTCGCTTGTTTGAATTGAATTCACGACTACCAGCTACACATCAAAAACTTGAGTTCAATGTGGCGGTTGTAAAGAAAATGGGCCTGGCAGCTAGAGATCTATTAATAGAGGAATTCAAGGTCGATCCAAGCCTACTTACTCAAACAGAATATTTTAATATGGAAAGATTCAAGGCATCGGAAACATGGGCTCGTAAATGGTATGTATTTATTGTATCAATTGGTGTTGTGTTCTCTCCCCCCCCCCCCCCCCCTCCCCAACGGATCTCATCAATTGAGATTATTTCTAATTTCGTTTTTTTTTTGTAAAACTTTATTATATTGTATCAAAATTGAATCAGGGCTAAGGACCATCAAGTTCTGTGCTACAAGAAAAAGAGGTAAATGTAATTCAAAAGCTCAGGTCCGACACACAGTAATTCAAAAAATCGTCGCGGGATATTCAAATGGAACCATTTATAGTCTGGCCACCACAAGTTTGTTCTATCGAATTCTACCTCACAAAAACTACGTCCAAAATGAGAATGACAACGAACACAATCAAGGTCGGAGTGTCCGAGCCTGCAAAGGACTTAAGTCCAAAGATCGGTTGACACTTTACATATGTTCCAATGAAACGGGAGAAGATAAGCTTCCGATTGCGTGCATTGGAAAGTATAAGAATCCCGCTTGCTTTCAGGCAGAATCCCAACGCGTTCTGCCATATTTATACCAGAGGAATGCACTGAGTGATGCTGGGACGCTTCAGAAATGGTGGAGGACCCACTTTTTGCCTCATATTAGAAGCCGATATCAACAAGACGAAAAGATTCTTTTGTTGGTTGAATGTAAAGGACCCTGTAAAGCTGAATTACTCAAGGACCCAACTGGTCAGGTGGTAGTAGAAGAAATACCTGATAATCCGGAACCGGGAGGGAAAATAGAAGATGCTGCTAGCAACGATACTGATGTCATAGATCCATTGGGTACGCGCACCAAAATACTTCCTCAATTCCAACCTATCGACTTTGAAATAATTGATACTATCAAACAACGTTACCGTTATAGATTGTTTCAAGAAGTTATGGAGTGTTTTGACGAGCGTATTTTACGTCGAAAGGTTGCTGATAATGCCAACTTTCCTCATGCTGCTCGTGGATTGAGAGAAGGGGACGTTGCAAATTTATGCGATGCTATGCAATTATTACAGAGCATTTATAAGGAAGTTGCGACTACTTCTATCATTCGGTCGTGGCAGCGTTCTAAGCTTCGGGCCACACTTATTTACCTCAAGAATTAATTGCCAAGCCAGGCCAAAGAGCCAAAAGCGAGAAGCGGCAGACAACTCGTGAAAAGAAGTTACTCGTTAAGGATCTCATCGATTTCTTATCTAAGAACGAGTCAAGAAATTTACTCTAGATGATGGAGCAAATAGATTAGAGGAAGAAATCGAAATGGTCAAGGATTGTTTTCTATCTACGGATACAAAATTGAGTGATAATGAGAAAAATGAGAAAGACAGAAAAGATAAATAATCAAAAGTTTAGAAGATTGGATCAGCCTCGAAGACTCCCCAGCTCTTGTCAAACTAGACATTGATGAAACAATAGAAGCAATGAAGTTGAAATATCTTGTTGGACTAGAGGAGCCCTTCGAGGGCGTAGCTCCTGAAGCAGACGAACCAGAAGATCCGGAACTGGATGATTTGAAGATCAAGATGAATAACACCAAGGATAGAGAGCTAGATTTGGATGGAGCTATGGATCTTGCGGCGACCATCAAAGCTACAGCTGTTAAATTATTCGAAAACGGCAGCATCCTTGGTGACTTAGGCTCGCGTCTAGACGAGGCTTCCGATTCAATTTTCCGCTTGTTGCGAAAGCAGAAGGAAGCCATTTCATTGAAAGAGCAAATAGAGAAGGTCAAGGCAAAAAAGAAAACCAGCGTTCGTCTATCTTCTACTTCTGATGTGCTCACAGTCGAAACAGATACCAATGCTGCAGGTGATTTGCCACTCGTTGGAGCTGACGACTTGGATGGGACCACAGCAGAAACACAAAATATGAATGAAATTTCAGGAGTAGACCTTCCTGAATTAACAGTCTAGATTCATTCGTCTTTGGTCCCAATAAAGCACATCATCAAGATGTCTATACTATAACATCAGTGTTAAATTTATTATGATAAAATCTACTGGAAGCCATTAAGCAAATAAATACCGCGACGAGCCAATGACAACTTTTCTATTTATTTTATTTATAGAATAATCAGTTTAACTTCCTCTCTGAGTTTCAAAGATATATTACGTTCAGTGCACTCCAGGTTTCAGGTTTTATTCTGTTCCATTTTTTGTTTTGTTCGATAGTAACACAATTCGTACACGACTGGACTAGCACGACTAAAATAAATTTACACGATAAAATTGTTTTTCGTTAGTAAAAATAACACACAACAACAACGCATCTTAATCTCTCGTCAACACAAATCACAAATCACAACAATCAACATATCAGTTCACAACATCAAAAAAAGTCGCAATGCATTGACATGCATGCATGCATGGGAATGGCAAAGAAATAATATGGAAAATCTGTCAAAAACAATATTACTACGAAGAGATCAGATATCGGTGATCATCGAGGACAAACCATCATGCGTTTGTATCAGTGCATGATCTCTCTACCGCTGACTACGTTGCTCTATGTAAATGCTTTGAATTTATCAGAATGCCGTGGTACTTTAAATCGTCGTTCTGTCATCACTGGAACTACAGCTGCGTTAGTGTCATCTTTGCCCCCCGTATCATCGGCGGCGTCATCCCAACCACTACAAGAACCACGGGACTTAATGTCATCGTCAGAGTTGTTGTCAAAACCAACTCATACTACAAACACAAACGTCACTAGTAATACAATCGATTCCCATTGAAGGTGGTTACCGATCCACAAACTTATTCTGCATTGGCATACGCTCCTCCTAATAACAATAGAAAAACACCTCTCATATTAGTCTTGCACGGAGCTGGAAAGAACGATAAAGATATTCTTCGAGATCTTGCTGATCCGTATGGAGAGCATGCTGGTCTAATACCAAGCTTGATTGCTTCACATACAGCACCATCTAATCTATTGAACAATTTTTGTGTATTAGCTCCATATTCGTATGGAAAATCTAGCTTTTATGAAGACCCACGAAAAAAAATCCTCGACTTCGTAGATTGGGCTATTCGTAATCAAAATACTGAGGATGTTTTACCATTCCAATTTGACCCAAATCGGATCATCCTATTCGGATTTTCTGATGGTGCAACAGTAGCTATAGAATTATTGACGACAAGACGTTTTTCCAAAGGTGTAATATGTAGTTATGGATATTCTGGTAAAGTCTACCTCAACGGCCTTACAAAGATTGTCGAATTTACCAATTTGGGTAAGTAAGTGATTGAATCAACTAGTATATTGTTGCTTTTTACTGTTGTATATAGTTACATTTTCTCACCATGTCATTCAATTCTATTCAAATATTATCGTCAAATACAGGTTTTTCATTCCCAGGATGATGTGATTTTTGACGTCCATAACAGTGATCGGCTAGTGCAGCAGTTGGAAATGGTCAACAACAACAACAACATTAATAACGATAATAATAATGATAAGCATATTGTTCAATATTCGCGTTACAACAGAGATCCAGAGAATCTCCCTGCACGAGCGAAAGGTCATTCAATGGGTATAACTGCTTCAAAATCTTCCGACTTGTACGACTGGATGATTCAATAACGAATATTATTAATGATGGTAATAGTAATAGTTTTACTATTATTAAGAATAGTAATAGTAATGGTGACGACTTCATCCACATTTGACGACAAATTAACACATTGGTTGTTATCGATATATAATAACATTATGTTAACTCGAGTATACATTGTACTTCTGATGTTTCAGCTTCACCATTGACTTTTGTAGTTAGTTTCACAATATTGACGACATCCCCGGTGTTACAGTTAATACTTATACCTTCGTCATCAACGTCTATATCCTTCTTCTTATAGTACCGAGATGAGGAAGAGATGAAATAGTTATGACCCTTAGAAAAAGAAACCGCCGCAATCAGAGCTTACTCGAAAGTGTTACATTATTGTTCTTGTACTTGTATATTAGCTTTTGTTTTCAAGTTTTGTGGAAATTCAGAAAAAAAACTGTCTAAGTCCCAATCGACCGAGTACTTCGTAATATACAGTACAGTACAGTACAGACAGTACACAGTTCGAAAAATATGCATCTACTCGTCGACCTTCGAAAGCTATAAGTAGCTGATAGTTGCTTCTTCTGGCTGTGTCACATAAACAAAATATAAAAGGGCGAGGAAAAAAAATACAATGACGGGGACTTCATTGAAAACGAAACAAAAATCTAGGCGGTTTCATTATTTTCATTTGATAATGGTGACGATGACAATACTATTAGGACTCCTTATTCGTATACTTATTATCGCTCCCATATCATTAAGTCACGCATTTTATCTGTCTTCAGCTAAATCATGCCAGAGAAATTACCATATGAAAACCCAACCCCGACTACGTCGAGGTGCATCATTCCTCGCGAAAAATAGTGTCTTTTCGAAACAATTCACAACGGACGACGCCGGCAACAACAATAAGTACCCCACACACGTTTTGCAAGATTCCTACCGACCACAAGACAGTCTCTTTTCTGGTATTGCAGAATTCGGAATTGGATGTTCAATTGGTGTCCTGTATAGTGAATCTTTTATCATAATGACTGGATGTGGACCACTAAAGTTCAGTGATACTCTAGAAAGGATATCGTATCAGGGTGTAATTGTTTTTGCGGGCCTAGCTCTATTCAATCGTATCGTTACACAATTCAATTTCAGTTTAGGAGAAACAATAAATGATCAATTCGGACCATTACAAAAATCAACATTATTACAAGTGACTGTGGCGGAATTTCTAAGTGCAATTGCGGTAGTTGGTGCTATTGTCGCGTTGGAGGTACAATCCAATAAAGGTGTATCTATGGATGGTCTATCTGGTATTAATATTAATATGTGCCGAGCTATTCGAGGAGACATTGTGTGAATCGACGAAGTCTGGCGAAAGTGGATGATGGTGCCGCCGAGAACTCTTTACATTTGCATATATTGTACTAATACATATTGCAACGAACTTTTTCCTTTTTCTAGCTAGATTTTTTTTCATTACCGTTGATCAATATTGAGTATGATACCCAACAGTACGGCGTTGGTGACTAACGTCTGCGCAAGTGAATAAGTTTTCTTTTGAAACGCAATTGGAAACGCAAATGGTCGTTCTACTAAGTACTCATATCTCTACTGAAGTACTGTTTATACTGTATGTAAGAGATCAGCTTGGCACATGCTTACTCTGATGGCCAAATTTGAAGCGCACGTGCGTTCATGGCTGCATAAACAATATTTTTCTGACTATTCCGATAGTGATTTTATGGCGAACTTCTAATAGATCAAGAACAAAAAGACAAGTACAACACTTACTACAGTAGTATAATAATAAGAGATAATACTGTACTGTTACTTTAGCTGATACGGTATTTGTTTATCCAATTTGGAGTTCTTCTCTCATATAATATACACCTCTTATGATGCAGTTGATTATATTGTGGTACAGTATAAGCTACAAGGTAGTGCAGGCAAACGATTGACTAATAATACATACGATGGTTTGATACACATACTAGTCGTATGAGTGAGCAAGTCTAACAAGATTCATTAGTATTGTTCATTTGATAAATATAACTTGTGGTATCTTCAATATATAGATATCTGTTTCCGTTGAAGTAGATTAGAATTGATTCCGGTAGCCAAACTAGGACGAAGTGGGGATAAGCGAAAACTATCAAACAATGCCTCTGCATTATACAAGTGAAGTAAATGATATGGCTAGAAATCTACGAGATAACAAAGGTGATAATAATTATAAATAATAGTCCAGTACAGTAAGTACCGTCGATAGGATACGATATTATCAGAATTTCAATGGTTTGAATGAATCTGTTTCAAAAATGTGGAGATTAAAATCTCCGGTTTGTTTTTTTTGGTATTGTTTTGTAAATATAGTCTTTTGACAAGAAAATAAGTAGCCAAACAACTTGTGAACAAGCTGTTTAACCACCGAATCCGTACAGAGTCTTTCCTTGACGCTTCAAGGCATACACAACGTCCATGGCAGTAACTGTCTTACGACGGGCATGTTCAGTGTAGGTGACAGAATCACGGATGACATTCTCAAGGAAGACCTTAAGTACACCACGGGTTTCTTCATAGATAAGTCCAGAAATACGTTTGACACCACCTCGACGCGCAAGACGACGGATAGCAGGCTTGGTAATACCTTGGATATTGTCACGAAGGACCTTTCTATGACGCTTGGCTCCACCCTTTCCGAGTCCTTTTCCTCCCTTACCGCGACCAGACATGATTAATTAGTTTAGTTTATTTGGTATTTTAAAATCCTTTTAATTTGAATTGAATTGATACGATTCGATAAAAGAAGAAGAAAGGCGTGTGTGAGAGTCAGATCAGGTCGAGTCGAGAGGCGAGGAGACGAGAATAAGTTGTAAGTTACATACAAGTAGCACACAGCACAACTGCAACTGCTTTCGAGTACAGTACGAGTGCGAGTGCTAGTGCGAGGACACGAGTGCAACGCCACGAGGACAAGAAGTTCATGTTTATTTTGTTTGCTTACTTTTTGATTTTATGAATCGAATCGAATGATGATCGATTGAGATTGAGGCGAGCGTTTTGTTTCTTCTTGTTTGTTATTTTGTTTTGGGCGGTGCATGCGTTCGTATGTTTTGTATGTTTTGCTTTTGTATGTAGCTTTCAACGGGGAAAAATACTCTAAGAACAAAACATAACCTGGCGCACGAGCTCAAATCAAAACTAAATCCTGGCGCAGCTCGTGCGCCAATGTTTTCTCAATGAAAAAATAGAGCTGGCGAGCTCGGAGCGCGCGTCCTCGGATGCGAAGCAATAAAAGCAATCACGTGATCTCCACTTTTTCCTCGCGTTAAAAAAAAAGATAGAAAAAGGCTAGGCAGTAGTGATGAAACACAACACAAATGCATCAATCATAATTTTACTTTCGTAATTTTTCCAACAAAAACTTAACAAAAAAATCATTTCAAAATGGCTCGTACCAAACAAACTGCCCGTAAATCCACTGGAGGAAAAGCTCCACGTAAGCAACTTGCCACCAAGGCTGCACGTAAGTCTGCTCCAGCTACTGGTGGTGTCAAGAAGCCACACAGATACCGACCAGGAACTGTTGCACTTCGTGAAATCCGTCGATACCAAAAATCGACTGATCTCTTAATCCGCAAACTACCATTCCAACGTCTTGTTCGTGAAATTGCACAAGACTTCAAGAGTGATTTGAGATTTCAAGGATCTGCTGTCTTGGCTCTTCAAGAAGCTGCTGAAGCATACCTTGTTGGTCTTTTCGAAGATACCAATCTTTGTGCTATCCATGCTAAGCGTGTTACCATCATGCCTAAGGATATTCAATTGGCCCGTCGTATCCGTGGTGAACGTTCTTAAACAAACAACTCTCTTCTCGTGATTAGAGTTGTTTAAGAATGTTGTATCGTATCATTATCATTACGATCGATATCAACCATCTCAGAACAAAACAAAAAACAAACCGGAGATTTTAATCTCCACATTGTGAAACAGAAATTCATCATACATTACTTGTGTACATACTTTTGATCGATTGTAGAGTAGCAAATAGGCTCTATTTATTATATATTACAGTAAATTGTATTTTTAGTATAACGTGATTATTTATCTTCCCCCTTCTCAATAAGATTAAGTTAAGCGCATCACAGTAACGTAATTATAAATAAATTAAAACACACATAGAAACATACTACTTTTAAGATACTGTAACCCGTATTTCCATCCCCAAATTTGTTTATTTAAGCAGTAACAATAAGATGCAACACGAATTTTATCATATCTCTCGAAGGCACAAGTTGACTACGATCACAACTAAATAATTACCACATATATGAAGATAATGAATGAATTACTATAATGTGTAAGGTAAAGGTGTACTTGTATCGCTCAGTGGATGTTTAGTATTATGAATTGAATTTCTGTTTCAAAAATGTGGAGATTAAAATCTCCGGTTTGTTTTTTTGTTCGTTATTGTTGTTGGGTTGCAAGTAGACTACAGTAGTACAATGTAGTGCATTTTGTTTATTTCTTGGCAACCTTCTTTGGAAGTAATACAGCATGAATGTTTGGAAGGACACCACCAGATGCAATAGTAACTCCACCAAGAAGTTTATTAAGTTCTTCATCATTCTTCACAGCAAGTGTAATATGACGTGGTACAATACGTGCCTTTTTGTTATCACGTGCCGCATTTCCAGCTAATTCAAGAATTTCAGCGCAGAGATATTCAAGAACAGCAGCAAGATAGACAGGTGCTCCAGCTCCCATA
The DNA here is from genome assembly GCA_900095095.1 of Fragilariopsis cylindrus CCMP1102. Lineage (NCBI taxonomy): Eukaryota > Bacillariophyta > Bacillariophyceae > Bacillariales > Bacillariaceae > Fragilariopsis > Fragilariopsis cylindrus. The sequence goes on from FMBT01000293.1 coordinate 348,067, forward strand.
CGGGTGGCATACTTTCCTTGACGTAAGTATCTTCCGATACGTCCAACAGGGAATTGTAATCCTGCCTTGGCAGAACTAGTAGTTGACTTCTTTTCGCCACGACCTAGAAGAGTTACAATGAAATTAAAACGTAAAAATGGAAGGAAGGAAAAAATATCGTTATCGTTAGAATTGAAAAGGCATGAATCGAATCAGAATCAACAATTGACATTGTTTGTAACACATGAATACAAATTCATACCAGGAGGAAACATAACGCAACAACAATAAAAATACATACCTCCTTTTCCTTTTCCGCTCATTTTGATTTAGTTTTATTTAATTATTTGTAAAGTTCAAGATTGAATTTTGTGAGATAATCGGTGTGTTTGATGATCGATGATGAAGATTCTTTTTGTGCGTGTTTTGTCGCGCTTTCTTTCTTTACGTGGATGTTCTTCACGTGTTTTACTTACCGCGCCAGATTTTGCTACGTAGAATTCAGTACAAATTCTACGTAATCTTCCTCATTATGAAATTTATTTGCTTTGGATGCCAAAATATAGCGCGCGCATACCGAACTTTTGTCCAACCTATGTCGCAAGCGTTCTATTGCAACACGTAGAAATCTACGAAGAAAAATAACTGAGGGGTTTTTACCAGCGCTCAACTTGAATCTTCCTCCTTCTTCTTTCCTTCCTCTTGTCTACTCAACTGCTGAGTTTCAGTCATCATCCAGCTATCGTCTCACTCACTCATAAAATAAAAACGTATCAATAAACACACCAACTCTAAAACAAAATGGCGAAAACACCAAGTAAACAATCCAGCAAGAAGGCTGCCCCAGCCAAGAAGACTGATGGTACTACCACCAAGCGTAAAAAAAAGCGTGTCGAATCTTATTCCACATACATTTACAAGGTCTTGAAACAAGTCCATCCTGATACTGGTATCTCCAAGAAGGGTATGTCTATTATGAATTCATTCATCAATGATATCTTTGAACGTATTGCCACTGAGGCTGGTAAACTTGGAAAATACAACAAGAAGGCAACACTTTCATCACGTGAAATCCAAACTGCTGTCCGTTTAATGCTTCCTGGTGAACTTGCCAAGCATGCTGTTTCAGAAGGAACCAAGGCTGTTACTAAATTCAGCAGTGCCTAAATTATATAAATATTTTTATAATATACAAAGTACGAACGAAACAAAATATAACGAACGAAAACAAACCGGAGATTTTAATCTCCACATTTTTGAAACAGACAATTCGAAATTCAATTCATAATTATACTCTCATATACCGTATCAAACAAACAACGAATGAATGAATAATCGTCATCCATACATATTGCACCGCACCCTCAACTAGTAGAATAATTGTCGACGTAGTATTCATCGACTTGTAATAATTAATCAAATAATACTTCCTCTTCAAACCAACCTCAACTATTGATTCATTCTTTTTAACGTTATTGTACGACGATATTCATCATTTATTTTGTTTGTACAGTTAATTAGATACAGTATTATCCGCGTCGTTCTTAATATCATGTATGAAGAATGAATGAGAAAGTCTTTAATTGTTTCTTGGACTTTCGCCTTCATGTATGTAAAGTTAGTAGCTTTCTTAATAAAACGTAAAGTTCATGTACTCGTTATTCGCACTATGAAGCTACAGTGGATTGATCATACGGCACTTCTACAGTATTAATTTAGTTAGACTTAGTATTTCTATCTTTTCAATAAGCTAGCTCAAGCTACAATGTATGTATATACTCCTACTGTACAAAAGAACAACATTTGAACTACTTGTACATGCGCATTAAGCAAATACTGTGGTCATAGTAATAATAATAATAATAATAATAATAATAAAACAGGCAACCCTTTATTTATTCTTTCATACCATAGACTATAGAATGAGATGCAACATGTAGAAACATATTTAATGTATGACTGCGGAGTAGCGTAGGTGATGTAATATCACTTTGTGATTGAATTGCAGCATGTAAGTGCAAAGAAAGAACATATATAATGGATGGGGACGGAGGCTACATGTAACAATGTACACTTTATTGTGGCAGATACGATGCATGATGCATATTACTGTAGGAATATAGAAAACACATGGTGGAAAATTCTTCATATAATCAATGTGGTGGCAGTGCAGTTGGTTTGCAAAACAGTTTCCACTCTGTTAGATTAAATGCCAAAATAATATAAACAACAACCAACAAGTACTTGTACCTGAAGTGGAGATATCTTGATGCCAGGATTCAACACACGGTATTGCGTAAAAGTTGGTCTACTGTATCTATGAATCAGGACTAACCACATTGTAACCAGCACAGTGTATTTTCTGTTGTTGTGGATGCAAATTCACATACATACTAGTAAATCTCTGGAGTTGTTTTTCCTTATGAAACAAAGAAAAAAAGTTAACGAGGTAACCGAAATTCACCAAGCGCCCCGATCACAAAGCGGATGCCAGTCGCAGTTTTTTGTGTATTATGTATTATTAGTTAGAAGTCGCACGATCAAGATAATGTCGACAATCCGAAGGAAAATGTACTTCGAACTTTATTGAAGGATAACAACAAAACAGATATGACTGCGGTACCTTTAATTACGGTAGGATTAAAAGATAGTAGAAGCAACTCAGAAGTCAAAGCATTACAATTCAAAGGTATATAATCCATAAGTCATAAAACTTCTCGCGAAATAAGCAAGAACGACGGACAACATAAAAGTTCACAAACCTGTCAACACTGTTAACTAAAGGAACAACAATAATTCAGCAAAACCGGCATCAACAATCATGTCGACATCATCGTTTGGCAGTTGGTACGATGAACAAAGAGCAGCTGAGAATGGAGATGCTCTGGTCCACATCATCTTCTTCCTTCACTAGTTGGTTATCTATCGATAGTGAACAAGTCTTACCGCTATTCAATTCGGAAAATCTTCAAGGTTTTTCAATTGAAAGTATGAAACAATCGATGGAAGGTTCAATGCCAAAAAAGATCTGGGGATGGGATATCAACAACGATTCAAGGTTAGTTCGTTAAGTGATCTTCTTCTTTTCAATGATGATATTGCATTCTGGCTATTGCTTGTGTGATTTATTTATTTATATACCATCTTTACTATTTATTGTCTGTCTAATCCTGAATTTATTCATCTATTTGTGATTATAAAAAAGGTATTTTGTGCATTATTATTCTTGTCGGCTCTATTTTTTGCATTAGCCTTCTTCGTTGGACTTCCTATGCTGGCATTAAAACCACAAAAGTTTGCTCTTAGTTTTACATGCGGATCTATTACGTTTATGGCTAGTTTCGGGATAATGAAAGGCCCCTACGAGCATTTAGTTAGTATGTTTACTGCCGATCGAATGTTATTTACAACAATATATTTTGGTAGTATACTGGCGACGTTATATCTAACCTGTACGAAAGGTGGAATGAAGGGCTATGCTTTAGTTTTAATTGCGTCCGGTAAGTCTGATTTGTTGTTGCTGTTGTTGAATGTTTCATTGTATAAGGAGAGGGGGGGGGGGGGGGGGGATATTCCTACCGCGACTTAACTCAACTTAACTTAACTTACTGTATTTTGCACTATCTTCTTAATATTACCTGTTTATGTGCATGATGTAGGAGTACAACTTGTTGCATTAATGTGGTATCTTGTGAGCTTCTTACCCGGTGGGACGATGGGTCTTCGTATGGTTGGTAGAGCTATGTGTGTTATATTACAACCAGTCTTTGTTGTTTGCATTAAAATGCAAACTGTGTGTTTTTCGGCTTGTTTGAAATATTGTACACGATCTTCATCCTGACCTGCAGACTTGAACAAGCAAAACGAATAAGTACGCACACGTAACACACACATACACACACACACTAGATAAACGAACTGTTACACATTGTATCCTCGATTTTGTCAGTACTCTATTTGATGACAGTAAAAATGGAAAATATTCGAAAGTAGAAATAAAAATCAGGTCGGTTATTATTGGAAAAAAAGAAAGGAAAAAAGATTCGTACGCAAGAATTTCACCGATGTACCTAGAAGTAATCACTATTCGCGCCCTTTCAGAATATACATCTATCTCTTTGATTAAAATCCATATACCTGTTTCATAAACAACACGAGATGGGGTACTACAGTAATAACTAATATCACGTTATAGATTTGTAACAGATGCATACTTGACTTGACTTGACACGAGTTTAGCACAGGGAAATATGATTTTTTCAAAATATGTGGGCGTGCGTATGCAAACACTGCAGTGAATAAAATTATGGTATAGTCTCGTCCTTCGTGATCTACATTGTTCAATACAAATGTAATTTAGGACTTAAACGGGAAATGACCTCTATAATAATAAATATTAGATGTCAAGTTTTATTTTACTATTGAATATGATATGATATGATATGATATGATGTGATAAATGACAACGATGCGAAATTGGATAATGGATTCATTTCCAGGAATAGAAAAATAGAAAGGTAGCAGCAGAGGCCGAAAAGAAGTACAACTAGTACCCCCGTATATTATCAGTCAGTTAAGATAATAATATTGATCTTCATTTAATCATTATTATATTTATTTCTTTGCGGCGGCTAGTTCTTTTCTCATGGCATCAATGGTTTCTTTGTATGCTTCGACTGTACGAGGTGCCTTTAAGATAGCAGATCCGGCAACCATCATATCAACACCAGCTTCGGCGACTTCCTTAATGTTATCAACCTTAACACCACCATCAATTTCAAGACGACAATCTAATTTGTTATCATCAATGAATTTACGTGCTGCACGAGCCTTGTCTAAGGTAGCAGGAATAAATGCTTGTCCACCAAATCCAGGATTGACAGACATAAGAAGAATGATATCAAGTTTGTCCTTAACCATTTCGCAAATGTCAAGAGATGTAGCAGGATTAAAAACGAGTCCTGCCTTACATCCACCCGCCTTGATCAATTGAAGTGATCGGTCGACGTGATTGGTTGCCTCTGGATGGAAAGTAATGAATGATGCACCAGCATCGATGAAATCAGCAATAGATGCATCAACGGGGGAAACCATAAGATGGACATCAATAGGAGCAGTAACACCGTGATCACGTAATGCCTTGCATACCATAGGACCGATTGTTAAGTTTGGTACGTAATGATTATCCATAACATCAAAGTGAACAACATCAGCTCCAGCCTCTACAAAGTAAAAAATACAGTATTGTTTTTTTAAAGTTCGGGATAATACGTCGTACGATAATGATTTGGCCATAATAAACATACAAATTTTAAAATGATTGAGAACGATGTAGAACAAGAATCTTTTTGTTACATAGTGAAAAAGAAAACCGTAATTATTTCCGACCCACTACAAAACGTTTTCGGTTTGTTGTGTTGTGTTGTGTTGTGCTTACCTAATACATTGTCAACTTCCGTTCCTAACATAGCAAAATCAGCAGATAGGATCGACGGGGCGATCAAATAATCTTTATCTCCCCATACATTAAGTGCAGTTTGAGACTTCAATGATGTTGATACTTTGGCTACAGAAAGAAAAAAGGAAAGAAAGAAAGGCAAATTAAAACATATGAGAATTAGAGTTACCTGCTGATAATTCACCTGTATAGGTATTCTTTTTCTATTCAAACAAACATGAAAGCGAAAAAGCACTACTCCTGGCTGTTGGTTGCGATTTTGGTTAGTATCAAACTTACTGACGTGAAGGCACTAACGGCGGAAAGAGTGGCAGCGACGGCTAAAAGAGTAAACTTCATTTTGATTATTGATTTGATTAATTGATTTGATAAGATATAAATAACAATGGGAATAGAGTATATTTGATGCGAGAACGATCAAGAACGATCGATACCGTCCGTCAAACAACTTCTACAAAACCTCCCTCTTCACCGTACACACGTGTTGTTAGTTGTCGTCACTCTCAATTAAGACGTTCCATGGAATGAATAATCAGGTTTATCGAATCTTGTTGGTGTGACGTACTTCTCATTCAGTCAGGTCACGAATAGAAGATAGTTGTAAGAATGTTGTACTGTATAATAATAATTTGTACAATAAAAGTACATCACAAGAAGGACTTCTACTTTCTACAACAGATTGTGATACAATATTCAGTAAGGATTATGTGTTGTATAGATAAACATGGAAAGAATATCATAAAATGCATTCAGTAATGCTATGAATAACTTTCAGATAATAACACTCTGATTTGTAGAGGTCCTTTTTTTAACTCCTCCTCCTCTACAGTTCCTCCTCTAGGTGACTTGTTGCATAATCTTGATATTTAGGAAAAGAGATGAGGGACCTAATTATCTAACCAACCACAAAATCTGGGGCAGTGTACAAAATAACAGAAGGTGGTGTGGCGTGGATGATCTTCAAAAAAACTGTTAAATGGCTGCTAATAATACATTCATCCTCACCCTCATTTTTGAATTATTTGTGCTTGTTGCTCCTTCCTTCCTTAGTTGTGTGTTATGATTTCATATTCACCCTAAAAACTGAAGGTGAATTTTGAACAAATTTATATGTGGAAGAAGGATAGGATATCCCACAAATCATCTAACGAGTCTTCAATGAAACTTTTTTAGGAGCATATAGTATTGAGGAATTTTTCTATCAATGGCAGGCACTGCATTATAGTATAGCAGAATGTATAACCAATACCAATAGAAAGTGATAATAGATACTATATATATATTATATATACATATGCAAACAAAGAAATTCTTGGTACTTGGCAAGTGTATATTATAATGTACAATGTATTGATTATTATTGCTTAGTTAGTCAAACCTTGACTTAAAATCGGGTGTCAGTTCCTTGTATTCACTAACATCCACTTCACTAAAGTTTATATTTGCGTGCGTTTTTAATTTTCGTTGAAGATAACGTTGTCTTTCCATGGAAGCCCAAAATGGAATTTTATCAAATTCGTAATAAGGGACACGAACAACAGTCCAACCTTGTTTCTTCAATAGTCTATACTTTAAGACTGTGTGACCAAGAGCACGAGGTGGGTCTGGACGGGAAGGAGGAAATGCACCAGCTGCGGGTGGTTCATCGTCATTAATACGAACCCTAGTAAAGTGATTGGGACCATCAAATTCAACTGCCACCGAAACATGATCCTCCTCTCCATCTATTACCGAATCAGTTATCTCATCGTCCATGTCAGTTTCGTGAACCCATTGGGCATTCGGCTGTAGGATAATCGCTACATCGATATCCTCATCGTGCTCGTTGATGTGATCAACACCCATTAATTGAAGCGTCGAGCTCAGGGATCGATGTCTTGCACTACTTTTCTTATCACGAGCCTTTTCGATGGACCATTTCCCCTTTAGATACGTAACAAACCATTTGGGGATCCGTTTTACTGCCTCTGGACAATCTTCTTCCAACATAAAATAAGCCTGCCAGAGCTGATGGGCGTGCTCAAGTTGAATACTTCGATTCTTTTTGCATGATCGAGCAGCTTCCGCAAATATAAGATCGATTAATATTATTGCCTCGGTTGAATGATACTTTTCCAAAGTCACCAACGACCAAACAATATTTGCCTGTTCTTGAGGACCGATCCGACATTCAGTAAAAGAACCACGTTTTTCGCGTAATGCCTTTAGAAAGAATAGCGGGGCGTCCTCGGTAAATTCATCAAATTCGACTCCCTCTTGTTCGGTCAAGTAGAGTCTTGCCTGGGCCCAAAGTAAAACACTGGCTTCCCACGGATGAAAGGTGCGTCGATCATCTCCAGATAGTCGGCCATTACGTGATGTCCTTTCTACTAATGACGGTGTTAGAGACGATGATGATGACTTGTTATTTGAAGCACCTTCCATAAGCCGATAGTTGCCTTCTTCATAGACTGCTGTAAGTAAAAGTTTTTCATCAATTCGAGCATGGGCTAATGCAACAGCTGTTTGTACTAAATCTGCACACGACCAACTTCGTAGGGGTCGACCCTGGACAAATCTGGAACCGGTCTTTGTCCCCAAACGAAGATTTGCAGACAATGATTCCACTAATACGACTAATCCATCCCCCAAACGGAAATTATCGGCTTGTAACGTCCCCAATGTCCATAGTAATTGTGATATATCTCGAACTAAGAAATTTTGGTTATTCTTGTTATTATTGTTTGCAATAGTACCATCATCTTTGAGTCGATTCGATGCCTCTTCGGCGAGACTTTTTAGTAGCAATTCAGATTCGCGACTTCTACATCTTCCATGAGAGGCAAAAGCCCATCCGACGTTAGCGAGTTCACTCCATGTACAATCCTCTAGCAGCATAATGGTTGGTTCTGTATCATAATGATCAAGATGCGAAACTTCGTCGTATTTATCGTCGTTACTTTGACACAATGCGTATCCAATGGCATCGAAAAGCATATCTGTTACAGTTACAGCTTTTCTATCACCGTTGTTGTTGGTGTTGCTGTTGTTGTCGTTGTTAGCAATGATCTTGTTCGCCGAACCTTTTCCAAAGGATCCAAAGGATTCAAAGGACATGTTTATGTCATTATTATTAGCACTGGTCGTCGGTGAATTATCGGTTGTGGTGGACGTGGTCATGGCCGTCGTAACTCGTGCCATCTGTGGTGGTTCAGGCCACCCTGGAGGTGTTTCGCGTGGTTTTAATTTCCCATATGCCCAGCATGCCATACAAATCTCTCCAAGTTTGATCTTAGGTTGTTGAAACGTCTTCTTCATCTTCTTCTTCTTCACGTTCAGTCCATCCTGGACGTCGACATGATCAGCTTCTATTTCTTTCTCGTCTTCTTGGAACAAAATCACAGTGAGTTGTCTAGCAATTTCGTCAATAGTTTGTGCGAGACGCAATTGTGAGGACACATCAACGTCGTCTTTTTTGTCATCATCGTTGATGATATTCTCTTCATTTAGTAAGCTAGCCCAATCCCATACTTCTTCTTTTTTCTTCCCACTACTACTAGTACTGGTAAGGGTACTACTACTCTGTGATGATGGTAATATTAAATCCGGATCACGATCATAATGCTTTGCAATCGCCCAACATACGTTACATAATTGTCTTGGAGTAAATAATTTTTCTTCACGATGGATGACTAATAAATCATGTAATATATCGAAAGTTTCTTGTAAACTTTTTCGCAAATACAAATTAGCCTTGTCGTTATTAGCCTTGTTATTGTTGTTGTCGTTATAATGCTTTTGATGACGATCTTGTCCTCCCATAGCCTTTGCACTGTATGTTAAGGCACAAACTAAATTAACAGCATTGCAATACTGTGGTGGAGTATCTAATAATTCATCCAATACACGTTGGGCACGAAAATGAGCATGACTACCTCGTTGTTGTGATGGTAATGACGATGAGGAATATTCAAATGCTTTTTTAATACGTCCCTGTGTTCGTTTCGAAGAATGATAACTAGCTCTCCAAGGTAATGCTTCAACTCGTTTTTTGAGTTTTCTTGGTGGTGGGGATGATGATGATGATGATGATGATGATGATGACGACAACTTTTTCTTGTTATTTACTTCTGCAGTAACTGTCGTCCCAGTTTTTACAATTGGCACAACTTTCGTTTTTGGTTCACTACTACTCTTCTTCTTTGATGCTGCAGTCGCCGTCGTTTTCATCGCTGTGGTATCGGAATTTTCTATCTTTACCGTTGCAGTTTTTGTCGTCACTGTTTCTGACGTTGTTGCTGTTGTTGTTGTTGGTAGCGGAATCAACATTTTTAATTTTTCTTTTTACTACCGTAGCTGTATCTGTATCTGTTTTTGTTTTTGGTGATGTTGTTGAGGTTGGAGTAGTATCATCTTCAGCTTCATCATTGTCACCGCCATTGTATTGAAATGTTACCCTACCTGCTAAAATATCTGATAAATTCGGTATCGATTCAGGTAGTTTCCTTATCGTCGTCGTTGTCGTCATCCCCGTCGTCGTTCCCTTATTATTATTATTATTATTATTATTTCTATTCACGTTTGTTTTCCTCTGGTTATTATTATTTGATAGTGAATCATCATTCTGTCGTTTTGTATTATCAATATTACTATTAGTAGTATTGTCGCCGCTTTCGCCGCTATTAGTATGCATCTTTTGCTTCTGAAGTTGTTGGTATTGTTTCCTTCGTTGCATGTTTTTAATATTATTATAATTATTATGATTATTATTATCATTCTTATCATTATTGTTCTTATACTTTGATTCCTTTCGTTGTTTGACTTCAATCGAGGACAAGGCAGGCAAAGTCGATGAAAGATCTTCATCTTTCCTGCCACTGCTGATACTGGAACTTGTTGTCATTGTCAGTGGAAAAGAAGAAGAAGAAGAAGAGTGATGTACCGCCGACGACGGGACAAGAGCCTCCACCATCATGGTTGTCGTCATTGTCGTAATTGCCATCGTCACGATGATCATGGTTGTAGATGCTCTAATCATCCTCCTCCTCATTGTCATGGTCTGGTGCTCCTTCTTCTCTTCCTAATTTTACTATTGATGGTTATTATACTTCGAAGTATATCAATTGAAGAAAGAACGTCGAATATTCAATACTGTACACACAGAAAGAGAGAATGAATTATTATTTGTGAAGAATGTACAAAAAGTGATTGGAAAACGTAAGAAACATATTCTTTTTGAATGATGCATGCTGGACATGTTTTTTCGAAGCTTCCTAGTGGAATGAAATTGAAGTAATAAAGGCCTAACCCAGTCTTTAACGTTTTTTTGACTAGTCGATTAGATTCTCATTTCAACATTACTTACTTGACATCAGTCTCACATTCACTTGCCGATCTTCAATCTTCAAACAGACAATTTTTAAATCTGCAGTCCCAACCAAGAATTCAACACATTATCATAGTACCGCGGTATCACACTTTTCTTCAACATGTTCAACTTAGTCAACTTCCAAGAAGCACAGCAAATCAAATAACAATTTGGAAATAATTGTGGCACTTCCCCAAATGTTACGGCGTAGTTAAAAATACTATACAAATCGACAGACAGAACCTATAGGATTGATCTATCATCATTTAAAGAAACAAAAACAGAAAAAAAGATCATGATGTTCTCCAGTAGAAGAAGATGGCTGTCAACAATTTCGTTATCCACTGCGTTGTAATGGTTTGCTGCCAGAACGTATTTCTACAACGTGGTGAAATCAGCAGCAGCAGCAGCAGTACAGAGTTGCTATTGTTGATGGATTTTCTCCTCAACAGTGTATAGGTCTAGGTCCAGCACGACATAACAATAAAGCAAGAATAAGGGCGGAAAGGAATAATAATAACAATAATAACAGAAGAAGAAGAACAACAAGAATAGGAATAATCTCATCCCAAGATAAATTAACTTCATCATCATCAGAAACATCAGCATCAATAAACCAAAATTCATTGACTCCAATCGAATATTGGTGTACAACACATATAAATGTATTATATGATAGATCATTATCAATGAAATGTCCATTCTTTAGAAGACGATCAACAGATATATTAGATTCATTGTATATGATAATGAAATTTGTTATGATACGACATAAATCATTACCATTAATTGAACGTCATCCACCGGGTTGTCGTGCTAATACTAATATGAAATTGAATATGAAACATAAAAATTTAAATATACATGATTTAGTAGAAACGATACGTATGGATTGGAAATCAGAAGAGTCAATAACATCAGCATCAACAATAACATCAAAACAACAACAACAACAACAACAAAAACAGCTTCATAAGGGGTATTATATAACAGGACGATTAAATACAACCATATACCGTGATGATTGTTGGTTTGATGGACCTGATCCTGATATGCCCGTTAGAGGTGTACGTAAATATTTAAATGCTGCATCACAATTATTTGATACTAAAACAAGTACAGCAGAACTTTTATCATTAGAAATTGGTGATAATGATAGTGATGATATAAATGCAGTAGATGCAGATACTACTGCTACTACTTGTAGTGATAATGATATGAGTAGTGGAAATAATAAAAATGAATACCAAATTCAAAAGTATGAAAATGAAAAACGAGTGGAAGATACAACAACAGCAAAAACCATCCTAACAGCATTAACAAGGAAAATAACGACACCAACAACAAGAATAAAGAAAGAGACGAAAGCTAATATCATTGCACGATGGAGATTACAGGGTGTATTACATTTACCATGGCATCCATCATTACCTATTTGGACAGGAAAGACGATATATCATTTAGATGAAGAACATATGATATACCGTCATGAAGAGTATTGGGATATATCTGTTCTACAAGCATTTACACAAACATTAATGCCGGAGGTTGGTAATATGATATGGAAAGAAGAAAAAGAAGGAAGAATCGCCGGTAGTGGCAGCGGCAGCAGTTGAGTAGTAATGCATAGAATAAAGAGGAAGAAAAATAAAAACTTGCTAGCTAGTCACACTTTTAATTAAATTCTAAAGTTTCAAAAATTAATATGACATATTATAGTATCATTTTTAGGTTACCTGCTATCAAGTTACCTTACTGGCTGCTTACAGTTATCTTACATCATGCAGTGTATGTACTAGTAGATAGTGAGGCAGAACCCATATGCCTAGCCAGACCAGGTTTCGGACACCAATCCATTATTTGCCATCCATTATTCATCAATTCTGCTTTACCCAACGTATACGAACCACCACCATCCTCAGGAATAGGAATATTTTCTAATCGATCTGCAAAACATAATGAACCATCTGAATTATTTTCCTTTAATACATTAGATGTAATATCAAGTAAGGAACTAGGTATACCATCATCTAAGTATATCATTACTCCCTCAAATACAAAAATTGTATGCCAATTTATTCTATCATCATTGTCTCATTATCATTATCATTTGTCTGCTGCTCGTCTGAAGAATTGTACGTAGTTTTTTTTCAACGTCAGATATGATGTTGAAATCACATGGGATAAGAGTTGGCATTGATAATATTTCTTTTTGAAGCCAAGGACGACGTTTTAGTAACCGTTGAAATAAACGTTGTTTCGCTTCAACAACATCTGGTAAATCTAATTCATATACTTGATCGACGATATTTCGTTCAAGCATTTTAACTCCACGTGTATCATAACCTGCCCCCATACAAACAAGTCGAATCATTGTTGTTGTTGGTCTGTCATATTTAATTTCACATATTTGATTATCAAGATATGCTGTTCGTAATTCTACATTACCATGATGTAATCGGGGATAAAATTTGTGTAAACGAATAATATTCCTCCATCCTGATGGTAATAAATCATATGCTAATTTATTATCATATACCGGACTTGATTTATCATTACCCGAAAGAGATTTCCACCACATACATGCAATATTTAAACTAGAATCAGAGGGCTTACAACTATCGGTAAATGTAGTATAGGAATTAATCGTTTATGTATTTTCCATGCACGTTTCCATGTTTTAGATGATGCATTTATCTTTGTTGGTTGTACACCAAGACGTTCGGCAACGATAATCGGACAATTTTCGGTATTGTAGTGCTTTTCTCCCCGAATAAGGTTTAGATTGTTGCTATTTTTACCAGAGATTATAGCTTCCTTTCAATATGAGTATTCTTTGCATTATTATTTCTTGTCTGATGTGCCCTGTTGTTAACGCTGCTTGTACCGACAAATGCTAAAGTTGTTGTTGCTGTTATGTTCAAAAGGAAAATCAGAATAACGGCATCGAATAATGATATCATGATGAGCGAATCCAAAAATCCGAGTTTATCTGTTCAATGAATAGATCCAGCAAAATTATCTTCCTATGCTCTCATATTTTACTCATGTCGATGATCGGCATCGTAATCATGCATGGTGGATTATCAACACTAGCAAAATCAACTAAAAATAAAAAGGGGCGCGCAATAAAATGCGAAAAGATACGTGTCAATTTTTTCTTTTTCGACGTCAACCCGAACCGCAAAGCTTTTATGATCTGCTGGAACAAGCTTACAGCTACAGTATCACAACCATTATCAGTGCTTACTGTACTTCAGTAATGTACTACTACGCTTGCAGCTAGAGAATAAAAGCAGGGACGAAACGTACAATAGGATCAAGTTGAAAGTCGACAAGCACGACAACACATACAAATACAACAAAGACAACATATACACACACACACACACACACACACACACATAGGAAAAAAACAGGCTATTATGGTATCTCAAAATGCAGTCATCGCTGCATTCTCATCGACGGCTTTGATTAGTCTAGCACCGAATGTACTACTACTTCTATTCCCAAATTTTGCTTCTGGGGATGGACAAAATCATAGTCCTATTCTTTCTCTCGGACAGTGTTTAGCTGCCGGTGGATTATTAGGAGATGTATTTTTACATGTTGTACCACATAATGCTGGAGGGGATCATGAAGTTGGATTATATATATTACTTGGTTTTACAATCTTTTTGATTGTTGATATGATTATGAGATCAATTTCGGGCTCATCTGACTCTCACAACCATCAGCATGGTGGAGAAGACAAGAAAAAGAAGAGTAAAATTGACGACGACGATGATGCGAAATCGTCATCGGCGACAATTTTGTTAAATCTAGCAGCAGACGCGTTACATAATGTGAGTAAAACAATAACAAAAATGAATTGAAATGAAATGGAACTATACTAAACAAAAGAATAATAATTCGATACGAATCCAGTCCAAAGAGAGATTGTGATAGAGAGAGAAAATGGGAAAGAACTTACGATGCAGCAATCTTATATAATCAATCTACAAAATCCTGACATATAATTCTTCTTTCAAACAACAAAATGTACACGTTTTCCCCCTCCCCTCATAGTTTACAGATGGTCTTGCCATTGGAGCAACGTTTTCTGGTTATTCTGGAAATAACGATAGCGTAATGAACTTACTTAAATCAAGAGGTGGATTAGCAACACTATCTATATTATTTCATGAAATTCCACATGAACTAGGTGATTTTGCTATATTGGTCAAACATGGATTTAGTAAGAAACAGGCTATACAAGCACAATTCGGTACGGCAGTTTCTGCTATGATCGGTACCGGTGTTGGTCTATACGTTGCTAATATTGCAGGAGATAATTTAATTCTAGTTACGGCAGGGGATTTGTTTATTTAGCAACTGTAAATATTCTACCAGAGATATTAAATGAAAAATCTTCACTACGATTCCGATTGGCACAGATTTTATTTTTCGGTATTGGTATTGCCTTTTTGTATGCAGTTAGTTTGTTGGAAGAAATGGAGGGAGGACATTCTGGGCATGGGCATAGTCATGGACATCAGCATCACGAACATCATGATCACAGTCAACATCCTAACGAACCCACCGACCATGTTCATTACGATCATCATGCTGAAGTCCATGATGATCATCACAATCACGATCATGCCGAATTATAAACAAATTCAAGATAGAACATTAAAAATTAAGAAGTGGGATAACATAAGATAAATTTGGACTACAATATCCTACGCTTAATGACAAAAGTTTAGCTGCATCAATTAGACCTTCCCATTACTTTAATAATCGTCGTTGACTATGATGATGGATCATGAACAATCATCGCCGATGATTATGATAATGATCAGTTTCTAATCAAGTATCCATCAACTCATCTTCAAAATCTGCGGCAAAGTCGTCATCGTCACTATCATTAGAGCTACCCTCACTGGAATTTTCTATGTTCGATTGTTTAAGTATGTTGTTCTGTATGGGTCGATTTTGAGTCACTCCTGTTCCTTGGTGCATCAGGAATGGATTTACATCGCGTAGAGATATACTCCAGTAACATTCCATTAGCCAAGCTGATTTCAATACCATACACCCCGGTGTTCTCCTTGCTGACAAAACTTTGTCTGTTCCATCTTTTGCGGCGACGACGTGCGTCACGTTATAGTCCACTGTATCTTGCGTCTAGCATAAATTGAAGAACAAGAGTAGAAAATTTGCCAAAAAGGTTAGATAATATATAGAAGGCATCGATAAATAATAATCAGTAGGCGTATAATTGATAGAAAAAACATTTGTTCCACACGAAAATATTTCCTACCTTGGCACCCAGATTTTGCGCGTATCGCACAAACGGTGGTCTTGCTTTAAGAAAACTAGCGGATTGCCTATGAAGTGGCACGAGACCACTCAATACCATCTTTGACCCCATCAAGATTTCTTGTCTCATAATTTTTAATGTCTCAGGAACAGTTGTTCGTTTCCCTTCTGAGCTTTGCCTGTAGTATCGTTCGTGTAAGTCTTCTAAAATCCGCTTCGTCCACAGTAACTGTTTATCAGTTTCGATTTTGGATCTGATTCACTATCAGGTCCAGAACCAGACAGGTCTACACCGGATGCATTATTGATATCAGCGAAGCCAACAAAGGGCTTCCAATGGTATGGTTTCACTAGGAGCAAGTTATCTGGTGGTTCTCCTTTGATCGTCTTATCACTATTATCTTTAGCATTAGCCCAAACGTCTTCTCGATCATCAACGACTGCTGACATTGTTCCGCCGCAAGGGAATATCCGTTTCAGACTTTTTACATCTCGACCTAAATCACCCACATCAGTTCGCGATACAATGCGACTACCGAATACTTGTTGTCGTAGTTCCCTAGCTTTGAGCTCTAAATCTTCAGCCGAACGCAATCCCGACTGCATGCTTTCTAGCTTTTCTTTGGTCATGTGGTCGCTCTTATTTCCATCTCCCTCATCGTCGTTTACAGATTCGCTAAATCCAAAAGATACTTTCTTTCGCTTCTTGGATGGTTCCTTTATTTCATTGTCGTGCCCTTTCTTTTCTCCTTCTCCGGGAGGTATTTGATCAATAGTTCGTTTTTTGTCATCTTTCAGACCTTGATTCTTAGCGTATTCCGCCTCGGCCATTTTTACTTGATAACGTAATCGATCCAAGTCTTCAGAATCCATATTAGATCCTGCCATATTCCGACAAAGAACCATAGCAATCTCCTCAGCATATTGTCGGGTCCCTGCAGTATATACCGTTAATTCGTACATGCCTTGAACCCCCAGCAAAAATTGTTTCACATGCGGCCTCAATTTGACGTAATGTTGCGACCACATATGTGCACGTTGAGGATCAAATCCAGCGATCGTAGCAGGATCGGCGCCTTCAAACATAGGTAGGCTAATAGTCCGAATATCTCCACATGCTACAGCTTGTGGACTGGCGGGGTCCAGGTATTGTCTTGCCCTTGCGTCTGATGTGGCATGTACTAAAGTGTGATCCAAGTCCAACACAAGGGAGAGACATTTTTTTTCGAAGAGCCGTCCAGAATCAACGAGTCCTATATTCTGACTTTCTCGGTGAGAAACTGTCATAGTTATCCCCCCTTCGACCGTAATCTGAGAGGTTTTATTGTCAGAATTAATTACATTACCTGTCGATAATTTACTTTCATTTTCCTTCAAAGAAGCTCTGGTGGTCCCACAAACTACGCACATCCCATCTACGAATGTTGGATGCAAACACTCTTCGATGACCCCAATAGATAATTTTTTCTGTTGGTGTTCTTCTGTACTGCTGCTATAGATTCGGAGCAATCCAGTCACTGGAGCTCGAATGGGTATGGATTGTTTTTCTTTGGAGGTGATGGAAGTTGAAGCTGTATCTGATAAGAATTCCTTCTCAGTTGATGTGATAGGTGATGATTCTGCACGGCCAATCTCTGCCAATGATTCCGTTCTATTCTTCGCCGCTAACAAGTTCTTTAAACTTGGGACCGCTGACTTTTTTGTTGATGATGTACTGCTAGATGTTCTTTTATTGTCCTTGCTTTCCACAGCAGTAGTAGCAGCAGCAGCAGCTCCTTTTTTCTTTCGCGTGGGCCGTTTGTGCTTTGTTGTGACAGCGACTGCTGTCGCAGTAGTTTTGCCATGATCAGTATTGCTTCTTTTACAAACAAATGCAATCGTTTCACCTGCACGTACAGATGATCCAGAACTGACCGTCCATTTTTCAACTACCCAGTCTTCACCCGGTAATAAAATATCCGTCTTCAAAGGTGGTCGGCATTCGTCATCGCCTCCACCCTCGTTTGGCTGGGTGTTCGTTGGCATTTTCTTCTAACTCTTGTCCGATGCAATCTATGATCTCTCTTTCTTTCTTTAATTTGTAATACTTATCTCTTCCTTTTCTCTTCTTCATACCCTCTCGTGGCAAAAGAAGGGAGGTCGATTGAATGGGAAAAGGATATTCATATCATTGTACTGTACAGTATAATCATCAAAAGCAACATCAATGTAACGCCACCAAAAGAAAATTATTCTCTCATTTGAAATTTTTGAGGGGGCTACGGTAATGTCAAAAAGTCAAATCTTTATGTCTTGGTCCTAGTAGTACAGTAGTACAGTAGTACCCAAAACTAAGTGGGATGTGTATCTATATTAATATTTGGTTTTATTCCATCTCTCACTACTACAAGTACAGTACAATAGGCAAAAAATCGCAAAGGTCATACTGTTCTGCATAATAATATAGAGCTTGTGGCAATGATCAAGAAGCCAAAGAGTACGAAAACTAGATATACACATAGTTTTGGTAAACAAATATAAATAGTATTAGCTAGTTAATAATAATAATATTAGTACACTCCTTTAATAGTAAGCCCCTATCTATCTTTTGATCTTGAATTGTGCAAATATGGTTCTTAAATCCAGGGACAACACAAAATTCAGCCAGTCACAGTGCATGCACAGAGTTTCAGTATCAAAATCAAGATCAAAGATCAGATACGTAAGCTTCATCGGCCTGAGCCTCAGCAAAAAGTACCATAAACCACATCTCTAACATCATTTGTCTACTTGCCTCTGTGACCGACCGGCATACAACTCATTTTCAACAACTAGCATCCTAGCATGGCATGGTTGGTCTTCCTTTTATAGACTTATCATCCGCTAGGGAAGGGGTAATCTACCACTATTATGTATAGGCTTATACAAAGATAGAATAGAAAGGTCAATAGTGATACGTAAATATTATATCATCGTAGATAAATTATGATGCGTATTGAGCAAGGATGGGAGTAAGGAGATATTTGTGACTAGGTCAATCCCAGTACACTGCTTCATATTCACACCAACCATGCAACTGTGCTACTTTTGGAGGGACGACAATTATGTATGTATTTTAGCTGATGCTTTTACAAACAGATTATGCAGTTGCTACTCATCCACATTTCTGTTAGTCTAACCATTCAAAATCTAAGGGATTTTCCACATAAAAAGTCATATTGAATATTTATTTTATCCATAGAGTTATTATTCAATTTGTAGATAGAAAATAATTTCTAGTAGCTAGATCTCTAGAATGCTTTAATTCCTCCAGAAGAATGCAATAGATATCTTTCTTTAGTTCCAATACTAAGCTGGTTACTTCTGGTTACATCTCAAAACATCCTGCAACTGGTTGGAAACCTGGCCAAGTTTTTTTTTTCAATTTGGCCGTTCCGTGGAAAGATTACCCATATCATCTTCGTACAATTGAACTTTTCGTGATGTACTTCGTGGTGCTAAATCTTGCTGATTTGGTGGAGATTTCATAGTTCCACCTGTGGTATCCACTGGTGTAATTTCTGGTACAGGAGCAGTAACAGCAATTTCATTATATTCTTCGTCATCGCTTGGTAAGGAAAGCGGAGCAGGTTCTCGTTGTGGCTCGTTGTCAAGTAAAGTTACAGCACCCGTATCAGTATTCATCATTACAGGTTCAGGTATTGATTCAAAACTATCGATGCCATCTCTAATGTCAACTAATATTTCTGGTTCATTCTTCCAATTTCCATCTCTCATAGGATCAAAGATACTATCTAAAGTAACTTGCCCATTAGCTCTTAAATTAGGTACTTTCGCATCCGCACCTTCTTCATAAAAATCTTCTGCGGCAGTTGAATCGGTATATGTAATAATACATCTCATACCAGCACTTTTTGCTGCACGTAATCCAACAGCAGAATCTTCAATGACGACACATTTTTTAGGATCGTTAATCCCTAACCGATTCCGTGCTTCATTATAGATCATAGGACTTGGTTTCTTTTCACTAACATCATCACCTAGTATACATACATCTAACGAACGTACTCTATCCGGTCCAAGTGTTACGTCAAGAACTTTTGTTACAGCTTCTTTTGTTGATGCCGAACAAACACCAACTGCAATCGACTTGGATTGTATAGCTTCATCCATTAACTCTAAAATTCCTGGACGTGTTTCGGCATTTTCTTCGACCGTTTCTTTGTACAATCCAGTTTTATTTGCTTGTAAATCATCAATTAATGCATTTAACTTCTCAATACCTTCTTTTGTATCTAAATCTTGTTTATTCCATTGTTGATCCCCCGCAACAATTTTCACGTCAACAACATCATCCCCGTAAATATTATTTAATACCTCCTTAAAGTAATGGCGCATTTTCGGCTTACCACCACCAACACTGTTCTGTAAATATCATAATATTCGACGGACCAAACAACAGGATCTTCACTTATCGCTAAATTTGAATTACCTGCTACTGCTCGACTAGTAACAACCTTAACACCGGCCTCATAGAAGGCACGGTTATATGCCTTTCTATGTAATTCTTCTGTTTCTAATATAACACCATCACAATCAAACAGTAGAGCAAATTCATATGCTGCTGTTGCTGGAGGAGGGTTGTTGTTGTTGTTGTTGTGTTGTTTGTTGTTGTTTTTCCTGCGATTCCGATCCCTCGCAAACAACACCGTTTTCGTCGTCGTAGTCTTCGTTTTCGACGACGAAAACACCGAAGTTACGAGTGGACGACGATTATTTGAAAAAGCGTCTATCTGAACGATACTAGGTATCGAACAGATACATAGCATGAAGAAGTTCGAAAGAAGGATCGTTTTTGTTGTCATCATCGTATCGGAAATTTATATTTTATCTTGTCTCTTGTTGTCTTTGCTCAAAGATCGATTCATTTTTTGTCTGTCATTTGTCATTATTGCATTTCAATTTTCTTGGGGTCGAACTTTCCAAATATCCTTTATTGAGACTTGGCAAAAACAAAAACACAAATTCAAGCAACGCACGTCATCGGTGTAAAGTACTGAGTCGTGCTCGTGACTTGCTGATTGTTTTAACAAAGCAGAAATCAAAAATACAAGAGAGAGAGAGAGAGTATATTATTCTTACTACTGTAGTAGTTAGTCTATGTCCGTTGGAAAAAATTTAGCATATTTAGCAATCTTACAACATACTCAGATTTCTTCCTTGATAATATTCCAAAGCTGCCAGCCAGAAAAGCTTAGGATAAATGTAATTAATATAGTACATTTCATCAAATTATTTCCACACACTGTTGATCTAGCTAGTCAAGGAATTGCTAGCACAACACTTGCCAAAACCTTAAAATAATGTTGTCATTGTTAATATGTTCATTAATTTTCTTTGGAGTGTGATATACACCACGATCAAGTATGTAGTGTTTGTTGCCTATTACTTGTTATGAACAACAACACTTATTTCAATCAGTTTGATTGATACAATAAAAGATCATTGATTATCCATTGCAAGATTATCTAAAGTGCTAGAAAATAGTTGGAATGAATCGTAAAATGATCAGTACTCTATGGAAAAATTATAGAGTGCCTGTGCTGTGATACTACCTTAATGAATATTGTTGTATTATTATTATTATTATTATTATTTTATTTAAACGCTCGTATTTTTTTATTAGCAAGAAAAGAAGCAATGTAGGTATGATGTGATTTACAACCATTTATCCGTACAAGATTGTATCGTATCAAACCGTGTTACAATGGTTTATATTTTTCTAACTTCGTCAAAAATATCTACTTTTCTAAACACTCTAATTTCCGGTGTTCCATTCAAGTGCCATGGGATCCCCAGCTTCCGTTTTCTCCTTTTTATCAGCGTGCTTGTGTTCGTGATCACTATTGTATTGGAAAGAAGAGAAAAATAGGAAGAAGAAAAAACGTTCAAAATGGTGTGATGTCAGTCAAGTGGGGGTCGGTGTCGGTGTTACAATTCTTATTATGAAAACGTCGACCACAGATTATGTTCGCAAGACCAATGATAAGACTTACTGATGATCATGTTTGACTTCCTCCTTCTTATCGTGGTTGCATCCATGGTCATGCTTATGTTCGCTGTGTGTATGTAGAAGAAAACAAAAATTAGAAACATCGCATTAGAATGAAAGTGCAATTTTTGATAGTTCATTTTTGTTGGATACCAATGCAATTATGCTTTAAAGGGAAAAATGAAAAACAACACTCACTGATGATCATGGCTGGGTTCGGGTTCAGGCTCGTGCTTATGCTCGTGCTTGTGTTCGTGGCCAGAACAGCTACTTGTTCCAATGAAGGAAAGAAAGAAAGAAAAGACGTAAGTAAAAAAGACGGACGACAAAAATCAGATCAGCACACTATTATGGTTTCATTTTTCAGGCACGTCCGCCATATGGACCATTCTGTACATTTCTTTTACAACGACATACAATAGCCATAGACAAAAATTTCTATATAATGTAGCGGGTGCACGTACTCTCCGTGTTCGTGTTTTTCCTCGGATTTTCCATGGTCATGTCCGTGTCCGTCGGATTTTCCATGGTCGTGTTTTTCCTCGGATTTTCCATGGTCATGTCCGTGTTCGTGTCCGTCGGATTTTCCATGGTCGTGTCCGCAAGATTTTCCATGTTCGTGCCCGTGTTCGTGTTCGTCGGATTTCCCATGGTCGTGTCCGTGTTCGTCTCCATGCTCCGTCGAATCGTGTCCACTATTTGAGTTTATTTCATTTTTGAAGAGTTGTATGGAAAGAAGAAAAAACAGAATTTTAGGCTCAATTATCATTAATCCCCTCGAATCAAGGTTCACATTCGACATTATAGTAGAAAGTTAAGAAGCAAATGTTGTCCTCAAATATATACATATATATACGTACTGGTCCGCCGTGCACGCTGTGTCTCCATGGTAATGAGCATTCGGTTCACCATCTCGAAGGCCTAGGATTTCACCATCCTTTTCCTTCAATTCCGCTCTTAACGTTCCGATGTACCCACGCAGAATCACCTGTTGAGCAGGAGTTAATTCTCCAAGACAATCTTTTACTTTTTGAGGGATAGGATCGAGCATTGTGATGTTTATTTATTTCTTTTTTTTTTGATGTTGTTATTATTTGGTTCTTGTTTGTAGTTTGTGCCTCGATGAATAATATTTGTGTTTGCGAGAAATGATTTTTGTGTTGGCGAAGATTCATTTTGAAGTTGTTCGGAATGCGATGGTCGCCATTTTGTTGGTTCGAGTGAGTCGAACAGAGACCAAGGCCTCAAGAAAGGCCTACAGAAAGATAAAGAAGTACCAGTACTAAGTTGTTAATTTTGGGAAGGACAATGATATCTTTCACAACTCATGGGGGAGAGTACAATGACAATATTACTCAACACTATGCTATTCTTGCTAACAATAATGATATTATTCTATAATGATGATACTCTACCACACGTGTGATGATGTAAGCAGCAACAGCAACAACAACAACACTATTAAATATTATTAATTATTTACTATTGCGGAGGTGGCAGTATCGACTATAGTCCACTATTATCCACTAATATCCACTATTATCCATTATTATCCATTATTATCCATTATTCAATATCTACTATCAGCAACTATCAGCAACTATCAACAACTATCAGCGACTATCAACAACTATCAACAACTATCAACAACTATATGAACAACCATCACCTATCAACTATCATATCAACAACTATTATCAACTCTATCAATTATCAACTAAATTATCAACATTTCAACTATTATCAACTATCAACTAACTATTATCAACTATTATCAACTATTATCAATTATTATCAACTATATCAACTATTATCAACTATTATCAACTATTATCAACTATCCACTGCACTATTATCCACTATTATCCACTATTATCCAGTGGAGGTAAACTGTAGCTACAGCCGCATGCCAGAAAAACAGTTCTATGTTGTATACTCATAGCAGTTACAGTATTGGCTTGCTATTTTCATCTCTTATAACTTCAAGACAACAAGGTCTATATTCTCTTTTTAGGCTTGTTCTAATCATCATCAAGGTTAGTTGCGTGGTAATGAATGATTTTTGATTCATTTCCATCAATTCCCTCATTCGAATCAATCGTTTTTAATTTTTTGATACGAGTCATTTTCCACTGTGGACTAGAATTTTACCGACATAATCAGGTCATTAGATTTCTTAAAATTATGCTCCTGAGATAAGTAAGATCTAAGGGAAATATGTATTCTTGTATGTTTTTAATTTCAATAGATATTGTTCTAGAAAAACAAAATTGCATGCGTTTATTTAGATTTCGGTCTTTGAACTATTCGTTCGTGGAATGACGTGCAATCACGTGCACACAAGTACGACTATATGTAAACGCGAGCAAATAATAAATTGCTTCTCTTATCTCTAAGCTACGCTTGTATGATTTTAACGTGTTATTTTTTTATATGCGTGATAATACCGTTGAGTATTCACTCGTGCCTGCCGTTTTAGGCATTAATCAATCAAGTGAAAGTTGACTAAATTGTAACGGGTGACGAGTGTCGCTCGAGTGTACTGTTCTTGAAGACCGAAAAATCAAAAAAGTTATAAGCTTGTTTGTGTAAGTAAAATAGGCACAAGTACTCGAAGTACGTACTACAAGTGCATTACTCGCTCAATCCACTCCTCTGTTACATCACACAGCCAGTGTCTGTACCGATTTATAATTTGACCATCACAGCCAACAATCTCACCGCCGATACAATACAATCAAATAATACAAATCATTTCATTGTTTGTTTGTGCCTTTGATCAGCAACTATAATCACGACCATTTAAAAAAAAAAGCATCAACCTCAAAATCAAAAACCAGGCACACAGATTATTTTTCAGAGGTTTGATTTAAGTTGGTTTTAGTCTTGAGTCTTGATTTTATAAACCGCAAACCGTATTATTTATTGCAAACCACTTTCTCTTGTCAAGACCAGTCCAGTCAAAGTCCAGTTCAGTTCAGTTCAGTTCAGTCGTTGAGTACACGGAAGTTTATACATAAAATATATATATTTACATTTCAAAGCTAAACAAACTCCTCATCAGAAAACGAAGTAAAACAAACACCAACACAAACTGTACACCCTCAAGATGACGACGCTACTATCACCGACGACTCCATCCTTTGATTCCAAGAGAAATAACGAAGTCGAATTCGATGAAATTTCTAATACAGCATGTGTTACTGCGGCGATGACTACAACTACAACTACATGCGATGATGATGTTCAAGACGTCGTCGTCAGCGATGATGATCTGGAATCTGGCGGACGTAGTAATAATCGACGTCGTCAATACAAACCTCATCAAGAATCGTTAGTCCTACAAACACCGATTATGGGTGTATGTATTCGAGGAAAATATCAACTCCGAGCGGCAGTTCAAACTGTCGCTTTGAGTGCATTGGTAATTGGATGCGCTGTATTGCATATATATAATTCATCCTTCCCGGCGGCGGCGGACGACATCAACAACAACAACGACGACAATTATTACGAACAAGAACAACAAAATTATCGATTTCTACAAGTAACAAACACCACCATCGCCCCTACGGACGATCCAGATGCTATTTTATGTAGTTCTCTTGATACGACTAGTTCATGGTGGATGACAGTTATATATATCATCGGTATCCTTTACATGTTCCTTGCACTTGCAATTGTTTGTGATGAATTCTTCGTCCCAGCCTTGGAAGAATTATCAGGTCCAAGACGAATGAATTTAAGTATGGATGTTGCTGGTAAGTACCAATGTACAACTGTAGTTTTGGTTTCAAAAAGACGAAACAACACAAAGATTTAAGACACACAAACAAAGAACGTCGATCGACAACGTACAAAATCGTGTCTTCCTTGTGGTATTTTATTTGTTTTACTATTGAATGAATGAATGAACTCACCTTTTTTTCTGTTCTGTTCTGTTCTTTTCATTCAAATAATATTGATAATAATAATGATAATTTAGGCGCTACATTGATGGCAGCGGGTGGTTCGGCACCGGAACTCGCTACAGCGTTGATTGGTACTTTTCGTCAATCTGAAATCGGTTTTGGTACCATCGTCGGGTCGGCAGTTTTCAATATTTATTCGTAATTGGAATGTGCTCTATCCTTGCCAAGGAAGTCTTAACCTTGACATGGTGGCCACTCTTCCGTGATACAACCTATTACACACTTGGACTTGTCATGCTCGCAGTATTTACTGGATACGTTACACCAAATATGATCAGTCTATGGGAAGCATGTGTCTTATTTGCCATGTACCTCGGATATATCTTGCTTATGTGGCAAAATAAGAATCTATACAAGGCTATCACCGGTAAGGTCTTGGAGTATCCCGATGAGGAGAAGAAAATGACACAGAGCATGTTATTGAAACTGCCGCCTCTCACGAACACAGCGTCGAACACAGCGCAAACAGCAATGGCAATGGTAACAGCAATGGTAATAGCAAGGTTGGAGATAATAAGGAAATGCCAACGCCAACCGAAGATACATCTGAATCTGCCAGTGCAAGTAAGGATAGTGGTGGTGGTGGTGGGATGCGAGGAGCATTGAAGAAGGAACTTTCGAAGAGTAGCATTCACAGTCAGGTTAGTCAGTTAAGTGCAAAACATGGTAGTGAGGTTAGTCATCCTCATTTTCGTTGGCAGGGAACCTTTCGGGCCGGGATTCTAAAACTCCTTAAGGACGGTGACTCTTGGATGGATACAGCCGGTGCTGGAATAGTATCCAAAATTATAGGAGATGCTGATTACGTTTTTGAACAGGTCGACAAGGATGGAAACGGACATATTGATAAAGATGAATTACGACAACTTTTCGATTTGTTGGAATGCTACGCCAATGCAGAAGAATTAGACGTAGTTTTTGTTCAACTTGATACCAATGGAGATGGTGTGGTAAGTAGTTAATTCTTTACGTGTGTGTGTGTTTGAATTGTGGCTAGCGTCTTCGTATAAGGTAGCTCAACTCGCCCCCCCCCTCCTCCTCCTCCTCTTAACAATAATACATTGTGACTAAACAGATCAGTCGAAAAGAATTTACCGAATGGTATTGTAGGGCAGAAGAACGAATGATATCTCAAGTCCGTCATGTGTTTGATCAGATTGATGTTGACAAGTCCAACACACTCGATAAAGAAGAATTGAAAACTTTATTGGCCACATTGGACCCTCACGTCTCGGATCAAGACGTTCAGTCTGCACTTGAAGAAATGTATACGCATGGATCACCAGATGAAATCACATTTGAGGAATTTAGCGAGTGGTACAAAAGTTCCATGATTTATGAACGTCAAAAGCAGTTAATCGAAGATGATATCGGAGGAGTATTTGACAACCTGTGTCCTCCAAAAGGCGGAGGTGTACGAGGTTGGGCTTGGTACATCATTTCCCTACCTTTGGTATTTTTAATGACTTTTACTATTCCAGATGTTTCACGACCAGGAATGGGCAAATGGTGCTACGTTTCTTTCATCATGTCGATTGCTTGGATTGGTGCATTCTCATATTTCATGGTCGATTGGGCCGAGCTTGTCGGGAATACGATTGGAATTCCCTCTGATATCATGGGTTTAACTGTGTTGGCAGCGGGTACGTCTGTTCCTGATTTACTTTCTAGTGTGATCGTTGCACGACGTGGACAAGGCGACATGGCCGTTTCGTCATCAGTTGGAAGTAACATTTTCGATATTCTTGTGGGTTTACCGGTTCCATGGATTTTGTATTCGGCTATTAACAACGGAGATCCAGTATATATCGGTTCCGATGGACTCTTACGATCTCTGATCATTTTGATAGCTATGCTGGTTTTAGTGGTTGGTTCAATTCACTGTCAAGGGTGGAAATTGACTAAGATACTTGGCGGAGTTATGTTTCTCTTCTACATCGCATTCTTGGTTCAGGCGGTCGTTCTTGAATTGCCTTTTGAATTGTGCATCTAGTAGTAACACCAGCAAAGTTAGAGATGTTTCTGTCTTTACACAGAGATTTGAAATAGGGAGAGGATTAAGATAGGGAAAACATATTCGTCGAGAATCAAAAACTATAAATATGTATAACAGAACTACAATAAGGAAAATGATTACATGTGATTTCTGTTTTCGAATTTTTGGCCTTGGAATAGTAGCGTAGACACATTTTTAAAGTTGTTTCATTCGCTGCCTATTGTGCGACGAATGTACATATTCTGATTATCTATTTCATAGCTCCAATTTTGTCTAAACGATTTCTTAATTGTAATATAAAACAAAAATATATTTTTAAATACTGTACTTAGTTGAATGACGGGCTTCGTCGTTCTCAAGATCATCATATTTTGGAATTTCCTGGGCTGTTAAAGCATCATGCATCTTGAGTGTTTTTGCTACTACTAGAGAGACATTTTTGAAGTTCTTTCTTCACCCATTCTTTAGGCTCATGGTCCAGAAATATTTTCATTATGTTTTCGATGGCCTTGGCTCGTTTTACCTTGTCAGGTAGGTCGCTTTCATTCAAAAACTTAAGTACTTGCCCAAATGTAGTGGAATTCGGTCTCATCTTAGGATTGCTTTCTGATTGACCAATAATCTCTCTCAATAAAGAAGTTATCTTAACAACGGACTTTTTCGTATCATCGCGTGTATATGACCAAGCCTTAATAACGGAGTTGTAACTTACCACTGTAGGATGTAAATTCGGATCGTCTGATGCTGCCATTTGTCGCAACATGCTTTCCGCACGCACTGCTGCCGGCGTTTGTTTCGCGTATGCAAGGCAATCTAAAACCACACTATAATTAACCACATTGGGTTTCACAGCTAGGATCCCATCACTGTAGAATTTCTCCATTTTTTCAAGAAGTGAGATGGCCCGATCGGATGCATCTGGAGATCTTGTTTTCGCCCATGCATTTAGAACGTTTGTAAAAGTGATCGAATTAGGTGAAGCAACAGTATCTGGGTTCATACGATGGGCATCTAACATTTCTAGGAATAAGGCTTCCGCACGTTCTCCATTTCCCGCCGACGCCCAACCCGATATCGCGGAATTCCATACAGCAGTATCAGGTGCCATGGTGACATCTCCATCTCGTTCCATACTTTGCAACTGTCTTAATATACGTTCAGCTTTTTCTGGAGCTTCCAATTTCCTTGATTTGATCCAACACTGCATGACATTAGTGTAGGTCATAACATCAGGCTTGAATTTTTTGTTTTTTCCGTCATTGTATAGTTCGTTCAGTTTTCGTAAAAGGTTCTCAGCTCGATCGGGTGCACTTGGATCAGATGACTTGCTCCATGCCCTAATAGTCGTGGTAAAAGCGATTGTATCTGGACAAAGGTTCGCCTGTGGTTCTTGCATATGACGCTCGTAGAATTCCCTTAATTTTAATTCTGTCCGATCTGCACTTTCATTTATACTGAACACATTGATTGTCGTATTCATAGATGTTGCATCGGGCTTTAGATCAGCGGTGGCTACATCATTATTAGTGCCTGCAGAAAAAGATAACGACGAAGAATGTCGCAATTCTTCATACAGAGCCATGGTTCGAGAGGCAGAGTTTTTAGATTTAGATCGTGCCCAACATTTCATAACTACATTGTATGACCAAACGGTTGGATATGAATCGAGACATGTTGACAATTCTTTCATGTTCTTCAAGATCGACTCAGCACGTTCGGCCGCATCGTGAAGACGATGATTCGCTTTGAGATATGCTCGTAAGACAGACTGGAAGGGTTCGATGTTTGGTTTTAAATCAGCATCGTATTGTAGGAAATAATCCTTCACCAAACTAGCTAACAGAGTCTCAGCGCGAACGGCTTCACCCAATCTAGAAAGACAATCAATTCCGTACTGGTACGACATTAAGTTTGGCTGGACCCTATCCTCTTTCATTTGCCGTATCAATTCTTCCACTTTATCGGAAATAAACTCACCATTTTGACGTCTAAAAGTATTGACTAGACTTTGCAAAACAAGATTGTATGATCCGACATCGGGATCTGGCAATGACGAATCCGTCCGCATTTTTTGCAAAAAGGTTTCAGCCCGTTCAGATGCCTTCGTTTCCTTTGATCGGCCATGTGCTTCTAGTACGGTACGACATAGTTGCAAGCTTACACAAGGCTGGTATTTTTCATCATGATTCTTTTCCTCATTATCAATATCAACATCGGACACTGAAATTGCGGAGAAAAGTGAGGAATTGTTATTTTCTTGCATACAATTTTGTACTACAGCTTCATTTAACACCTCTTCGGCTTGCGCTGCACGTCCAGCCCTGGCAAGTAAAGACAAATATATTTCATATGCATTCTCATCAAGAACGAAACGGATGGATTTATCCGTATTTTTATCCGAATTCGTATTCGTATTCGAATTAGTACTCGTACTCGTCATCGTATCTCGACGTTGTCTTTCTTTCATTTGATCCCATAGTTCCTCCGAATATTGTAACACCAAATCGATGTTAATATTTTTGTTGTAGTGGCTGTTGCTGCTGCTTTTTTCATCCAAGGAAGAACATGTAGCTTGGTACCAACATTCCAATACGGCTAAATAATCCTTCAAGACCGGAGGTTCACAGAGAATATCTTGATCGGCTAAAGCAGCCATTTGTACTAACACATTATGTGCACGTAATGCCGAGTCTAACGATACGTATTCTGAATTTTTCCATGCTTGTAATGTCAACCCAAAAATTTTACTATCCAACGGGGGAGGCGTCGTAATGTTATGCTTATTGTTATTGTTATTGTTATTGTTATTGTTATTGTTGTTTTTGTTATTGTTGATACTGCTACTGCTACTGCTGTTTACATTGGAATGGAAATGCTGGTGGTGGTCGTTGTTCTTGTCTACTATCGTCGTCGGGGTGCTGGAAGCTGATGATGATGATAAGTTATTGGATCGATAATAATCTTTCAAAACTTGATCAACAATTTCTTCAGCGTGGCTTCCATTCCCTTGTTGAACAGCTTGATGTAAGTCTCTCCAAAAAGATTTGTTACTAGATGCAACCAACGTTGTTGACGTTGTTGAAGTTGAATGCATACGACGTCTTTCCCTAGTACTGTCAATGTTACGATTGATATTGACATTGACATTACTGTACGGCTTATTGCTGGTATTGCCATCGTAATCACGACTCTGACTCGCAGCGAAATAATCATGTTGCAGCTGTAAAAAGTAGTTCGAAGCTGGACGATTATTATTTGACCGTAATGTAAGAGAGACAACTCTCTGTAGTTGTTTCGACATGGATGATTGCATATTGTTTCTTATTTTTTCGACTAAGTCTAGTCTTGCGTTTTCTTGTATCTTTCAAAATGTGATTGTTTATACTTCTGCAACTGCTGCGTTAGCTGCTGCTTCTGCTACAACTACTTCTTCGTCTACCTGATCATTCGTACTGTAGCATCCAGAAACGAAAAATTCAAATCAAGAAGAAATGTTCTGTGAGGAGTAATGTTAATGACGTAGTCGTATTATGGTGTGAGTAAAAAAATTGTACGCTTAAAACCTGACTTTTTTAATGAGATTTGCATTGTCAGCGGTTGTTCTCCTTCAACAAAATAGTCACCACGTCTGTCTGTCAATCCTCATTTCAGACTTTTCCTTGATTTTATCAGAATGATTTAATGTGAATTTTACACGAGGCGAATAAGTCTTGAAGAGACCAATAAAACAAGGACGTCGTACAACTGACAACATCGTCTCCAAAAATTTCTGCAACAGTAAAATCATCATACAGTAAAAGTCTGTCCATTTTATAGTATAGAAAGAAAGAAAGTGAGACACGAATAAGGACATCGTACACCACCTCCTCCCCAACACTTTTACAACAGTAATCGTAATTTGCACAAAGATAATACGTAATAATAATGAGTGGATTCCATGAACGCCTAAAGAATTCCGTACATACGTATTGGCAACAAAGTACAATTTTGTCTCCACGAACCAGATTTGGGAAAGTTATTATGGGAAGTTTGTACTTTTCTATTCCAGTTGTTTTGGGTTACTTTGTTGTAACAAAGGTTGTTGATATAGCTGAATCTACTGTTCAAGAACGACTTGGAGGTGGTAGTAGTAGTAGTAGTAGCGGTACTGCTGGTGGCAGTGATAGTGGAGAAAATGAATATGAATATGAAAAAATTGGAGCGGGAGGTTGGGGTGGAGGTGTTAATTTAGCGACGAGTGATCAGGAAACAAAAGATGTGAATCGAATAAATCTCGAAAGATTTTTGAGGAAGCAACGGAAATTAAAAGCAAAAAGGGAACGAAAAGAAGCGCAAGAAAAAGTAAAAAACCATAACTTAGGTTAGTTTAGCTTGAAATATCATTGCAATTATTATGAAGTTTGTGTGTTTTCAAGGGAGATATATTGAAGATATATTGTACTGTAGTGCTGGTACAGTGTCGTTAATACAATACAACAAAATAAAAGGACCCATTGAGCCTTGATGACTATGGATATTATTCATTCGATAAGAACGTCATGTTCGAGTCGAGTCGAGTCGAGTCGCTTAGTTGTACAAATAAAGCTAAAAGGCTAACGCATTGATCACTAATATACTAAGAGGAGGAAGATATCTCGAATATATTGATAACTTTAAAAATACGATGAACTACAGGCAGTAATCATAGTGATACAATGTTTGATGGTTTGTCTACAACAACAACAACAACAACACAACAAAAAGCTATATCGTCCACAAAATTTGTGAAAAAAAAATAAATGATATGTCACTTAACATTCTGCAACAGTAATAAAATCAACCTCTATTGATACTAGACAATTAACTGCCTAACTACTATACTTTGTTATGTTTTTACTACGCTGAAAAGAATTTTATTTTTTCGTGGCTGCTTCTTATATAATTATACATAAAATACTTATACTTATACTACATCGATATATTATCAAATTCGGCTAATGCCTTTCTCATATCCCGTTGTGCTCCTTTCAATTTAATTTTACTAGTTAGCAGGCTAAATGCCAAATCTGGTTTTGCTCTGTCATCATTGAAAGAAGAATCATCGTCACTATCCTTGTCGTCGTCGTCGTCGTCGTCGTCATCGATGTCATCTTCCTTAGCTTTTATTGATCGAGCTTCATCTAAAATAGCAAGAAGTTCTGCTAACTTTATCTGAGCTTTTACTACCTTCTTTTGAATTGATTTCATAAAAAGTTGATCATCATCTAATAAAAGATCTCCCTCATCATCATTATCATCATCATCATCGTCACTATCTTCAAAATTTCGTCTTCTTCCTCCTCCTTATTTGATTGGTTATTATTATTATTATTATTGTTATTATTATTAATAATCTGATCTTCAACGTTCGCTTCATCTTTGCTTGATTCATAATTTCATCAATCTGTTCTTCTTCACTTTTTGGAAGTTCTTCCGTAGCAAATCTTGCAAATGGTTCCTTTTGTGTATACAAAGATAAACCTAATTTGTTTAATCCTTTATTAACTTCTGACATCCGTTCATCGGTTGATTTATATGAACTTGGTAATGTCTTATTTAAATTTTGTAACCGTTCTTCTAATGACCATTGTTGATCTATAAGCGAAGTTGGAATTGGAGTTGGATTGTTTGGATTCTCCTCTAGTGGTGAAATTTCATCATCATCATCATCGTCGTGGTCGTGGTCGTGTTCTCCTCTACTACACCTACCGGTGGTAGTACACTACCGACGATGGGACGTGAAAAGAGAAGTGAAAAATTATAATTTCGAATTCTTGCTTGATCATCGTCGAGTAGAGTGCAAGAAGCACAGGGAACTAAACAAGCATCAGTAGCAGTATCATTGTCAGACATACTGTTCGTTTCATCAATTTTATTACTACTATCTAGTTTCTTTTCTTGTTCCATAGCTTGGATTAAGCACAGTCGAGATTGTTTCCAGTATTCGTTAGCTTTTGATGTATATAATTGGGCAATCTGCTTGATGTTCTCTATTTTTTCTTCTTCTTCTGAAGTGTTACTATTATCATCGTCATTGTTGTCGCCATCGTCATCCTCATCGCCTGTTTCGTTGTTATTGTTGTCATCATTCTGAGCAGTAGTAGTAGTAGCAGCAGTAGCAGCAGTAGCAGTAGTTGCAATAGCAGTAGCAGTACCAGCAGCAGTACAGCAGCAGCAGAAGATCAGCTACCTTTTTATTTTCTTCTTCTGCTAATATTCGTAATAATTGATATGCTTCTACAAATTTTTCCGTAGCAAGCCAATGTTTCTGTTCTAATTCAAATTTCTTTGCATCGCGTAGTAATTGAAAGGTTTTTTCCACTCGGTCATCGACGTTATCGTCATTGTCATTGTCATTGTTATCGTGATCGTCATCGTGATCGTTGTCGTTCGTTGTCGTCGTTGTCGTCGTTGTCGTCGTTTTTGGATTGATCTTTCATGTTTGAATCGAATGAATCGTTGTGTTGATAGATTGAAAAATAATACTAGGTTAAGTACTGTATGTGTGGTTGCAGTATTTAATAAACTGTATGTCCATCGTCGATTTTATCTTTGTATGTGGTGTGCTCAATGTTGTTGTGTTGTTGTGTGTGATAAAGTCGCCGCGACGACAATAATGCGGGATGCGATCTTCAATCTTCCAATTTGTATCCACGTCTGAAAAATTTCTATTCGAAGATTACAACAATACGATCAATGAAAGAAACAAGCAAACAAGCACAATGGCGCAATGATACAATCATGAATTCAGAATCGATTATCTCCGTTACAACTATCACTGATAACAAAACAAGGTCGATGATCTTGTTACTATTATTAATCGGAATGTCATCGATGTGACTGCTTTACCGATATTAAAATATGGATATCGTACAAGGAAGGCATCGTGGAAGGAATTAGTCAAATAATCAATATTGAAAAAGATATTGATAAATTATCTCGTAGTCAACTCGATCAATATAATTATGAAGTATTTCGATATTATATGAATAAACAGTACGTGTCGACAGTGGATTATATCTTAATTTCAAAATTTAATTTTTCTTCGATACCTGTTAGAATTAATAAAACGGGATGACGACGGAGAAGGAGTAGGACAGAGGAGGAGGAGAACACTACCGATAATCACGACGACGACAGACGCACACAGCAGCAGCAACGAAAATAATTTTAAGTTAAGAGCCGGTTCAACCGCCGCCGATAGCAGTATATATTATACCAAATGATTTTCCATATTATGTGGAAGATAATGTTGTTCATTATGTATTATGGAAATATAATAATTCAAATCAAATAATAATATACCTACAAGTATCACTGAAAAGGAATAGAGGATGCACAGCGAATATTAGAAATAAATCCACAATAAATGCCACAGAAATTTTATATTGGAGTAATCCACCACATTTAAAATCAATTCCAGAAATTGATCATGTACACTTTCTTTGTCAGACCTAACCAGTACAGTAGATAGACTGTTACAAAAATACAATAGTAAAAGATCTTAATCATTCCATCATTTATCATTTGCTACGACTACGGTATTGATTAGTACTTTTTTTCTGATGGATTCTTTTCTCTTATATGAATACTAGCTAGAATATATATAATTCCAATTTTATTATCATTAGTTATTTATTTGTTTGACAACAATGATGAATGTTATTTTATTTTATCTTTTAAATGATTTATGGTGATACAGCAGATAGTAACCGCATTGCATTTTTTAATATTGTCATCCCATGAACGGGACTTGTTAAAATACTTTCTGGATGGAATTGTACAGCCGCAAATGGAAGCGATTTATGTTGAATTCCCATTACGATCCCATCTTCAGTTAATGCCGTTACTAATAGTTCTTTAGGAATCTTGTCACTAATACCGTACAAGGAATGATACCGTGCAACCTCGAATGTTTCAGGTAATCCAGTAAATATACTACCCTCTGCCATACCATCACTAGTTAATGTTATCTCGGATGATTTACCATGCATAGGATAACCTAATACACCTAACTCGCCACCAAAATGTTCGACCATACCTTGTAGACCAAGACAAACACCGAAACCGGGAATATTGTGTTTTATAAGAAGATCAATCGATTTTGACAATTCAAAATCTTTGGGATTACCCGGACCAGGAGATAAGATCACCATATCGGGTTTGTTACCCTGTTCCACCATATTTTCAATTGCCGCCAGACAAGATGGTCCACTCCGCAAAGTCTTGACTATGGCACCCGTTTGACGCAAATAATTTCCAAGTGTATGAACAAATGAATCTTCGTGGTCGATCAAAATAATTGTCTTCCCTAGGCCAACCTTCTCCGGAACTTTTTGTATTTCATTGTTGTTAGTAGAGCCGCCATTGACTTTAGCCTCATCACGAACGACAGCATCGATCATAGCCGACGCCTTCAATTCTGTTTCCAGTTCTTCTGCAGGTGGGTCGGAATCAGTAAGGAGAGTGGCCCCCGCACGAATTTCTGCGATTCCATCTTTAATCCGGACCGTACGTAATGTTAAACCGGTATTTAAACTACCGTCAAATCCTACCAATCCAACAGCACCTCCATACCAGCAACGGGGTGAATTTTCCATATCTTCTACAAATTGAATTGCCCAAGTTTTTGGTGCACCCGTCACTGTAACTGCCCAAGTATGACACAAAAATGCATCAAGTGCGTCAAATTCTGGTCGTAAGTACCCTTCGACGTGATCCACGGTATGAATAAGACGACTATACATTTCAATCTGACGACGTCCAATTACTTGGACAGATCCAGGCTCACAGATACGCGACTTGTCGTTACGATCAACGTCTGTACACATAGTCAATTCACTCTCTTCTTTTTGGTTCATCATAAGTGATTTGACCCGCAAGGCATCCTCAAGGGCATCAGCACCCCGTGCTACAGTTCCAGAAATGGGACATGTCTCTACACGCATAGCACCAGGATGATCATCATTTTCTGCAATGGTTTCACATCGGACGAACATCTCAGGACTGGCACCAACTAGGTATTCTTGTTCACCAAGATTGATAAAGAACCCATACGGTGCAGGATTGCGTTTTCGTAATCGTCGAAAGATAGTAGATGGTGCATTTTCTGGTGTTAATTTCTCTCGAAAGGTTTGTGACAGGACGGCTTCGAAGAGATTACCAACCTTAAATTCTTCTTTTGCCTTATACACGCTTTCCGCAAATTCTCCCTCTGGAGTGTCCCGTTTAATAAATTCAGATTTGTTTTCGTCAAAACTTTGAAATTTGTCATCCAATCCAACTCGTGGTAATCCCTGTGTTGACTTTTGATCGACACAAAATTCGTACTGTACATGCCATGCATCGCGTTTGTCTGAATCGATCACATACACACTATCTGGTAAGTATAACAGCAAATCTCGTTGCTCGGGATCCCGTTCTTGCTTCATATCGATCGGTTCAAAAGAAAAAGTCAGGTCGTATCCAAATGCTCCATACATCCCAATTGTCCATCTCCATCTTGGTATCCAAATAAATTCACGAGGGAGCGAACAACAGAAAATAGCGAGGGCTGTTATATTATGTTTTGAATCGAACCGGAAAGTCAGACGACAATAGTGAAGGCGTAATATTACATAGAAGGAAGAAAAAGTTATTAGAAAAGAAAAAGAAAGAAACGCCGAAACAAAAACAAAGGAAAACTCATAGAATATTTGTCTTTCTTCGTTCGAGATAGTAAAATACGAAATTTAAGAAAAAAAATACACACATACCTGTCTCGATCTTTCTTCTTCACTAAATGTTCCTACCGGTGGTGGTGGCACTACAGTAACATCGATTTGCTCATCACTGACATTCACCTCAGATAATTCGTTTTGCTGTTTCATTTCTTCCATCGCTCTTTCAATCGCGGGCAGTAATACTTTACCACGATCGTTAAGAGCCTTGATCGTACATTTATTGGCTCGTCCCGATACCTCCAATGGTGGGTCGACAAAACCCAACGACCAGCGTGCGTACCGACCAGGAAATTCATACGAACTCGTTAATAATACTCCCTTATGTGAATCAAGTCGTTCGACTAAGGACTCGATGACAGCCTCTGAGGATTTTTTGTTTGCCAATGATGCTTCATCACCAGTTCTGGTAAAGTCTAATCTATCAACATTCGCCGTAACTTGGATTCCACCTTTAGTCAAGTAATGGCCACCTTTTGGACGTACTCCAGGTGCTCCTAAACTCAATTGTTGTGTCACAGCTTGTTGCCCGGCTGTTATCATCCCCGTACCGCCCGTTTTGGCAACTTCTACTCCATTAAAATCAGGAATGGTTGTTGCAGAAGTGCCAACATCGCTATCTACACTATTTGACATTTTAAAAATTGCATTTGGTGATGCCGATGTTATGGAAGGTTGACGGGTCGTAAAAGCGTGGGATAGAGATGGTAGCCGTAGAACAACGATGGCAACTAATACTAATACCACTGAAGGTAATAATAGTAGCCGCAGGGAAGACATTGGTGATGTGTGATTACTTCGATAAAATGTTGATAGTCGCATGATGATAGATTATTTTAATTGTGTCGTCGTCGTAAAAGTATGCCGCCGCCGTCGATATTCGAAAGAAATTTGTTACTGTATTATTTGAAAGATGTATTATATGGTATTTGAGAATAAAATCTCTTTCTTTCCTTGTCTCTTTCTCTCTCTCTCCTCACGCTTTCGGGGATTGTGTTGCTTTCAATAAACTTTTGTCACTTGACTCGTCGTCGTGTCTGTGTGGATTTGATTGATTGATGCGAAGAAAACTCTTACAGCCCATAAGAAACACTTTTAACTTGTATTGCTTCATACTAGAATTTCAAATTCCATGTGATGGTCGGCTTTCCGGTAAGAACTCGTACGTACTGCCGTCCTATATGGGACTGGATTTGATACGGACTCTCTCTCACCCTCGACCCTTTTTGATTTTCAACCATCCTCCCCCAAAGAAGCAATAACTCTTTATTTTCGAATTTA
This sequence comes from Fragilariopsis cylindrus CCMP1102, assembly GCA_900095095.1. NCBI lineage: Eukaryota > Bacillariophyta > Bacillariophyceae > Bacillariales > Bacillariaceae > Fragilariopsis > Fragilariopsis cylindrus. Next base: position 387,171 of record FMBT01000293.1, read on the forward strand.
TCATAACGAAGCAATAATAGACGGTAACAAAAACTATCACGATGTCAAATCATACACTGAAGACTTCTTCATTTTTTGCCTCCTTAAGCAGTCATCGAATAAATCGCTTTGCTACACGAAGGTCGAGTGTTGAGATAATCTACTGGAGTGTCGTACGAATGGATATGTAACATGGACATGCTGTGTTCATTTTTTCCATAAAGAATAACAAAAGTTAGAACGGAGACCTTCACTAGCTACTAGGCGAGATATATAGTACGAAAAACGAATATATATATATATATATATATAATATGTTCCCGGACGCACGCAATAGTTTACGTCGATGGAGTGAGTCGGCTCAGACTAAGATTCCAATCCCGGTCGCTATTACACTTCATAATTACTTTGTCCCGCCACCTACAGGAACAAAACCCACCGAACGATCGTCGTCTTTGAAGACAACGAATGATGATGACGACGACAGTAATAATAACGAAACATCGTCACCTTCTCCGTCAAAAGACGAGGAGGTTGCTTATCGTTCTCGTGGTATGTGGCTACATCGCCAAACGCAACACAGCAGCAATTTACTACCTCGACTCAATCTAGAAATTACAGCGACGATAGCGCGACAACAAAAGGATGATGAAGAAGAAGAAGAAGAAGAGGAGAAGGAGAAGGACAACGCGGAGGCTTCTGTCGTAGTAGTGTATTCTCAAAAGACTCCTCAGACTCGATCGGTTCATCCATCATGGGAACATTTAGATGAACGAATATGCATACCCACACATCGAAAGAATTATGATAACAAGGGAATGATAGATGATTGTAGCGCACACTGGTGGGATGATAATGAGCTTTATAAATCCATGAAAGTCAAACTTTGTATTCTTCCTCACGAAGAGGAAAACGGGAGAAAACCACACACCGTGATACCAAAAGATGTCCAAAAAAAGAAACAAGAAAAAGAAGAAGAAATAATATGTGATGATAGTAATTTTTTAGAAACGTTTTTGCATCCTTCTCTACTCGAACGGATCGATCTTGGGACCTCAAAAGAAAATAATGACAGCAATAGTAAGGACGGAGATCTTGACGATTACCTCACAAAATTACCACCCGCTCTTCCTCCCAATGCAATGTTAGTGCATTTTTCGGATGGATCGATTCGTTGTCCATCGAATATATATGAAATCTTGTGGGATAATTATGGTACGCATGGGATTCTTGAACCGTCCCCTGTAGAAGACTTTTCGAGATTTGAAGACGACGTATTCAACACTCTTGATCATGCAGTACAAACCCCACAACGATCACGGCCACGATCGGCTTCGTCTCTGTTAGATAGCGACTATAATGATCAGTATAATGACGGTGATGATGATGATAGTATACCACGGCAACTTCTACAAAACGAAGAATTATCAACATCATTGCAACAGGAACAGGAGCATCCTACTACACCGCCACGGAGACCTCCTTCTATTAGAAAAGTTCCTAACAGTGAAATAATCAAGCAAAAACACCAACAAACACAGCACATCAATGTTGCATATTCTTGCAGCGAACAAGATATATTAAAAGAGGACAGAATTCAAGAAAAACGAAACTTGTTGCGACTTATTGCAGAAGAGGAACGCGCACTGAAAGAAGATTGTGATTCTCTACAGTACGAACAAAAGACAATGTTAAATTTAATGAAAGAAGTTCAGGTAGTTGAACGAGATATTTGTAGGGTAAAAATCGAACTTAATAAGCAATCATTGAAATGGGAACGAGAAGAATTTTTGAAAGGGGCACAATCTATCAAGTTATTTCGAGACTTGCGAGATATTTATCCCATCACATTAGATTCAATTGCAGCACAGTCATCGTCATTCAATAATACTCTTAATACATCAACAACAGGAATAGGAGGAAAAGGTTATCTAATTCGGGGTCTACGTCTGCCTGTGGATATTTACACCACCGGAATTCTTGAAGAGGAAGTAAATGCATCATTAGGCTACTGTGCCCACCTCATTTTTATGGTTGCCAAATACCTTACGATCCAACTTCGGCATCGAATCTTTTGTAATAGTTCACGATCTGCTATTGAATTGGATGGCGTAGGGGTGTTTCCTCTTTTCCTCGGACGTCTTGCGGCGAGGGCACTGGAACGAGAACAGGTCGACCGTGGAGCGCGATTGTTAGGGACGAATGTCGATTGCATACTGATGCATCTTAATCTATTGCCTTCTTCGTCATCGTGTCTTCAACAATATCACATTCTAGCAAGACTCCAAATCATTCTAAATTTTGTTGCGGAAGGAAATAGTGGTGGGATTAGCCATAGTGACTCATTACCGATATAAATCACAGACAAGATTCGAACTTCATTAAAGTCTCTTTTTCTTTTTGGTTATACGACGTGGCATCGATCTTCTTAATTTGCACTTATAATTAGCTACACATTTGTGTCTTCTGTTGACCAAAAATTCTTCCACGTTTCTTCTTCATCTTTTGATTCGGCGGCGTCTTCGCCTGGCGCTATCGTAGAAGTAGCTGTTTGTTCGTTAGTGTTACTATTTGGTCCTGTATTTGGAACAAAGGTCTTCATATCTTCCGATGGCAACGATACAAACTCGTTATAGATACCCTCAACTTCAACTGTCACACCGTCTGAGCCTAGAAGATTCTGTTTCTCTTGTTTATATTTGGCTTTTGCCTCTGACTCTTCTTCCTTCGAATTATACCCTAGCCACTTTCGACGGTCGGTGCCTTCATCCTTTTTTGCCTTAGTGAATTTGCTACGGGATGGTATGCTCTCCAGGCTTTCTGCTCGAATTGCTTCCCAAACTGTTTTGCAGTGCACTCTACGTACGTGGAGGACACGCGAAACGAATACTTCGGTCTCCTTAGATAGGTTTTGCTCGTCGTCGTGGGAATTATTGGCGATTACTGATTGCCTAAAGCGAGAAATGCTAACAAGACGGTCTCGAAGAACATTATAGCAGGCACTTTGTGGGAGTAACATTAGAATGCTTTTAAGTGTCTGGAATAGCATTGTCCCGCTTCCTTCTGCTAATGGATCTTTGTCAGTCTCGAGCATACGCACATGCAAGTGCCGAAATAAAGGCCGTTCAATCATCTCCACTAATTTGTCCAGCTCAAGTAAAAAGATAAGACTAATATCGAGTGGATCTATCTTCTTGAGGAAAAGAGAAGCGGTGCGACACGCTCCTCCCCATAAACATAGTGACGTCGTTGCTACCAAGTTGTGGGAAAATGAATGCAAAAGAATATGAAATAATCGAGATCGGCGACGGTCTCTCTCTTCTACCTCCCTCCCATATCCAATGCAGTCCTTTAAGAGATTCCTTAATTCGTTTGCCTGTTTGGAATTCAAAAGAACCAAGCACATTTGTTGGATAAATGCGCTTACAAATTGGTAGTCCTGCGACATGGGATGGTGAGAAATGTCCTCTCGATTTTGGTTTTGTCGTTCTTTTCGAACAAAATGATCCAATTCGACTGCAAAAGAAATAAAGACAAACTCAGGTGGTTGAAGCCGACACATATATGCAATCACTCTGGATAAGTCTCCAATCAAGTGTAGGTTATAGCCGTATAATTGGATGAGTGCAGAAAATACCTCACGATCACGAGATTGCAGGAGACGACGTGGCTTGTCTAAAATTTCCAAGGCAAATCCTACACTGGTATTATTCATGGGATATGAGGCATCTTCATCATCGTCGTCACCAATGAATTCTGGTGCAACCCAAGATGGTGGCGAAACCGCAAGTCCCGGTGACGAGTTTGGTGTCGATAGTCTTTGACTCTGAGATTCTCCTTTCACAGGTATCGTGATGGCCGCCAATACTTCCAGACTCTTGAAGATAATTTTTTCTGGGGGATCGTCAACCTAAAAAGCACGAGAAATAATGGAATATAAAGATCAGGGCCATCCAAATCAAATACCATAAAATAAAGCGCACAAAATTAAAAACAAAAACGAGCAACTTACCAACTGGTGGATGATAGGTACTATAAATTCGCGGGCGTACTGAGATGGGTAAAAATACAGCCGCAAATGAACGTGGGTAAAAGAGGAAATAATTGATAAGTATGACGAACAGTCTACTCGAAAGCTGCTATACAGTAGTGTGTTGCATTCTTTTTCTTACATCAGCCTTGAGTACATCCGGAACGACACTTCGTACAGGACAATAATCCATTGAAGAGCACACAATCTAGACATCATCATCGAATCCACATTTGCCTCTTTTGTATCATCAGACGCACGGAACCATCCCTGACTCTCTATACCTAAAATTTGTCATGCAGTAAGATATCGGGTTCAATCATGAGTCATTTTGTCTAAACTATAAAGAGATGGATAATCACAACAAGATAAGAATTTACTTTTATTACTTACCGGTGCCATCATGCTTGACATCCATTCGGTAGGGCCGTCGCTCTATAGCGGGAGGATTACGCGCGTTCACACCTCCAAAACTGTCCAATTCTTCCCTCAACGCGACGATGAATGAGTCTAGATGCTGAACATATGCCTTGCCGTTTTTTCTTACAGCATCTTGCAAATAAGCATTGGTTTGTTCAGCCAAAGTATGAGTGGTGGTATCAGGAAGGAAATGATCTCTAACATTCGATTTACTATGAAAAGTGTCTCCGATACTAGATTGGATTTGCGTGAATTGTAAATGATAGAGATATGTTGGTAAGCAAGCAAACACTAGACCAATTTTGTCTTGATCAACATCATAGACTTGAAAAAGAAATAAATCTTAGTTCCACTTACCTTAACAATATTCCAGGCAAGACATGTGGTAAAGAATTCCGCACACTCATTGTAGCTGCACTGAGAGTAACATTGCCTTCTGGCTCCTTGTTGAATTGTTGTTCTGTCTCGTCATCTAATCCATGGAATACGTCATCATCGGCTTGGTCCTTTTTCTTCCGACTTTCTCCTCCAATATGCGCTTTGACAATCCGAGACATCCAATACATTGCTATTTTTCGAACAAAGGGATCGGGATGTTCCATTGTTGTCACAAGTGACTGTAAAATTTTGTCGAAATCTACCTTGATACCAGTTGTTTGAAAGTCATCGATAGCTTCTTCTACTACGTGATCGGCGAGCAGTTTCGGCAGAACACTTTGTAAAAACGCTTGCGCTGATTGTCGAATCACAAGTGTAGGATCAGCAATCATATCAAAGATCCCTGTCAAGAACAGATGCAAAAATTCTAAAATGGGTGCCCCAATAAGTTTATCAGTCAATTCTTGTAACCATGTTAAGGTCAACCGCTTCGTGGCCTTGTTTCGCATATAAACGAACCGAGCAAAAACTGGGACGCTGTGATTAATCCAAACAAGAACAAAATATTCGATGGGTAAGTTTAAAGGGGGTAAATTCTTGAAGATGAAATGGGGAATCTCTAGACCGATGACGATGTCCAGTGGTGATTGAAAGTCTCTCACTACAAAAATTATGGGTAGGCAGACGACGAACAACTTACCATGCTTCGGCTGAGAATTGTCCCGAGTTCATTGCGACCACAATGACCTCTTTAAGTTTCTTATCGAGCAATTCAGCTCCGCTCTTTACGTCGACGTCAACATCGGCGTAGAGCGATCGTAAGATTTCAAACAGAATGAAAAAATGCTGGACAGCCAAGGATGGAATGACTTTAATTACGTTAAACAACGATTCGGTAGCGTAATATCTAACTCGTTGCGAATGATCTTGACATGCATGTACAACGCTGGCTAGGATCAAATCGCGACACTCGTGAGCTATAAGATTAGTATCTGGTGCCTTTTTAAGGCCTATGGCGGATGCTGCAAGCGCCACAACGCCTCCCTTGCGTGCATCTTCCGATGTAGACCGTACATAATCGTCACTCAATAGCAATAGAATAGCTCTTACTCTTTCCAATTGTTCGTTTCCTTGTTGAACTAAAGACCGGACAACCTTTTCAATTTCCATAGCTGCCAACCTCCGTCGTTCATACCGTTTGTGGGCCAAACTGACCAAAACAGCAGCCGAGATACTTTGTTGACTGGATCGTTTGAGGGATTCTCTAGTTTCTTGCAAAATAGGATCTTCCATCATACCAGTGGAAGTAGGATTGTTGCCACCGTTGGCCAGTCTCATCATATCTGAATCGAACAGAGTGAGTGATTCGATTTTTTGTCGCATCGTCATGAGAACATCAGGCAATATTCCCGAAGAGAGTGGATCGTCATCAATTTCATCTCCGGTTTGTTCATATTGAAGTGGGACTTGGCCTTGTTGCTGTTGCTGTAATTGATCTTGACGCTTTTGCATACTAGTCTTTTGTGGAGATTGTGGGAGAGATTTATTATTGTCAGCATGTTGCTGTTGCTGTTGCTGTTGCTGTTGTTGTGGAAGTTCGGAATGGCTAGGCCCATTCCCAGATCGTAACGCCTGGTCGAATTCGTTTCCATAGCTGCCCTTTTTCTTTCCGTAACCGTGTCTATTATTGCCTCGATGTCGAGGAGAAATGTCATCTTCAGAACTGCTATCATCACTATCGTTCTCATCGTCGTCGTCATCGTCACTTGAACTGCTTGACGATGAAAAGAAGCCATCGTTACGACGAGCATTTGCGGTTTTGTTCTTTTTTGAGGGAAATGCCTCTTTTTTCCGTCTCGCGGATGGCGGCGGCGATGAAGATGCTTCCGATGCCGAGGCAGTCGCCTTGCCACGTTGTTGACGATGTTTGTTGAAACGCCGACTGCGCATAGTAAGCTGAGATGCACCACCGCTGTCTCCAGTAGGGATTCCTCCTGGTACATGTACTGTCCTTCCACTTCTATGATCAACCTTCTTGTTTATGGGGCTGACTCCCATAATGCCGTTGTCCTCGTCGTCATCATCCGAAAAATTGTCGCCATCGCTACTTTCGTTGGAATTGTTGTTTTCTTCGTCGTCTTCGTTATCGGAATACCGAGAGGAACTAGGCAGAGAATGCTGACGATCGAAGCTCATCTTATGTTGTAAAAAGAGCGGTTGCCAATATCACCTGCTGTTCGAAGTTTGATATGATGTTTAAATTAAAAACGATCATTGTGAACTTCGAAACAAAATTTGAATTTTACATAACACACTAATTAATTATATAAAAAATAGATCGAAAACACCATATTATTTTATCGCCCCACCCCCCCCCCCCCCCCTGCTTTCAAACAATAAAACATTTGTGACAACTTCATTTGACACACTACAATTGTACCACTAACACATACATATCTCTTCTTTTGCAACACTATAGACAAGTAATATACCGCTAACACATACATATATTCAAATTCATTGTATGCTCCCCTCTTTAATTAATCATTCATGCATGTGATCCTTCATCCATGATCCTTCATCCATGTCATCTGTTCTTGTTCTGACGATGTCATAATTGACATTACCCTGCCTCCACCCCTGCAGAACTCAACTCATCATTGGCAATATGTACTGGAAATACCTACTGTACTACCAAGTCATTTTTACTACAGCTTCTATTAGCTGTTTCTGCATGGATAGAATTGCAGCTTGTAAGAAGTACATGCTATTTTCTGCATGCACACTAGATATGCTATGAAAAGGCCCATTCTGAGATGATGAGACTGTTTATACTTCATATGAATATATCCATCATTTGAAGGGGGGAAAGGCATGTAACAGCTGCAACATATTTCTAAGCAGAAAGACAATTTAGAACAATTTTGAAGTGGTGACAATAAGAAGATGCTATTAATAATAATATTATTCACAGCAGTTGTCATAATAATCTAGTTTTAGTAGCAAAGTACTGGACAAACCTATCCAATAGAATAAAATTTCACAACAATGAGAGATTAATATATAGGGTATGTGCCAAGCCTACTTCTAGACTACTTGTATAGGATAGATAGATAGATAGGACTTGGTAAAATTGCAATAGAATGTAATTATTAGCTATTAGTGTTGTAATGCTTATTGGGCACGAGTCGTTACTCGTGACTACTTTAATCATGAGTTGTTACTCATGACTAAACATTGAATCAGTCCCAGTGCACTGCAGTATGTAGTAGCCAAACAGTTACCCAATCCAACTAACTCCTGACATCATACTTCTGCTGCTGTGTACCACCGGTTGCAAAAGTACACTCACCACTCAACACTCTACAGCCATCAAGGGTTTTACACACACACTTTACCTCATCACTGGAAAAGTCTTTCAATCTGATCTTAAAAAAGTTATGCCAGAACTTAGTAAGAAAAATCACATTATCTCACATATTGTTTCATGCTTTAGATGTTCATAAACATACCCATTGATAATGTAGTAAAACCAACAAGATGCTTCATTAATATAACAATGATAGACACTTCTGTATTAGTACTTTATCTATTACACCTCTATTATTTAACTTGCAATCCTTCTCTCTTATTATGCACCTCTTGTGGCAACCAAATTATTATACTGAAAATTTTCCTCCCTATTAAATGTATTGGGCAGTAAAATCCAACCTACTTCTTGTAGTGAATGGACCTATATTGATGGATGTACCATCATTAGATTCCCTTTGTTATGTTGATATGAATAGTTTTCCATTTAAATTTTTTAATAATTTTCCCTTATGTAAAGTATCAAGCGTGGTGTTATGCTGTCATGCAGAGTGTCAGATCAGGTGAGAACCTTCCTCTGACTTAACATGTCCAAGACATGACATAAAGAAGAGTAATTAGTATATCATGTGTTTTGTAAATGCATAAAATGTCAAATGGATGATTATAATGAGAATAAGTTATGTTGGTGTGATCAAATTTATGAATAAGTGCATCATCACAATTCTCTGTGGTGTGTGGTGTGTGGTGTGTGGTGGTCTAAGAGACAAGCTATGGCTTTCTGCGTTTAGGAGCTTGAAATCATGGTGCAGAGCAAGGATGAATGAAGGGTGATATTTTCCTATTGCATTGGCAGGTAAGGCACTCTGTATTGTGATAATGATTCTGAGAATAGTCGCTCTATAATAACAAGACTAAATAGGGGCATATACATTTTCAAGAATCACACTTTCTATTCTGTTAGTACAAGTTCTGCCTACTAGTTGTTGCAAGGCGATAAAAAGAGATAAGCTTCGTGCGGCCTTTACTTTTTTCAGTCTCAATACAATTTCAATGAATCAAAACTTCAACGATCACGATCTCTTTGCATAATCAACATCCACCATGATGACAACCAACACTTACAGCAAAATCGACGGCAAAGTGGGTTATGATGAGGATTTACTAAAGGAGAAAGAGGACGAAATTCTTAAATTACGGAAGGGACTCGAGATCGTAATGGAAGGAGCGGCTGAGATGGAGCGTATGATAGAGATCGATGAAAAAATGATTAAGGACCTCAGTACGAAGTTGGAAACCGCCCTCATGGACAATGCCGACGCTAACGCGAACGCTAACGCTAACGCTGACTCTGACTCTGAAGCTGATCCAAATTCTTTACCTAAGGAATTTGATCAGGTTTGCCTACAAGAGCATGATTATAATCAGGATCATAGTTTGAATATTGAAATCGCTACTCTAAATGCGAAAATGGCAGCGGAGTCAATTGGAGATACCATCTGTCTCCTCCAGGAACAGAACAAATACGATGATCGCGTCTCTACTGCCATCGAAATCCAACGGGAGCTGAAAGAGCTGGGTAGTCGCATCGGCGATCTTTTCGGCCTTGACGATGATGAGGACGATGGACGATGGGATTATGAATAAATGGAGTCTTCTGCAGGTATTTTGGGCGTTGTATGCCTTCGTACTTGAAATTCTGCCACTCTAGTCGTTTGATAATTCATTGGACTCTAGCTGCTTTAAATACTCAAGTATGCGACTCATGATTCCTAATAAGAATGAAGAGATCGATAAATACGACAAGTCTTTCTATTTTAGTTTAAGGAATATACCAGCCGTAGAAGCAGAAACTAATGCTACTCGAGTATTGTTGTAGACGGTGGAGTGAAATAAAGTAGTATGTAGCTAACAATAGGAGTAGCAAAAGAACTAGATCATTTTACATTTGTCGACGAAGTTCTAATTTGAGGTATATTTCGAATTCCTTTTCAGTATGGAAGTTAGCTTTCCGAAAATCTTCAGAATCACTTATTCTGGTAATAGTAAGGTTGTCACGAGCAATTAATCCATCAACGATTAGTTGACGACAACAAACTGTAAATTTGGAATGCAAATCAAATATAGACAAGGACAACCATTCAACAGACAACTGTTCACCATATTTATCCATCAGCCACTGTGATACTCTCGATAGAGATTTTCGTATTCGTTTTTCAAATAACATCTTTGATCCTAAGCTCACACAAGACTGCAAGATTCGAGCTTGCTCTGGTGCATCTTCCTTTTTGATTCGAGCTAGTCCGCGTGGCTCATCCCCTTTGATAGCCTCGTCTTCTCTCTTCTTCTTTTCTCGTTGATGCAGGTACAATGAATGTCGATGGTAGACATCCTGGGCATACAATAATAACGCACGGCAAAATGCATGCAACTGTGCAGGAGATTGACTTCCACTATTTTCGCTATCTTTAGAGATACCGACTTGAGTTTTCCGTTTGAGCTGTGATGGCGATGCAATCGTTTCTTCGGCATTGGCTTCTACTAATTTCAGACAAAGTTGATATTCCGAATCAAGTTGGACTTTTACTTCTCCTTCGTGACAATGGACAACTGAAAGTGCGGCTAAGCCCCGACCAGCATTACTTCCCACCAGGAAGGAAGGGGGTGCAACATAGTTCTCTTCACTTTCCGAGGCTAGCCAAGCCATGCTCTGCAATGTCTTCGGGCGTATTGGAGAATTCCGCGTTTGGTTTCCTCCCCTCTCACTATTACTAATATTATCAGGATCCAATTCACTACGCATTGACTCAAAAAGATTAGCACAGAAGAGTGAATGTTGTAAGGAAATGAGCAATTCCTCGTCGTTTTTTGTTTTATCGTCACCGGCATCGGAATCACTAGAGGATTTATCAGAAGCACTGGAAGAGAGGGTTGTCATGGGCTCTAGGCAGGCTGATTGTAGGAATCCAGTTGATGATTTTTGAATATCCAGTTGCATGTTTAGCATTGGAATCTTGGATGGATCAAAATTTTCGATCACTCTGCCCAGGGTTGGATCAGCAATTGCAAATGGTTCAGCTCTAGTAAATTTTGTAGCAAAATTGTCTTCCTCGATTTCCTTTGATTCTTTTACTGAAGTGCTATTTGCTTCTTCTGAGGTACTTTCCATCATATCGACGTCGTCATTAGAATTGTTATTATCTGAATCCTGTTTTTCATTTTTCTTTACGTCTTTCATCTCTTCGTCATGGGAAGGACTATCCTTTTTTGAAACCTTTGATTCTGTTACAGCTTTATCAGAATCTATATCCTTCACTGTCGTATTTTTTTCTCGATATTTAACTTTGAAAGTATCTTGTAATTCAATGGTAGCAAACCGAGGCACCCGACTAGCTAATCGTCCCGCCAAACTAACTTTGGACTTGTTACTGCCCATTAGCGCTTGGTTTCCACCATGAACTCGATCCCGATCGTACGAATCGACATCAACCGCAATGATCTATTGTTATTATTATTGTGATTGTTATTGTGATTATCATCATTATTACCATCATCGTTATCATTTATAGGTTATTTATATTGATAGTACAGAGATTAATGGCAAAAGACAGAGATTTAACAATGTGAACGGTAAATGGGAGGAAGAAAGTTAGTCCTTAGAAATACATCATTTTGAGGGGAAAAGATCATCATCTGGTGGACGAAACGTGTTATTATTAGTTCATGTGATTACGTGAAAGCTCACCTCATTCGTCCTTGCTGCATGCAACCGTGCTCGTGTACCATGTTCCGGTGCCACTAATCTCCATTGCTGTCTCAGTTGAAATAAACGTCGATCGATAACATGTTGGGCTTGAATACCAGCCCAAAGTCTTCTTTCGTGTCGATTTAAAACTTGTGATGCCTTTTCGAATTGTGTTCGTTTGCGTTTTAATGAAAACAATGCCTCGGTTCGTTGAGCTGTGGCTTCCACAGAATAATATGCCGATGACACCGACGAGCCAGCAATACCACCACCACCAACCGCAGCACCACTGGTGGATGATTTGTTGTTGTTACTGTTATTGGTGTTACTACTAGTCGCATCTACCTCGAAAGATGGATCGACAACGTTGGTATAAGAAAAGAATTCTCCTGTATTGACTAATGTTGCTAAATTAATAGCGCGATTCAATTCATTAAGGCCATTGGATTGGAGTCGTGCCGATGCAACGGCCAGTGGATGGATTTTTAGTGTGGTCTTATCATCATTTTTGTCGTCTTCTTTATCATCTTTCCGTTCTTTCTCTTCCTCTAATATATTCTTTACTTCTTGTTCTTTAGTCTTACTAGTAGAATTTTTGTTCATATCAGCCTGTAACAACCCATGACGAGCAATCGATCTTTCAAAAAATCTAGACCGTTCCATTGCGTTTGGAGGGGGTAAGAAAACAAGACGACCATCCTCCAAAATGTGAGATGGTGGAAATGATTGTGTGACTTCTTGTTTTGTACCATCAGGTTCTACTTTTTCTACTAAAGTCTGATCATTGGCAATTATTATTATTATTATTATCGTCTACCATTACGATAATGTTGTCGTTGTCGTTGTTGTCGACGCTGCTGCTCTGGCCCTGGACCTGAGGCGGATGTGCCGTTATCTTGTCATCAGCATCCATTATGGTGTGCTTCTCCTTTATGTGACAATTTTTCTTTAATCGTTGGTTCCCCGCGACGTTGCCCTAGTTCATTTCCAGAGTTAAAATGAGGTCGTTGTGATGTGTGATGATAAGCGTGATGAGTGTATTGAACATTAGATTTGAGATTGGAAGATTTCAATTTTTGGCGGTTAGAAGATTTGTGAGATTGTCAAATTGGTTGGCAGGGTCCTCCCTTCTCACTGACTAACCGACTGACTCGACTCAAACTCACGACTTACTCACTCCATTCTTTTTGTTTCTCGACAAAGAATAAAACAAGAAATCACAAATCTGAAATTGACGATGCACAACATTCCAATTGGTTTCTGCACGTGAGTACATGCCACTGATTAAATAATAATGGCTTATAGTGGATCTGGTGGCGGTGGTACCAACAGCTGGATGAAGGTAGCGGCAGGAGCTAGACTTGTCGCATCGGCGTTCATTCAACAATCAACAAAAGAAACAGGTGTCGCTACTCAACGTATTGTGTATCACGGTGCTGATTTATCTTCCAAGGCCCGTCAAACCGTGGGTACATTGACGGCCTCTTCGTCCTTTCCACATCCTCCATCTCAAGAGGTTCTTTGGTCGACATTACGAAAAGCCTTTCCATCGACGAATACTGGTGATAGCAACAACGACAACGACACATATTCTTATCCAAAAGTCAACAACAGCGGGACGGGACCTTATGAATCTCAGCTACGAAAAAAACAACAACAACATCAACAACCAGAAAAAATCTCCAGCGATAGTCTAATATCAGAAGAGACGAAAGATGAAGATATTCCAAATCCTTATCTATTCCATTATCAACCATCGCCAAGGACATCATCGTCAGCGTCAACAACAAACGAGAAATTGAATGATGTACTCAGCAGTAATAAAGACGGCTTGCGAATATCTAATAGCGATGGAAAAAGTACGACAGAAGAAATACAAACCCAATTTACCACTGCATCCACTATCGCACTAGATAACGAGGAAACAGTAACGATCAACGCCTCGGTTGGAGAAACAACAGAGCACTTACGAGAAGGGAGGCCCGTTCCCTCCTCGAGAGTTGGTAGAGCGTTAGGCTTTGCTAGTTTAGGTGCAGGATTAGCTTGGGGAGCTGTAGGTGAAATCGGCTCGAGGGTAGTGGGTGGTGGAAGTGGATCATCCAATGTTTTGACCACAGACGCTAATGCTGATCGATTAGCAGCAACGTTGTGTCGAATGCGGGGAGCAGCCCTCAAAATGGGACAAATGTTGAGTATACAGGACGAGTCACTTCTACCACCCGCACTGACACGGGCATTGAAACAGGTACGTCAAGGTGCCGATGCCATGCCGAGCTACCAGCTAGTCGAGCAACTTAGATCTCAGCTGGGCGATGGATCTGACAACGACAATATATGGCGAGAAAAGTTTGTTTCCTTTGACGATAAACCCTTTGCGGCCGCATCAATTGGACAGGTCCACCGTGCAACTGTGATTGACAAAGATACCGGAAAGCATATAAGTGTAGTGGTAAAAGTCCAATACCCTGGAGTTGCCAATTCGATTGAATCTGATTTGGGAAATTTAGCGATGTTAGTCAAAATGAGCGGGCTCGCCCCTAAGGGTTTGTTCATCGAAAATGTAATGCGAGTCGGTCGTGATGAACTCAAGGTCAGTACATATACGAAGTTGCCACACAATGCCTACTTGCTTTCTACCTAATCGTATATAGACATAACGTATGCAAAAATGTTATAACTGACTTCCTTTCTTTTTCTTTCCTTCAAGGTCGAATGCAATTACATAAATGAAATGGCAAATCAAGAGACATTTCAAACATTGGTAAAGTCCGATAAGGTTCTTCAAGAAAATAAGTTTGTCGTTCCAGATACCTTCGAAGATCTCACTACGCTAGAAGTTATTACCACAGGATTTGCACCAGGTGGAACAATCGATAAGGTTTCCCATCTCGATCAAGAGGAACGAAATCGTATCGGGCGTACTATTTTGTATCTCACGATGCAAGAATTATTTGAATGGAGACTAATGCAAACAGATCCCAATTGGGGTAACTTTCTCTACGATGTTGGCACTGGTACAACTACATTGATCGATTTCGGTGCCACTCGTGAATTTCCAAAATCCTTCGTTGATGGGTATCTACGAATCGTTTGGGCATCAGCAAATCGGGATGAAGAAACACTGATGGCACAATCTCGAAAAATGAATTTTCTAACTGGAGAAGAAAATGAAATCATGTTGAATGCTCACAAACTTAGCGGCTTCACGGTTGGTGAACCGTTTTGGAAAGACGAACCCTTCGACTTTCAAGGGTCCAAAATATCAACTCGTATGAGTGAGCATACTTCCGCATTTTTGAGGCACAGATTAACGTAAGTAAAGAGTACTTTTTGTTTCTCTTGAGACGATCGAATCGTATTCATCTTCTTATTATTTAAGAAAGACGTCGATGGTACCTCTCACATGGCCTAATTATTTTTCTCCCACATTAATGTTAACGAATATTGAATAACTTTCCCCCCTAAAAGTCCTCCACCAGAAGAGGTATATACTTTGCATCGAAAACTTGCCGGGGCCTACATGCTCTGCATCAAAATGGGTGCAAAAGTACGCAGCAGAGATATGCTCGAATCTGTTGTTGCCAACCATGTGTTTGAAGATGGAATGCCCAATCCAATAAAAGGAAAATAAAGTAACCAGCCAATGTGCATTTGTGTGATATAGTTACTGAGTATTCTCCGAACTAAAATACTATGTCATGCACTTATTTGGTTGACGAAGACAATTTTACTACATATATAGATACTGCAGCAAAGTCTTATGAATAATTATTATCCACCACTTTAAGATATACAATATGCAATAAAAAATTAACCAATTTATAAATAAAAATCGACACGTGAATAATCTATTACTGTATGTGATTTTACATCTTCTCCTTGTACATATCCCTCATCATTTGTACGAATACAAACATGCACACTGTATGTCCTCCACATCGAAGATAGTATGGAGCGAATCCATTATAAAGTGATAAGAAACCACTATCCGCTGAAACCTTACTAAGAGTTTGGAATGTACCTGTATAAGGGAGCTTTCCGGTTACAGCATCTGCTTTTTGACTAGCCATACGATTCTTTGCCGCCTCGAGTGGCATTGTCGCTACAGAATATATCAACCCACTTGTCATGGCCGCACAAAACACATTAGAAATAGAGTTACGTTTTTGACTGAGTTGTTGAGCGTAAAAGTCTTTAAACTGATCTAAAGTAGCGACCTGGAAAACACCAACCATCATAGCACGGGCAACAAACGGCTGAGAACCTCTCCAAAATGCGGCAACACCTTCCTCCTTCAAGATTCGGGTGAATGTATCGGGAAGAGATTTGTAATTTCTACGTTCATCGACAGGTAGACTAGAATCATTGGACATACGAATCACACAAACTTCCATGGGACATGAAATATAGGCTAAAAAAATAGAAAGATAGAGGAAGCGTTAGTCAAACAAGGTTATATATTCATTATATACGTACTAGTATGCTGCTACCGCTGCTGCAGTTGAGATAAAAGAGAAAGAAGAATCTATCGTAGACAAAAATTGTCGAAATATTTTTATAAGTCAACAACACTTACCTGCAATACCCCCAGTAATAGCACCAACTCCAACACGAGACGCAAAATCTGTCTTTCCACGGTATTCATGAAGAATATCTCTGAAGGTTTCGAATAAACCAAAACGAGTTGTTGCGTAAAAGACCTGACGTGCCACTCCGGCCGAAAGTCCATCATACACACTTAGGAATCCATTTGTTTTTAACATGGCCGATAACGAAAATGTTCGTCCACTCGCGCTGGCTAAGTTTGATCGGACAGCAATTGTATTGAACGGATGAACAACACACCAACCTAAACATCCACCAATTCCAGCAGTACCAAAAATGATAGATTTTGGTAGAGCAACAGCAGCCGGTGCAGCAACGGCAGAAGATGTTGCCAGGTACATGGGATTGTTCCTTGATGGCGAGTTCATTTCGCTATATTTTATATCTTGTTTGGTTTATCGCTTTGGTGATTCGAAGGTTTTGTTATGTGTTGTTATTGTTTATGTTAATAGTAAATCAAATAGGTTGAAATACAGTATGTGAGATATTTTGTTTTAGTTTTTGCATACATGCGACGAGAAGGAATCATCAATCTTCGTCGTACAGTACTACGCGATCACAGCATGGGCCGAATAAAATACTCGAAGTAATGTACTGCCGTAAGTTCACAGTTCACAAATTGCCGGTAGTATGTTTAGTCACGTACCAATTTACAGTTATCGACGAGTCACTAGTATGCACGCTAAAACCTTAAAATCTATTATTCAATCGACAGGAAATTAAAAAGATAAAATGAGATTGTACGCGCAAAATTTTCAACCGATAGACCCCTGCGCGTTTAATACAGGTGCACGGAGGAAGTACTTCAGAAGTAATAATCAGCAGATCCATTCTTCATCAAGCAAGAGATTGGTTCAAAACATTTTCTCATCACCATCAACTGTAACTTCATTCTTAGATTGGTGTCATACGGTATACATACAGCTGTCATTATAATGATGTTTCTAAATTGAGAGGATCGATTGCCAACCCATATAGAGCGTACAATACAATTCGCCACCTTAAAATACTCGCTTGACCAAAAAAGTAAGGAAAAGAAAAAAAGAAGGAAAAAAAATGACGACGACGACGACGACGACGACGAAGAAGAAGAAAAGGAACATGAATGGTCGTCGCTATTGCGGAGCGAATATTGTGATGTTGATTCTCCTCTTCGTCCAACAATGTTGTTATCTTGGCAATATTAGCGATAATCTTCCGAAGGTCTTTGCCTTCTCGCAGTTTTCTTCGACGATAAACACATTACAATGTTCTGATAGACCGAACAAATCATCAAGAGTTGCATCGTCATCGTCATCGTCACCAGCATTATCATCATCATCACCATCATCCTCTATATTATCATTAAAAGAACGACGACGACAGTATTCTTCCTTTCAAATACACGCCAATACACTTACGAATGAGAGCAGTGAAAATTATGACGATATCGCCACTGTCAATGTCACTAATGTTTTCGGTAATAATAATAAGACCAACAATAAACGCGGCGTCAATACTGCTCAAGTTAGAAGTATTATGTCAATTTTGGAAGAACGATACGACCTACCATTACCACTACCACCACTTCGAACACCACCAGCATCACCATTACTATCGGATGCCGATATTACTGAAACATGTGACGATGACGATGACGATGACAACAAAAATAAAAATAACAACAAAAGAAGAAAAGTGAATAATGAATGGAAAAAGACACGAAATTATTTGTATCACGCCAATCGTAGTCACCAACCATCACAACAAGGAAGTCATGACGGTGGTGATATTGATGATGACGATAGTGGTGGTGGTGATGGTACACTTACATTACAACAACAAGTTATAACCGTTCTAGATTTTTTAGATGAACGATTGGATTTACCTTCACATGTTTCTAAGAAGATATTACAAGATTCACCTCGAATATTACGAAAACCTGTCAGTAGCTTTCTAGTACCAACATCAGACTTTTTGTTGGAATTATGGGGACGTGATTTATTCTTACAAGCTGTAGAACGTAATCCTGCATTATTATTGTCAAGTGGTGTTGGTTATACAACAAATCGTAAAAAGAAGAAGAAAAATGATAATATTAATAGAAATTATGATAGTGATAGTGATAGTGATAGTGATAGTGATAGTGATAATGATAATGATTACGATAGCTTTTATAGTCGCAGTAGCGACGACACGGACATCGTCATCGAAAAAGTTGGGAAGGCAAAAGAAAGCTTAGAGGTTGTGGAAGAGATTCTTTCGAAATACACTGGGCTTTCCTCTAGCGCTGCGAAAAGAATTAAAATATCATCTCCATTTGTCTTCGGACTTGCACCTTCGCAGCTCCATTCAGTATTAGGCTATCTAGAGAGTATCCTAAGTAATCAAAAAGAAGTAGATACGACAACTACAACAACGGCGACGACGACGATGACAGTAATAGACGAAGAATTATTACCGAAATCGAAGAAAATTCTTGGCAAGATTATTATGGCACGCCCTAATTTGCTAAATTTATCCGTCGAAAAAAATCTGAAACCTCGCATGGAATTTCTCACCACAGCCTGTGATCTGAATGTAGTACAACTAGCGAAGGTCGTACAAACCTCGAATGGGTCTGTATTAAGTCTATCGGTAGAACAGAATTTGAAACCCACAATGGATTTCATGTGGCATGAAATCTTCTACGATCACGAACGTAACAAAAATGATCAGAAAATTCTACTCAAGAAATGTTTATCGTCACATCCACAGATATTGGGTCTCAGTCTAACCAATCTAAAATCAAAGGTGGAATATTTTAATTCTATCGGACCATCCTTGGCAGTTCGGATTGCTGCAAAGTGTCCAGCTATTTATTCACTAAATCTCGAGCAGAATATTATTCCTACTATCGACTTCTTAGCCAATATTTGGGGTATGACGACCAACGAAACAACACAACAACCTTCGTCAACAAAAGAAGGATATATAACTAATAACAAAAGATACAATAGCAACAGCATCTTTTTACAAAATATGTTGCATGAATATCCGAATATTATTACTCTATCTGTGGAAGCGAATATTCGACCTACCATGATGTTTTTCAACAAAACTGGGTATACACTATTGAACGAAAATTGGGAGTTGATTTCATCCGATCTTATTGGTGAGAATAGTCCTCAGCTTGGGGGAAACAACAACAATGGCGATCATTCTTCTCATGATATCGAAGTTGGCAGCAAAACCATATCCAGTAATCGTATTCGTGGTAGATACATTGCGGCCTCTCTTTATAATCGTTTATTACCACGATGGCACTTTTGTCTCTCATCATCAAGCAATAATAATTTTGATAGTAACAGTAATTCAATATTAGTAGACAAGAACGTAACGGCACTTCCGGGGAGCACTGCAACAACGTCATCGTCATCGTCATCAGCAGCAGCAGAGTCAACGAAAAAGATACAACAACCGAAAATACCACCATTGCATCTTTTAGTAATGTCCAGCGATGAGGCCTTTTGTGAAACTATGGGGTTTCGATTTGAGTCATACATAAAATTTAGGAATGATGCGATTCCTCGACTCAAGTTTTCTAGTCAATTCGATATTTGGATAAAGACTGGGAAACCAATAGACCTTTAATGTATATATATGTATATGTATATATATATATATATATATATCAGAAACGAAAACTCGATTCTATGAACTAAAATATAATTTCCCCTATGTAAATATATATATATACTGAATAATGTAACATTTCATTTCGTATTAATTTTTATTGACACAAGTCTATAGCAGCGAAGCACCCGTAGTAGCATATTAATGAAAGGCATAATATTGAATACCCCGACAATTCAAAATAAATAATAACGTTTGATTAAAATGGAAGATGAATTTCGCCGAAAGTAGGAAGACCTGGAAGTGACGGAAGCGTTGGGAGTGTAACAAAACCTCCTCCTACAAGATTTTGACTGAAACTTACAAATCCAGCAAATGCAACAACTAGTCCTCCAGCTGGTATTTCTTTGGGTGCAGGAGAAAATGGCGCTGATAATCGTGCAGCATAGACAACACCCATGGCAACACTAACGCCCGTTGCAATGAAAGTCCCGTTGATACGCTAGCAGGCTCTCCACTGGTTATCATTGGTCCCGAAATAGCACCTAGAACAACCCCAGAAACGATTGCCGGAAGGAGTGTTTTCAATCCGTGATCGACGGAAGGACTTTTGGTGAAAGACCAAACTGCCTCAATTAATAATACAATTGCAAGTCCATAATTTTCTTGTCCTGCCACTAACGCTGTCGTAGTGAGATCAATTATCGGAGCAGAAGGAGGAGGCGTTGGATCATCTCCAATTTTGTCATACATACGACCATTATTTAACGGTAAAAGTGATTTAAATTGTTTATCAGGGGTGAAGAGTTTAGCAGCATCTTCAGTAGTTTCCGCAAAATTAGGGATGGCGGATTTTACTGCTGAAGGGATGTCTACCGAAGGGATGTCTACCGAAGGAATATCAACCGACGGCGTATCAACCGAAGGAATATCAACTGAAGGAATATCAACTGAAGGTGCTGAAGGTGTATCAACCGAAGGGATTTCTGCCGAAGGAATTTCTGCCGACGAAGGAATATCATCGTTTTCTGCCTTGACGACGGTAGTAGAAATCGTCGAACGTCGTTGAAGAGCGAACGACGACGAAAATGCATCAACTGACGATGGGAACAATATCGAGCATGAAGCCAACAAGACCGGAAGGAATACACTTCGCATGATTAAGGGAATGTTAATTATATTTTCGTTTGTTTGCTCTCTGAACAATATATGTTGTCCGCTAGCTTTCAAGGTAGACGATATCGTCTCCTGCAGATGCTCATTGAACGAAGAATAAAAATGATGTATCCGCCGATCTCAAGATAAATTTTTTCCATTCTTCTTGACTGACTACACGTGTAGTCAAAGTCAATCACGCGCGAGAACAATTTGGGGTCCAAAACTCTGAAAACTATATTATTTATTTGATCCCCTCTTATAAATTTCAAATCTTAAATGTCTATTGAAAACGGAAATTAATACAGACAACTTTGGCCGCGGAATCACAAATCAAAATCAGTCACCAAGTCGCTTCTCTTCGCGATTTGTTTCCCTTTGATTAGCGCGAACTTTTAGGGTGGATGATAGGGTTGGGTGGATGATACTGTAGGGTTGAGTGGAGGTCAAATGGATTAATGGTCAACCCAAAACAAACAGAATCAACCGTAATACAAATACTGGTAGGAGTATAGATAGTAAGAAGTAAGAATAGTAATTTGAATGTATATTTATGATAAAAATGTTATATACGAATACGAGTAGTGCTGCGATTTTCCGTATATCGTTGCGATCCCAGCAGCAACAACGACAACTGATCTTGAACAAGCAAAACAATCATAAAAACAGGAATTGGATAAGAGAGAGAAAGGAGAGTACGTGTATGAACTCATCATTTATTCATTATTGTTGTTGTTGTTGTTGCTGTTCTTCGGGTGTAATTTAGAGGTAAGACATCATACTAGTTACGATGACTACTGCTGCCATTGTTGTTGCAATGATACCAGCAGCAGCATTATAACCGGCGTCGTTGTTATTACCAGCTGACGCTGCCTCTGATTCGTCGGCGGCGGCAATAGTTGTTGTATCATCCATTGAAGAATTAACAATATTCGATTGGAAGGGGGATTGCAAGTCATTTGCGGAACAATATTGGACACTATCCGTTAATGAACCAATCTTATTGGGACTAACAATAACAACAAATCCCATCCCCATTGTTAAATGTGATTCGATATGACAATGGAGGTACCACACACCGGGATTGTTTGCAATAAACCGTATCGCAACCCATGAATTTTTTAATCCGACTGTCGTATCACGTAATACAGGATTGACTAAATTATAGTTCGGTACGTCCTGTGTTTCATTGTAGGTACCAATCCCACGACCCACAACCCAAAAGGAATGGCCATGAAAATGCCATGGATGGAATTCCGACGTACCCTCAATCCCTACTGAATTTTCAATCACAAATTCAGCCACATCACCTTCATTTAAGCGAATGACGGAGGTTGCTTGTTGTTGGATATAATACCCCGGTGGAGTAGTATCATCATCATCACCAGGAACAGAATCACCAGCCACAGACTCAATCGATCCCGATGAAAAGTTTGTAAATACATTCCAATTTGTATCAAGTTTACGTGGCATATCAACAGTTCCGGTCTAAACAATAATAAGTTTATTCATAAAATGGTAACATTAAGTACAAGAACACAAAATATACGAATGGTTTATATAATAATATATTACGTTAGCATATATAAATTTTAAAAAATCGGTTACAAACACATACAGTCCCCCAAAAACAACAACAACAACAACGTGCACTTACCAATGGACCCGGTAATGGCCAACCCAATCGTTGTGATTCTTCTACCGCTGAGTATATTAATGGACTACCTGAGTCGGGATATACAAAACTAATGTTGTTTAATGTCCATACAACTTGACACGTACCACCTCCACCACCCGCACAAGACACACGATCACCATACGGTCCACTCTTCGTCGTTGACCATCCTTGTGTTAATGTTAAATGATATCGTGTGACATCCGATTCATTGGCAGACAATGCAGTTCGTTCTGATTCGTGAGTAGTACGTGTAGTAGTAGTGATATTATCTACTTCTTCTTCACCGGTGGTATGTAAATTTTCAAAAAAAGCGGTAAATACTTGTGTTTGATCGACATCATATACAGGATGGGTTGGTTTCTTTTGATTCACATTCGGTAATTGTACATTAGCTGTTGAATTCGCATAACTTAATACCCAATTCCCTTCTGGCATATTTGATAGTGGTCGTCCAGCAACCAATGATTGCATCCAAAAGTTTTCTTCACCGTCATCATCATTCTCGCCTTGATCGGCATACACAATGACAGAATATCGTTGTCCGGGTGCAATTGTTAAGTTCTGGACGGTGTATGGAACAACATTGGTTCCGTCTACTTCTACAATTGTCATATTGTGTTGATTTATTGCTAAATTCTGCATCACAAGACCACCACCATTCACAACACGAAATCGATACGTCTTTCCCTGTTCGACTAATATAGATGGTGTCCATTGTAATGTATCCGAACATGAATCTAAACAAATATGAGACGACGATAATGTACCAATACATTGATCATTACATATTTCTAATCCATTTTTATTAACTCCAAATACAGTGTCATCTTCTGTCACAACCTCATAATCAGCAAGACAATCAGTCAAACATTTCGAAAATGGTTGTTGTCCTGTAAAGTTGGTACAATATTTAGATAATCCTTTTCCATTTAATAATAATGATGCTGGATTACCTATCCAATTCAATGATTCCGATGCCAATCCAGCTTCTCGTTGCAACGATGTATCATCAAAATAATCCATTAAGAACAACATTTGTTCTTCGACATCATCAACAGATAAATTTAATTCTTCATAGAATGGTTCGGGTACCTTGGGATGAATCACAATCGGTCCTGCAATACCATCGGTAGCTGTCATCCCTTGATGAGAATGCCAATAATGTGTACCCTGTTGTAGTATGTAGGATGTAGTACGTACGAATAATAAAGGGATCGGGTGAAATAATTGACAGAGATCAGTACAAAAGAATGAGAATACAAAAATAGAAGAAAAGCTCCCTACATATACTAGTAATTCATTATTCATTTCATTATTCGAAAATAATAATAATAAACACGTAACGTAACGTAATACGTAATACGTAATACGTAATACGTAATACTACGTACCGCTGGGTAGGCAATAAATTCATATGTTTGTGATTCAAATGGTGATAGTGAACATTGTGTAATTTGTGATGTACCATCATTCCAAACCGTACCCCGTTGATGCAATCCATGCCAATGTACAGTCGTTGCCATAATTTCATTCTTGTTGGTAATTGTAATACGAATTGTATCACCTTCTTGAGCTTCAATCAAAGGTCCTGGCAATGTTGGTGTGTCGATACATTCATTAGCGAAATTACTATAATCATAGTTGTCACCACAATCCTCAGTACCATCAGTATCGTTCGATGAATAATTGGCAGCTAAAAATAACCATCGACGTTCGGCCCAAATATCGGAACTATACAGAGCACAGTATAACAGTATTAACAGTTTACGGTATTATTCGAGAGAGAATTAGTCAATTAAATTAGATTAAATTAGATTAAATTAAACAAAACTGTATGTATGAGAAGGAAGGAAGGACCGAAAAGTAGTGAAAACAAAATCAAAATAAATAGATATATAACACTCAATAAACTTACCAATCTGGTGAAAGTCCTGAATCAATTCCTTCTACAATAGGTTTTTGACCTAACCTCTGTACTAATGCCATATTATATTCCACAACAGCACCCGACACAAAAATTGATGATGACGATGACGATGATGAGGATGATAGCATCAATACAAGTAGCATCATCATCATCATCATCATCATCATCATCGAAGTCGTCAAAAATGCAGCTGCTGCAGCTGCTGTGACGGGAATATTAAGGGAGGATGATCGATTGTTATGCATGCGCATTTTGAAAGAGTTTTTCTGTTCGATCCAAGTCAGATTCCGATTTGATTCAGATACCGTCTTCAGTTTAATTATTGTAGTTTGATCAGTCAGCAGGACCATCTTCCGCTCGGCGAATTAAAAAAATTATTGCACATTACAAATATTCCCCTGGTACCCTTACTCGCGCGTACAACACAAACACGACTTTCACTGGACCGGGCAATAATTGACTTGCAAATATATGCTTAATGATTTTTCATTAGGCTTAATGATTTTTCATTAAGCTTAATGATTGCTTAATGAGCTTAATGATTTTTATTTAGCTTAATGATCATTTAGATTATCGCGAAAAATGCCGCGCTTTTTTTTTTTTGCTTAATGATTTTTCTTTAGCTTAATGATTTTTCATTAAGCTTAATGATTGCTTAATGAGCTTAATGACTGCTTAATGATCTTAATGATTTTTCATTAAGCTTAATTTTTGCCTGGTCCAGCGATCATTCAAGTCTAGAATCGCGCGCGACTTCGGTTGCTAGGGGAATATTAATAATTTTTAATAATTTTTTTAATTCCCCGAGCGGAAGATGGTCCAGGTTAAATCACAAAGTACAGTCGTTTTCGCTTTCGCTTCTGCGGTTGAAAAGATTTTCAAATCCAAAAAAACAATATCAGAAAATAAATCTAGCGAACATAATAACAGACAAAACATTTGCGGGGGGCATATAAAATTGTGTATCGCTTAAATTTTTTATTTTTAACAAATTTTTCAGATTAATTAGGAAAAATTCAAAAAAATTCAGATTAATTAAGAAAAACTAAAAAAATTCAGATTAATTATAATTTAGAGTAGGTGGGCATATATCATCCCCCTTTTTCGGCGAAATAATTTAACCATGGTCGCGCGTGTTTCAACTTTTTCCACGATTGAATTTTTCAGACCTGCCGCTCGATCCTGCCTCTTATAAATTTCAATTTCAATTTGTGTATTGAAAAGATTCTTTAGCGCGGATTATCTGTTTGTTGCGACGATGTCGTCATATCGATATGACGACATTATCGTTCGCCGACACACCCATTCAAGAACAAACAACAGACGGATAACAATCGATAACGAGGTACAATACTATACCTGGTACTATGAAAGATGACAGCGACGCCGTTAACGACAGTCAGGTTGCCATTACGAAGACGAAGAAGACGACGACGGATGCAGTAGCAACAACGGCAGCGGCAGTAACGACAGCGGCAGATGAAACAACAACGCCAGGTGAAATAGTAGAAGATGAGATAAAAGAGCCAATTGAATATAATCCTCGATGGATGGGATATACATTAATTGCTTGCTGTTCACTTCTGAATTATATTTGTATATCAACAATTCCATCAGAACGTACTAGTAGGGATGCACTTGTTGGTGACGACAGTACTACCAGAAGGAATGATAGATTAGGTGCTTGGCCAGCAGTCTTTGGTGTGATAACATTTTTAATTCCTGCTCTTATTTTAATTCAAGATCGATCACAATCTCAATTTACATTCATTAAACAATTTCATTATACTAAAGTCAAACAAGGTTATTTTGAGGGTGCCATACTTTTATTTATGGTATTATGGTGGATAATTGGTGCTGCTATTATAACTAAACCAGGTGGTATTGCTTATCAAGCATCTAATATATATGTAAGTTCATGCTTTTGTTGTTGTCTTCCTTTTTTATAATTCTTGTGTATACTTGTGTGTATAAATATTTTTTGTACCTCTAACTAAACTCTATTTTGTTTTGTTCATTCAATTTTCGTGTATACACGCTCGTACTGTACGTACCGGCGTGTAGTATTCATCATGGATGACATTGTTCCTTTGTATATATACACTGAATTTATGGAGTGGTCCATCCGATAAAGACATACTGTCTGTCAATGAAATTGTTGGTGTTTCCTATACATTAAAAAGTTGGTGGATACTTTTTTTAAGTTCATGTGTCGTATTTGGTTGTTCAATACATTTACATATTCGGATTAGTTACTATTCAGACAATCAACCAGATACACTATTTGCTATTACCTTAGGTTTAGTATCAATGATTATATCATTATTTCATATATTAGTTCATTACAATGTCTTTACTGACAATAACAACAACAATAACACAACAGGTGGTAGTACTAGTACTAGTACTATGATGTCAATGAATATTCAAGAAGGTGGTTTATTTGAACTATTATGTAGTTTCTTTTTAATTCTTATATGGATAATTGGTGTTGCCATATTAACCGCTGATAATGGAATAGGAGCAACAATGGAAGGTAGTGAATGTAAAACTGATTTTAGTTCTGGTGAAACGTGGAACTCACCATCTTATAGTACTACTGATTCAAATTGTACTATTATTTTGTATTATGAAAATTCACAAGGACTAGTATCAAATTATACTGTACCGTGTGCAGAATTACCAAGAGATATACCTGGTAGTAATTTATATTATGGTGCTTGGATATGTTTACTATCATCCATTGATATTTCTTTAAAATGGAAGGCAGCACAGGCACTACGATTTGCATCTCAATCCCAAACACATGTAGCAGCACAAGAAACAACAACAACAACAGGTGTGCAACAACCAGCAGGGCAGTAACAACAACAACAACAACAACAAATAGAAGAGCAATAACGAAAAGGAAATTCTTTACAACAACAATTTTTGTTTCTCAAGAAAAAAAGCATTCAAAATATACTATTATCTGTGCCTCTAAAAATTAGTTCAGTTTTCTAAAGAATGAATTCTTCTAAATATGAATCTGAACGATAATCGACATAACACACACTATCAGAGATCTTGAATGGTGAATGTTTCTCTTCCTTCACTATTAGAAAACTCCCGACTTTTTTTCGTTTTTTGTTGGCTAGTGAACTTTCTATTGTTATGTGATGTTGTTTGGTGCAGCACTAAACCATTGAACATGACCAACTCTAGTGGACTCTAGTAGTCCTTTCCAAGTTTCTTCATTATCAGAGGACCATCCGACGCTTGACCTTGAATCTCGGCAAGCTCCTCTCCGTTTGAACATATCTTTAGCTGTCTGTAGTTCCCCTTGAATAGCAACCATTAGCACGCACTTCGAAGGCAACTTTTCTACGATATCAGTCTAAAAACAATAGAAGAATAGAGTGAGTGACAAATTTATTTTTGTGTCATTTGAAAAATTGCAGTATTCTCATAAGATCCAAAACTCACCACCATTGACTTAAATATTTCAAGAGACGCGTCTGTACCAGAGGTAGTGTCAGGATCGTTTTTCAGCACAATTTTTGACCAAACCAACTGCGCCTTACGACGACCAGTGATCCATGAAAGCATTGCCTTTTTGCAATCATTTGGAGAATCATAACTCAAGGCATGTGCGGCATTTGGGTTGTTGGTAATATGTGCTTCAAGCCAGGGGTTCGGGCCTATAAAGACAGTAGTACTTTTGGTCACGAATTGTTTCTGGAGCAACGACTGTCGATCATCGTCACTGCAACCAGGAACTCGCAAATCATCCCCCAGTACAGCCTTCAGGAGAGCAAGATCTAAGGCAGCTTGAGCATCCTCCTCGCTGCAATGGGACCCACCTTGAATTTTTCTCTTTAACAATAAACCGGATAGGTGACGTAACGAAAATTTGAATCGTCTCATCTTATCTGTTCGACTAAAGACCATCGATGTATCAACGACTCGAGGGTGAATATAATGCAATGCCTTCAAATCATTTTCCAACGAATGTCCGACTAGAATATCATTTGGTGTTAAATAACCTGCCAATGCGTATTGAACTTGTTCTATTCTTGTAGAAATAGGTTTCAGCAAATTAGGTGTAATCCCAGAATACTTCGTTACATAATCGACTATTCGATTATGTGGAAGTACTAGGCAATCTAACAATACGGTCGTTTTGGCACAATCTTTCGGACCAACGAATTCATCAAATTGTATAAGAGTGACCCGAGCTAGTTCTGACCCCACTGTTGTCATGACCATTTCACAATCTAGTCCGAGCACACGAATTGGGCTTTTACCATCATTGGCAACGTCGTTATCTGTTGTTGTCGTTTTGTTGTTGTCGAATTGATTCGTTGAAGAGGTAGATATCGGAGTACTAATGTATGGAGTTTCGTCCTCTTCCTTTTGATCTTGTACACGTACCCCAAATGTTTCGACAAACTTCATCGCCGTTTCTAATGAGATACTATCAGGGGACTCTAACTTGTCTGTTCTGAGGTCGACTTTAGTGTCGTTAGATATTGTCGTTTTTTCAGA
Organism: Fragilariopsis cylindrus CCMP1102; assembly: GCA_900095095.1. Classification (NCBI taxonomy): domain Eukaryota; phylum Bacillariophyta; class Bacillariophyceae; order Bacillariales; family Bacillariaceae; genus Fragilariopsis; species Fragilariopsis cylindrus. The sequence continues at coordinate 416,518 of FMBT01000293.1, forward strand.
TAACGGTGACAGCGGCGTCGGATAGCCTTGAGCAATACAGTCCTTTGATGAAAGTACCATCGTTTCTAAGCGCTCAATGAGATCTTTCATTGATGGAATAATATCGCTATTATTATTCTTTCCGATATTCGGCTTTTTTTTGTCCTTTTTTATGTTCGAAAAGTATAATAGACTTTCTGACATTGATTTAGGCATGTATCCTTGAAACCACTTAGTTGCGATCCCGACTTGAGTGTGTGGATAGCAATGATCTTTCGTAGTAGTGCTGTCTAGAGGAATGTCACTATTTTCAGTTTTCAGAGTTTTATCACTTCTTACTTTACTACATGATTCCAAAAAAAGTGAATACGATTCGATCTTATCGTGAGGAACGTGAATCTCCAATACAGCCACTTGTTCACACGTTGCAGGATTATGTATTGAAGCCCAATGGGGTATCGTAATGGTATCATTTTCCGCGTCTGCGTTTCCTCCTCCACTGTTATTGTCATCTCTACGTCGTTTCTTCGATGAAGAAGAATTGTGTGTTTGCTGTTTTCCTCCGTTAATTTTTTGTTGCAAGAGCCACGCCAACAGATCCCTATGATGTACTCCTTCTACCTTCTTAATATCTGAAGTTTTCTTTCGCAAATTGATCGATGGATAAGCTAATGGGTAGCAGTACGTGGTAGGATTCGATGGAGTGTCTTCTTTTGCGTCAACTTTTATCACAATAGAAGAGCTGACATCGTTCTTGTTACTAGCGCAAATCGGTCGCGTATTGTACTCTGTATTTCTATCGACTAGGACTTGGTATTCCTCGTGTTCCATTTGGGTCAACAGACCTGATCGTTCACCGTCGTTATGAAAATTTTCGACACGGTTCTTCAATTTCTTCAATTTTTTTCTGTCAATTTTTGACATTGGCGTTGGCGTTGGCGTTGGCGTTGATGTTGAAGGCGTTGGTTCCGATTTCGGTTCAGTCATTGTTGCTGTCATTATCGCTTATAGAGATCGATCGCTCATATATGATCGAATGAACTTCGAACTTGACTTGTGATGTCTACAAGAGTTTGTAAAGTACAGTACAGCATTCAGCATTTAGCATTCAGTAATATATACGGTAATTGAAAAAAATTGCCTTTGTTGGTGGTTGTGAAAAGCAAGATTTGGTCGCGCCGGGACTCAGTCTGCCAGCTGTCCTTCGTATGCGGAGGACCCTGAACTTTAAAACAACAACAAAAAATAGAAAACTAACCATCACACATCACATTATCATCGGCTAATATATAACCATAACGTTACATATTGCATACTTGCATTGAAACAGCAATCCTAGTACCCTCGCACTTGCTATAGCGTAGCTTTAGTACCAATTCACAATGGCGGATGAGACGATAGATAGCTCCGTCATCGATAGAAGTGGACGTGAATTTTTCCTTACAAAAGCTTCAAGAGCTGGAGGCCCTGTAACATGTGTTGCATTTTCACCATCGAAACCATCAACCCAACCAAAATATGATGACAATTATTTCTTCTTTGTGGCACAAGGCCCATATCTAACGCGTTATAAGAATCGGGGAGCTACAGATGATGTCGACATCGATGTCGGTGCCAATATTAACGTCGGTGCCACGAACAATCCACAACAGCTACTAGTCTTTACTGAAAACGGTGGACAGCAACGAGGAGGAGGTTCTATCCACGGTATTCATTTTCCTGAAAATGTTACGTCGAAAGCGAAAGCAGGGAAGACTTTTACACCATGGGATTCAATTGTATACGGAGGAAAGCGACTGGCATTTTGTAGTCTCCTAGGTGGTGGTGGTTGTAATGACGGCTCTACGTCGAATAGTAAAATTGAACGTCGGGATGTTATTCTATCAGAAGCAACTGCAAAAACGGAAATAAATAGAAATTCGTTGTCGCCAACATCGCCATTTCTTGAACTAGGTGATTGGATATGGAATGTGAAGACGTTTTCTGTCGACGACAATGATACAGATTCTACAAATAAAATGAAAACGACTATGGTGGTAGGTTATGCTCGACACATGCTAGAAGTATGGAATGTAGAGGAATCCATCACGGACATCGAGGTTGGTCATAATGAGTGTATCAATGATAGTATTGAACCTAGTAGACGCACTGCGATTCTTTCGACTTGTTTACGTCGTTTCTTCCTGAGTCCATCCACTGTTGTTACATCCATGGATTTTATTTTTGTGAAACAACAAAATCAACATGACACGATTTCTACTCAAGGAGATCACAACGAAAACGATACTCTATGGATTGCATCGGGTACGTCTTTTCATAAGATATGGATATCATGTATTCCTATGAATGATATCATCAACCCCTCAATAATAGAGGAAGAAAAGGAGCAGTGCAATAATCGAATGGATCTTACAAGCTCGTCGAGTCCAACCCCAAAAAAATATTTGCTGGAAGGTCACGTTGGGGTTGTTCACTGTGTCAGATGGTTTAATGATGGTGGCGTCATATCTCTAGCATCGACTTCAGATGATCGAAGCGTTCGAAAATGGGTCTGGGATATAACTCAACAATACTGGGTTGAAAAATGGGTAGGATGGGGACATTCGGCAAGAGTTTGGAGTGTCGCGATGGTCAATCCTGCCTCACCTAATGAACAACATTCTACTCCATCAGATCTGACGTCCACGTCGTCTTCATCGGCACCGTCTCCGTCGTTACCTGTACTTGTATCTGTCGCTGAGGATGGAACTGCTAGAGTCTGGTCCACTGAATCGGGAGAGACCATGGCCTGTATACATCACTCTACGACTTTAAGGACCGTTGACACACGGAGTACAATAGATGGCGGAATGATGGTAATCGGTACAACGGATGGAATATCAGCCATGTATGATGTCTACAATCATATTTCAGGAGAAAATCGGTTCGAGGTCCCCATTCCCGACGACCGACCACAAGAAATCATTGACAAACCAAGTAGCGATGATATAGAAAGTGTCGTTACCAGCATAACACATGCTGAAGGGGAGGAACAGAATGTTGATAAGCTACAAACTAAAAAAAAGAAGAAGAAGAAAAAGAAGAAGATCCAATCACAGGTTATTCTTGGAATGAAATGCTGGTGTGATGTGACAAAGAGTAGCACGCCACAAGTAATTGTTGCAACACGACAAGGAACGCTCATGTCGTTGAATATCGATACTCAGGATTGGCATATTCTTGGACCATGGTGGGAAAAATATATTGGAGAAAGACATGGAATCCAAGCCAGCGATGGATGCTGCATGGCAGTACACGACACTATGTGCGCAGTAGCGATCGGCACCACACGGGGAGACATTGTACTTACGTCATTCCAGAAATCGAAGGACACGAATAGCACCATACTTAAGGCACGCGGCCTGAGAGGAGTTCAAGGTTTGAGCTTTATAGACTCTACTTGCCTTGTATCCTTTCATGTCCAGTCGGTTGCTTTATGGAATATGGATTTTGAGAACGTAACTAACACAGCAGAAGTAGAGCCAAATATCGTTCTCAAGCTAGAAACAAAAGGAATTCCTCTAAGTTGTGCATACGATAGAGTTAACCACCGTGTCGTTGTTGGAGACAGTAGGGGAAATATCGTATATTTCAATACAAAAGATATTGATCACATGAAAGGAGGTCTCATCGAACCTATAAGTAGGATTCCTAGAGTGCATCAAAAGCAACATGTAATGTCGATAAAATGGTTAAATACAGACACCATTATATCTGCTGGAAACGATGGATGTATACATATTTCGTACTTGGACGGAGATTTCTTCCGAAAGGGCTGGAGTTATCCTGCCCCATCCATGAATGGAATCACCGCGATAACGCATTCTTCAGGACCGATTATCGTCGCTGGGTACTACGGAAACGTATTTCGTATGCTGGATACAAGATCGGGATGTGAATTATTTCGAGCTGACACTGGTGGAAGACAGAGGATCCTTGATTACAGAGTCAATACTAGGAATAACATTCTTGCTGGAATACCCCTGGGGTACCAGTTGGCAGTTTGCAAGGGCCTGAAAGACGGATCTAACAATCTTTTCGTTCAGCATTCTTCAATACACCCTCGCCGTGATGAAGCGAATGGGGTCAAGCTACACGTTGAAACTATCTTTGATTCGACTTTTTTCACTCTGACTAACCAAGAAATTGTATTTCTGGTTACAGTAAGCGAAGACTGTAATTCTAGAATATCTGCATGGAGGAAGGGGCGTATAATAGATTCTGTGCTCTTGACACCACAAGAGAGTTGTTGTCGATGTGTCGCCATAAGTAAAGTTGACGAGAAATCAGTGGTATTGGTAGTAGGTGGTGGAAAGCTTACTTTGCAGTTCTTTCTAGTCAAGGAACGAAGTAACTTTGGTATAATAAATTCAACCCGAGATTTAGACATCACCTTCATAGGCAATGGTTCAACGTGGAAAAAAGGAGCTACTATCGATCATAGAATTAATGCAGTAAGCGCGATTCCATTGCTCGGCGGTGAACATCGATCCCACCTTGTTGTTGCCGGTGACTCAGATGGCGGTTCTCATATCTTTCTAGTAACCGAAGACGGTAGCGATGGTTGCAAGAATATACGCAGTCTTCTCGTTCCAACCATGAGTGAGAGACCAATACTATGTATCGAGACGTTAGCCATAGGCAATCGAATATTGATAATGATGGGTAGTACTGGTGGAGACATAGCAATTTTTGATTTACCAGCCTCACTTTCTCAGCTTGAAGACCTTTGTGAAGGTTCAAATTGGTGGTATCCGATTGGAGGGTACGAGGGACATCAGATGGGAACCAATACGATTTGTGCACAGATATTATCCATGGAAATCACGAAGAACAGGATGAATGCTACTGTATCAATTGTTACTGGAGGCGATGACCAAGCACTGTGTATAAGTCGACTTAGCTTGGAACAGATCGACGATTGCGATACTCGTCTCAAGCTTGTACGTGATGCTGATATCAACGTAATACCAGAAGCAAGCTTTTCTGCTATCAAAGGTGTTTCTGTTGTGAACTTTCGTGATCAAAAATATCTTTTGGCGGTTGGATACAGCCAACAACTTTCTGCTTGGAGGTTTCATAACAAAGACGACATGTCACTTCAATGTAAGTCACGGGTGTCCGTTGATCTTGGAGATATCAATTCTCTTTCAGTTTACCAACCTTCAGACAACTCCACCTGCTTTGTTGCAGTATGTGGTATGGGAGTAGAGATGTTTCAACAAGGTTAGTGAATATCCATTTAAAGAATTATAGAACGCGGCCAGTTTAAAGTTGACTCTATTTTAGCTTTTATAGTATGGTTCAAATTTTCGACAACTGCATTTACTATTTACATATTTGATCATTGTTGCTGCACTCTCGATGGTAGAAATCTTGTGATACGGGCACACGGGTATATCCTCTTTATCATTGTATTTTCAGCTCGGAAATATGAAAAATTTCGATATTTTTGATTAGAGTATTCTCAGCGCTTTTCTGTAATGGGATACAAAAGTATCTGTTATAGTTCTTCGTACTCATGTGGCCGACCAGGGCCTCCATTCTCCTTCTTGCCCTCTTCTTCATTGTGTCCTCCTTTCCTTCTCCATATTATCTTCGTCGTCGTCATCATCATCATCATCATCGTGTTCTTCCTCCCCATTATTGCTCTCATTTTTCTTGTCAACGTCTTTGTCTTCGTCGTGATCACCAGCAACATTATCGACTTTGTTCCAGTATACTACCTGATGGCTACTATTACACTCGAAACAGCTCCTCCGGCATCTCACCAAGAGCGTAGTATCTTCATTGTTCGCACTGCATCCATCCTGTTCATTGATCAATCGCATGCATTTGTCAGTGGACATCTCGTCTTGGCAGTCAACACGAAGAACGAGTATATCAAATTCAGAAAGAATATCCATTGGGTGTACGATGACGGGACTGTTGATTTTGTTGTCGTTTTTTTGGTGGTTTATTTCGTTTTTATCGCGATTATGCAGTGGTAACATAAAATAAAGAGAAATGGGTAAGCAAGCATGCATATTTAATTTAATAAATATCAAGTGATAGTATTCAGTATAAATAGACTAAAGCAGTACCTACTCGAACCATCCACCACTAGATTTCATATCATGTATTTTGTGATCCTTGTATTCCCCTATAAACGTAGCATATCTACAACATGATCTTGTTCAACGAAAGGTTTCGTCATGACTTCGATTAAGTGGATGAGTTCGTCTAAACTTTCGTTTATATTATTAAAGTAATTCGTCCGTCTCGAGGCACGCTTTCTTTCCCAGTTTGACATTGATGACCAATCAGGCGATTGCCATACGTTAGCAACTGTTGTACCATCACGGAGAATAGCATCGATACGGTATGATGTTCTAGTAACAACAACATTCGTATACATGGACCAATCTCCTCCCTGCGAGATACCCAGATGCGATAGAAAGGGAAGGAAATATATTGAAAAAACTTCTTCTCGTTGAACCAAAACTGGTTCAAGTAGGGAGTGAATTGTTTCGGAGCGAACTTCATGAAATATTCAAACGGCATTGCATCGATTGATAGCAACAACACAAAACTAGCAACGAAAATGTTAATCATAGCTTTCTTGAAAAATGTAATACATATATCATTCTTATTTTGAGTTTCTGATCGGATGAACTAGTTGTTTTTGTATGGTTGCTTTCATTCTCATTCTTATACTCATTCTTATTCTCATTCTCATTCTCATTCCCATTGTACCTACCACTAGTACTATTATCAGGATTGTTATTTTCATTACCATTACATTACCATTACCATTATCATTTCCAGCATTATTAGGATCAGTATCATCAACGTTTTTATTATTAGTAGTGGGTTGAATCAGAAATACGGTCAATCCTAGGCAACTTAGATTCAAACATGTGCATATTCATCGACAAATCTATCCCAATGTGCAAAAGAATCATCATGCAACTGATATTTTTCTCAAAGCGGGGACCCATACAGTCCAGTAGCAAGTAGACTCTAAAAACAAGGCACTCCAGCATAATATCTTAAGTGGTCCGTATGACGCGAAGAGAATGTCTGGGTTCAATATTCCAGGATAATCTCAATACCGTACGTTAAACGATAGATAGCCGACCCGTCTTTCCAAAATTCTTCGGCAGTTTTCCCAATGAAGCACCCATATAGATTAATACAACTTCGATCTGGAATATCCGAAACGGCCACATCGGCCACGACGACGCTGTTGTGGATGAGATATGACGTCCCCATCCGTCATATATTGTACAATGATGCAGCGGAAAGAAAAGTAGAAGAAAGCACCATAGACGAAACATCGAATCTTCTCCATCCCATATCAGAACATTATGATTGTGAAAAGAAAGCATATTTATGTATAGTCCCAGTAAATGAAGACGAGGAAAATTGTAATACCAATAAGGAGAATCAATCCATGTATAATTCCTACACAGTATACGATCCAAATCAAGGTCGCACTTTCCGGGGCTAGTTGGAACAAAGTCCAGCTATTATGATCCGTAAGCTCATAATTGTTTCGAGTCACACGATACGGCAAGATGCCACGCTGTGGTGAAAAGAAATAATCAAGATCTTTGATCAAGAATATCCGGTCGATAAGAAATAAAATTATGAAACCAATTCGGATATATCCAGCAATACGGCAACCATCAACTGTGGTTCTGGAATGGAAGAAGGATTCCCATGCTTTGGATAGGAATGACAACATAGTATAGTCATCTTCGTCTCTTTATTTTTTGGAATGATTTGTAGCTACTTCCTCCAGCGAGCGCAAAGTGTCGCGCGGGCTATCGTGTGGAAATTTTTAACGTGCATTTCACACATGCTAATTTGGTCTATCAGATTGCCAATTTCAGCAGGAAATATTTAACCTTTTGAATGTTGATATATGAAGTCTGTGTAGAATAATAGTCTAGATGGAACCTTCAAATTTTGAAAGAAATTGTTTATTGATAGAGTTACACACAGTTGAATGATGAATAGTTTTTACTAGTATTTGCTAGTTATTTTTTGGGCATTATTTAGTTTTTTGAGTGATAGCGTGTTAATAACACGATAAATGTTTAACTGATAGCCCGCGCGACACTTTGCGCTCGCTGGAGGAAGTACAAGTACACTTACTCCAATAACGTTAAATCAGAAAAAACTTGATGCTATGACAATTAGTAGGTCAGTCGTGTACTAAATAAACACGTTTGAAATCACGAACTCAAAAAGCATCGATAATGATACTTCGAAGTAAGTAGGAATCTATAGTATTTATGGCAGATGTCGCACCTGCATTTATTTTACCACATCGAAAATTCAAAAGTATTGTATTGTAGAACCATGAAGCTTATATCCGTAGCCCTTTTGTTGGCTTCTTTCCCATCTGCAATGGCACAGACCAACTCGACTGCCAACCAAACCATCGCCAATGTCACCAACGCCACTACCCCTGCCAACTGTCCCTGCTTGTTTGATGGAAGCGATGACGACGACTGCATTGTTATGGCTCGCTAGATGGAGACCTCAAGGCATGGCCCACGGCTGATCAAACCTGCTTGGATGCCTACATGATCAAAGTGGACGCTCCCGATCCCACCCTCACCTGCTCGTCGGCGAATGCCTTTGTAAATGCACTAAAGTTGGGAGCTCTATCCAATAGTAAGGCCAAATTTGGTTTGGGCATTCCATATGGAGGATTTTTTGACGAATCCACCGTGAATTCCGACATTCCTGTTTTGAAGGATACCATCCCTATTTCCGGCACATCGTACGATTGCAAGTCTTCCGAAAGCACTTGTTACAATGCCATGAAACCATACTTTGAATCGGACAGCGATGGCATAAAGGAAAAGAAGGAGGTCTGTGACAAGTTGAAAGGTGACGTCTTGGTGGCTAGAGAAACCGAACAGTCTATTGTACGAGTGCGAATTTGTGCCGAGTACCGAGAACCTGCCACTATCCTTTCGGCCTGTTCGGATATGTTTGATGCCATGGAAGGTGATTTGAAGAAATTTAATGACAAGACTTGTGGTGGCTTTGGAACTGGACCAGGAAGCCGTACATTGCCCGGCTGCGGAGGAGCATCGCGCTCGTCCCCTGCATCGAACCTGGAGAGAAGTTTCAGTCTGGCAATGGCATTTGCCGGTGGTGTCGTAGGATTGCTGCTCATGCTCGCATAATAAGCAAATAAGAAGCAAAATAATGTAGTCCCATCAATTTGTGTAAAAGAAGTATGATATTATGTGTGGCTTGATAAGAGCGAATGCGAATGGATAAGCTAGAGTTTCATAGAATGATAGATGAACTATACTCGTATATAATAAATAGTATAAGACAATTAGACTAATCGTCATTTTGAAAAAATATTAAAAAATAAGCATCTCTCTACATACTCAATACATAATCTATTTCGACATTCCCGCAGGATAAGACTTTGTGTTTAGTTAGTTGGTAAGACCAAAAACTCGACTTTGAAGTTGATTGCTGTAGTTCTGCTTTCCAAGTCGAAGTTGCCATACTTTGAGGGCTGTAGTCAAGAAGCCATAGTTTTTGCTGACGGCATGCCTATTTTCATTACTTCTTTCTTGAGGATGTAAAAAGTTTCGATACAGGCGTTGACAATTCGCCTGTCGCGTCCGAATACTTTCGGGTGTGATGGTTCTTAAAATTCGGGGCAGGTCCACGATCCGAGCTTGACTAACTCTAATCACACAATCGTCCCAATCTACTTCTGGGAAAAATGGTGTGACAATTTCAGGAAGTAGAACTGGGATTGAACCAGCGGACAATACCTCAGTGAATCGAAAGGATGTGACGTGTGAGCCACCAGGACAATATGCAAATGTTGAGTTGACCATCAAGTCGTCGAAGTTGTTTTGTGACGGATTATCATAAGGGGCAAATGTTACTGTATCCCCCCATAATGTCTTATGCTTGCATTGAACGTCAATAGCTACATCTGATTCTTCGTACAAGTATTCTGCTGCTAGCCATCTATGTTGATAACTGTTCATTTGGAGAGTAATTGAGTTTGTGTTGAATGTAACGAGTGAGAGGAAGTAGAAGGAATTAGATCAGGGTTTATTGAGTTCCGTGCGAGAGAAGATTTGATATATATGTAAGGGAGAGAGAGAGAGAGAGAGAGAGAGAGAGAGAGAGAATAACACTTACTACGGTTGCAGTGTATCCTGGATAGACCCTTTAAAAGTTACTAGAAATTTTCGTGGTCGGTGCAAGTCATCCAGTATTCGAGGATCAGGTAGGTTTGAACTCGTCCATAAAGCGGGTAGTGGAAGAGATATATCATATCCGGTACGGATTTGAGAGCCTGTCATGACGACAGATCCTAATGAAGACATATCAAAATGAATATTTTCTTCTATTGGTTTAGTTACGCCGTATACGTAATGATTGACACCTAAGTTCCAGGAGGGAAATGTCTTGACTTTTTTAAGATCATCAACATGGCAGATCAATAAGCATGCCTCACGAGGATCATCGACGATACGTATCTTAGTCTTAATAGGAATGGTAGAATCCTTGATATCGGAGGAAGAAAGACTCGCGTCATTCAGAGCCTCTTCTAAATCAACGAGAGCTTGACCAGTATAGGCAAAAATTGGAAGGGGTTGTATTAGTTTTTGATCATTGATTGTACCGTTCGTTTTAATAGCAGTGCATCTATCCATATCAAAGCATGGTTTTGTTAATCCTATGCATTGTGGTTGTTCGTATTCTACCTGACGAACCTTACCGACTCCATACGAAGTTATTAGTCGTACTGGATGAAGATGATTGGAAGTGGGATCGTATGTACTAGCCGATCGGGGTTTTGGTAGATCCCAGCCTTGAAATTCAAATGCGGGACATTTTCCTCGACGATGCAGAACTCTACAATCCTCCCATCTCCTACTTGATTCTAGATTATTTTGTTGTTGTCCACTACCACAGTCCCGACAAATCCATTTTCCAGAAAATGACGCTCTTGAAAAGAAAAATATCCATGAGAGTACCTTATTGGTATAAAAGAAACTGGAAGGTTGAAATATGCAACTCTTTCCTGTTGTGAGAAGATCTTTCTCACCGTAAACTGACCCTCCATGCGATGGTTTCAGTCGTTCCCAGCCATTTATTATACGTGACGATACTGCTGTTGTGATGATAGCATCTGTTGGTAATAATGTTGTGCTTTTTTCTATTGGAATGGAGAAAGCCTATCAGCTGTAGGATCGAGATGGTGATGCTTCCGATCAAGGCTCGAACTGTTAAGATGATCGTCACGATTAACAACAAGAGGGGTGTGTATTTCAACCGTCTCCTTCGTGGTCGTCTTCTCGTTATCGTTTCACGATAATTTTGTGATAAGTAGGACGGCAATACCATTGTAAAAATTAGAGATCTATCATGCGGTATTAGAGACCCTTTTTTCTAATTCTTATCAAAAAACTCTGTGTCAGTTATCAATTCATTGTCGTCATTACATGATCGTCGTTACTAGTAACTTTCAACTACAATACCGTATTGTTATAATAAGCGTAGTCGTCAAATTTCATCGTCGTCGTCGAAATTTAAATGACAAACATTACTCTACTATCATGTTTACAACTTAAGTGTAGTCTACTGAGTCGAATAAAACATACGGAAAAATAATACGACGGTCCGATCATCGTTTCAACATATATTATGATATCATGTTGAAATTTAGTGTAGTCGACTGAGTCGAATAAAACATGATCATATCATGTTTTGATAGATATCCACGTTTCACCAATTAACTATGAGTATCTTCATCCGAAAACCCCAAAGAATTAAATGTTGACTTGATGAATAAACATTAAACATACAATGTAACCTCTCTTTTGTGTTTTCCAACGGTCTATCAAAATTCAATCCCGTCATTAAAAAAAGAATGAAGACGAAAGGAGCTTTCCTTCTAACTTTTAATTAACTTTAAAAATATAAGAGAAACGTTGTTTGTCTCTTTTTCCCCGAATGCGTTGTTGTTCAATTGAATCGTACAGCTGGTCGAGCGACCGATAAAGACTCGCTTACCTGAAAAGTGTTTGCACTCAATAGATATCGATTCTTTTCGGAATTGGCTGCCTTCGTGGGCGACAACTAGTCTAAAAAGAGCATAAAGAAGATAAAAGACCAATATTTTCTCTTCAATACGCACTTTCTTCCCAGACAGTATCATAATAACTATTACCATTAAGCCGACAACAGTTAGAACACTTGAGATCAATGAAATCAAGAGATGAGCAGCGAAAGTAGTAGTGGGGAAAATGAAATGAGTGTAATGAAGAAAACAACAAGCCGAATGTCGATTCGCCAGCCCTTTCGGTTCCCTCCTTAGGGGCTGCGTCCTATTGTTCTTCTCCTGAATCGTCCCCAGAAGATAAATCAAAAAGTCTCCCAACACGACGAGCCTTATTTAAGATGAGCAATGAGAATATTTCTCCAAGATATGCGTCTAGCGTTCTAATCGATGGCTCGACTTTGAATGCTAGCTCCGTCGTAGGCGGAGAGGTCCTTATTGATGAAGAAAATAGTATCACGGACGCTGCTTCGATCACTTCATCGGAAGCCACAGCCATCCCCTCTTGGAATCTCAGCACAAAAGACGCAACAGAAAGCAATTTCGAAATCCCACTGAATTACTATATGGCATCAAAACCAAGCTCTTTACTATCACCCTCGTCGTCGTTAGCATCGGATCGGATCCATCCTTTGAGAGAACGTCGAACAGATATAGTCTTTGACGAGACTAAACCTGACTGTTTTGAAAATGTGGTGGATAAAGAGAACAACCCTCTTCAGGCTAACCAGACGAAACAGTCTCCTCTGATGATGGAAGAGCCACCTGAGGAAAGTATATCCTGCAATCCTACTCTTAATCTAACACCGGTGCAACTAGCAGAGATAATTGTCTCCTTCGGTCAGACGGCTCGTCAGCGATATCAAGACTTTGGACAGAGAGAAACGAGCTCTGAAACACACTCCCCAATTAAGGTTGTTGGATGTACATCAGAAGAGCATATATTAGAGTCACCGCCTCCTATTATGACATCAAGTCATTTGAGCGAAAGCAGTAGCGAAAGTGACAAGAGTCACGACAGCTCCGGTGGTGAGGTACCTCGAATTCAATCCCTAGAGAGAGAATGCAACGCCCTGAAGAAAAGTATCCAAAAAGATGCCTCGACAATTTTGAACCTTCATTGGGCAGTAAATGCTCAAAAACAGCTAAATTCGTTGAAGGAGGATGAAATAATGGACAAGCAAACTGATCTCCAAGTTTTAGAAGAACAAATCGAAAGGCTAAAGAAGGAACGCGATGATCAAACTGAAAGAGAAACGGATTTTGCTGAGACAACTAGCATTCTTAAAGAAGAGCTGGATAGAATGACCTCGAATTCGGGACCATCGTTTGATAGAATTAAGAGCGTAAGATTCGAAACGGAGTTGAAATCGGCAGCCTCCCGAATTGAAGAGCAACATAATCGAATAAAAGAACTTGAATCTGTCCTAAAAGAAAAAGAAACAACAACCTTTGGTTTGCAGACCAACAACGATCGGCTAAATGATGGTCGATTCAGAAGCGGACCTGTAGATGAACAGGATCTTCAACCAGAGGATGCAGAAGAAGTCTCGGAGATCATGAAGATACAATCCTTAATCCATTTTCGACTACTACGCTCTCTTGGGAAGTCCGAAGTACCCTGAAGAGAATTTTGGAGCGATTGGAAGCCATGGAAAACGATAAGGCAGAGATAGTATGCGTGTTTACGGAGCAATTGAATAAGAACAACGAAGAGATGGAAAAAGTCCGAAGAGTTTTACAGCTCGAGTCACAGCGGCAAGTGCGTCAGAGTTATTATATCGGAAGATCCAGAAGCGATTGAAGTAATGTCATTCGAAGACAGAAGTTTGATAAACGAAGATTCAGAAAATCGAACGAGCTGGTGTTGTGAAATTGATTTATTGGGTTAACAAAAATTCTAGTTTAAGGCGTTCATTATTTTATGAAATATTTTATTACTTTTTGTTCTTGTTGCGTTTGGATGCCTTCGATTTTGCCTTCGATTTTTGTATTGCTTTGCTAGCACCTGCGGCAGATATCTTCACATCTCCACATATCGCTTGTACCCATTCGTTGTCAGCTACATTCTTGATGAGACCGCGACAATGCTCAGGTACAGCCGATTCTCTGAGGAACATGTCAATACACTGTTTCGAGGCCTTGCCTCGCTTCATGTTGCCAGGCGTTAGTTTGACCCTATACGCGTATTTTGACAAGGATTGGTAGGGTGCACATACCGGAACAGCGAATAGTATCAAGTCTTCGCCAAGCGGCTTCCCTGTTAGTTTGTCGAGTTCAGCAGTATCATCTACAGCATCTTCTTCTTCGTTATTTCCCTCGATAATACCTTCTTCAGATAATGTATTTTTCCATGATTCTTGCTCGGCCGTTTTTTCGGCCTTATTCTTTCTTTTGCCATCGTACCCATCGGATTCTTTCCCAAGGTCCTCGTGTCCAAAGCGGAGTATTACCCGAATAATACCAGCCAAACTTGCACTAAAATTGTCAATTCTACAGGATTCCTTCAAGCTAAGAAGCCGGTTGGCAGCTGCAACCATTTGTGCCTCCAGTTCGAACGATTTTAACTGCTCCAAAACGTCGCCATCAAATTTATCCCATTTGACGATTGAAATGCCGTCAGAATCTACTACCGTGACACATTTGGCAAGCGAATCTTGGACCTGTTGTGGTAGTTGTGTGGCAATAGCAGCAGCATCTTTCGTTAATATAGAAATGGTCTCTGCAGCTGCTTCTCTTCCTTTGTCACTGATCTGGGGTGCCTTTTTCTTTTCTGTCTTCTTGGACTTTTCTCCGGCATGTAGCGCAATTAGGGCAAGTTCTCTATCTTCCTCATCTTGGTCTGCGTATTTCTTGGCCATACGCTTGAGTTTGGCTTTCTTACCCCGTTTATGGTTCGTTTGCTTCGTTGGTGCTTCTTGGACAATCACGGAAGATCTTTGAGATATGAGATCCTGCTCTTGTTGTATAATGTTTCTTTCCTCTTCAGCTGCGCGAGCAGCCTCAAGGGTTCCGTATTTCTTTATTTGTCTTCTATCTTTGGCGGAAAGGCCTTTCTTTTTCGGTAATGATTCCTGGTCCGTATTAGTCATAATTTCGTCACTGTTGACATCTTGAATTGATATTTCAGTTTCCCTATCATGTACTTGGATGGTTTCTTTGTTTTGTAAATCATTTGTGTTTTCTAGAGAATCGTTCTGAATTACATCATCGGACTCGTTAGCTTTTAGTAAATCTCGAGCTTCTTTCGTTGGTTCTGCCTTCTTAGATTTTGTACCGAGGTTTTTTTCTGGCTTCTTCAAGCTTACAGCCTCGATGTCATTATTCAATGGTTCCTCTTTCTCTTCTTCTTGCTGTATCAAAGCAAAGTCTCTCCGTTCATCTTTGTGGCGAAGAAATGAGTCTTCATCACCCAACCGAAATAGAACAGCGAGACCCATTTCTAATTGCGTTGGTGGCAAGAAATTCTTTTTGCCACGTATCATGAAGGACCCTACTGTTAAATATTCGCCAGTTGGTGCTGTCTTAGATACCTGATGAGATTCCACCCACCAGGAACTGGTTACCATTCGAGAAGACCATGCGGAAGACCGACATATTGTAAATTACCTGCCTCTCGTAAGGCCTGACTCGATAGTGGAATCGGAGATGTTTTCCCTGTTTTTAGATTACGTTCTCGTTTGGCTCGTAAAATACACGAGGCAGCTCCGTGTACGTCGGCATGGAGGTAGGCATCTCCTGCTCGCAAGTAGCGTTTGACCAGTTGTTCGTTTTGTTGAGCATCCCGACCACCAAGCACGAGGTAATTATCCGTAGTAATAAACCAGTTGAATTTTTCGAACCACAAAGCTTTTCGTTTGGTTTTTAGAGAAATGTGAGATTTATTTTTTTGCGCCTCCAACATTTGTCGCTTGGCGTTCTCTTCTGCTGCATCCAGTGCTTTTGCATTTTGCTCCATGGTCTTTTTTGACTTTTCCTTGCTAGCACGGTACTTTGCAAACAATGCCTTCGCGTTCCCATGAGCTGTCTCATTCAACGACACCCTTACATTTTGAAAGCGGGATTTGCCTTTTTCGTCGTCGTCGCCGTCATCCTCATCTTCACTATAAGGGCATCCACTCGAACCAATCGCAATACCATTTCATCATGTTCCAGATCAAGTTGATGAATAAGCATCGCCACAGGGTTATGATTTTGTCGAGCTTCTAAATCTACTAAATCTTCCAATTGTTCCCAGTCCATTCCACTATCAAGGGCCGAGTTGACTACTTGAAGTGCCTTTTCCACCATATCGGCATGTATTTCAACCAGCTGTGCCTCTTCCTGTAAAGATTCTTGCTGATCAATAAGTGACTCAAACCGTTTTTCTTGATCGAGTCGAATTTTTTCAAGTCGCTGTTCAGCTTGTAACTCCTGTTGTTCAGCCCGCAGTACCCTTTTTTGTAAATCCAAGTGGGAAAAGAAGGTATCAACAGCCAGATCGAAGGTACTATATTCTAAACGTGGCATCGATTCGTGTTGCTTCAAAAGATGTGGTTGAAACTCCAATAATATCTTGTCGTCAAAGGGAGATTCGTTATCCAACGAAGAAGGCTGCTTTGGATTATTCTTGGCTTGTATAGAACATATCCCTTAGATGGTCGTTTTGAATATTGTTCAGGATTCTCTTCCCCTCGGATTGCAAAACAGACTGCAATACCTTCCATTCCTCGCTGGTTGTCAAATCGCGAGGATATTTGTTTGTCGCTATCTTATCAACGCTAATGGTTTCTCCTCCCCATAAATTGGCACATCGTAGACAATGCTCTATCAAGGAGGGTCCATAGTGTGAGACTCCTGATGACGATTTCATTAATAGCATCTTCCATGCATTTTGACTGGTATTATTATTTTTTTTTTCCCTTTATTTTTCTTCTTGCTTTGTTCCGTATCTGGTATAGAATCTAATTGTTTTTGAAAATTAATAAACCATTCGTAAGGATCAGAAGACGTTAGTAGAACCTCGTTATTCTTTACCTCCGAGCTTGCACCGACGCCGTCATCTGTATCTGCATCGTCGTCGTTGTTATCGTTGTTGATTGTCTTCGTCATGGTAGTCGCATATGTAACAGGATACGCATGCCCTACCTTGACTTGGATGATCTCTTTGTTTCCATTGCTAGTCGACCCATTGTTACCATTGTCATTCTTCTTGTCTTGATCGATGTTAGAATCTACCGCATCTTCATTTTCCTCTACTTTTTTGATTACATTGCTGTATTCATGGCTACGTAACAACGACAAAATTGTGTAATTATTATCCGTCAAAACAATATTACCTCGTGCGTACAATTCTAACATCAACGAATGCCGTTGAGCGTCTCCACTTCCGAAGACCAAATGTACCACACGGTCCATCGTTCCAAGTTGTGTAACTTGTTCAAGTCGTAATCCTCGTATATGTTTCCGCAACTTGGCACAGAATTGTGACGGCATACCAGGATTAGAAGATTGCGCAGAAGTATGGAAACGCACACCAGATTCAAGAAGGAGTAGTAAATTTGACGAGTCCTTATCGACGTAGTCCTTGTCATTGCTATTATTTGCTTTATTTGCTCCAGAAGTTTTGTCATTCGTAGACGATCGCTTGTCGAGTTTGAAAATATAGGTATCGCTATTGGGTCCATCGTAAATGTTGATGACGCGTCGTCCTAATGCGACACGATTCCAATGAGCGACCATCGCGGCGACATCAAGGCCATCGAATCGTACTTTGGATTTCATTTCTTTCTTTCTTTCTTTGTTATTGAATGTATTCAGCAAGGCAAGGTATTCAGCAGTGTCGCTTCGATCGTTGTGGTGGTATAAAAAAATTATGAGTGGATGTTGCTCAAAATAATGGTTCATGGTTCATGTTTCAATGTGTGCGTCAATATATATGGTAATGCTGTCAGCCGATGACGACATGTACTGAAATAGTTCTAATTGACTCACTCCCGCACCTCTACTTTCATACTGCCTCTCTGTCAATACCACCATTCTATATATGCAAACATTTACATCCAATTTTGAATTGTGTTCAGTGATTTTCGTTAGAAGAAGTTGGAATTGAATCAACTACATTTAATATCATTAGTTATTCCATTTTCAATTATCTTCGTAGCAGAAAAAGCAATTTGCAAGAAAAAATAATGATTTTGCTAGTATAAGAGTTCCCACCCTATAGGAGAGCTCGTGCAGAGTTATAAGTTATACAGCTATTTGTTACTAGGCATCATTGCAGTGAGCAATGTTGCTACTTTTACTTGCGAAGATAAATAAGCTGACAATTCGTTATCATTGTGCGCAAGTTGTTATAGAAGCATAATGGCAATCGCTATCTATAGTAATTCTATATGATATATTGATACGATAATCAATTTCGATTATCATCATTCAGCGACTGGTCTTGTTCCTACTACTTCTTGGCTTTCTCACAACTGATCTTGGACTTTTATGGGATGATTTAGGAAGAGAGCTACTTTCTTTACCGTAATCGTCGTCACTATCGTCATCATTACTATCACTATCGTCATCGTCACTATCTTCGTCGTCGTCACTATCGTTGTCTACATCATCAGATAAATCATCACTATCATCATCATCATCATCATCATCCTCATCATCTTCATCTAGATCTTCGTCATCAGACAAATCAACGTCTTCTTCGTCACTATCTTCATCAAATAATTTATCATATTTTTTGGTTCCGTCTTCATCCAACAAACTAAACAGGATATTACTTAAACTAGCTTGTGTATTTTCAACCGCCTCGATATCTATACTTGTGTACATGATGATAGTTCTAATAAAACGTTCCTGTACGCGTTCTGGTAAAAGGCTCGTATCCATTCCCTCAATGAATTTATTAACGCAGCCATCCCTACCACTGATGGTTTTATCTTGACAAAGGAATGATTGGCAATTGCTATTTCTGTCTGATACCGTGCGTAGTCGAATATTGCTTCTTCTACCGATGATGGAATATTATTTGGTAGGAATGTTAAGAAATGCAAAACAAAAGCTAGGGGTGTTGGACCACTCACTCTCCAATCAATTCCCTCCAAAATTAATTGTTCCATATTAGCAAATTCCATTTCAGTGTAACATCCTCGACTAAGATCGGCTAATAATGATGTTTCCATCTCTAATGGTTCGTGTAATTTGATTGCAATATATAAGCATGTCATCGCAACCAACTGGTATTCCTTCCGATCACCTAATGCCTTCTTTCCTTTATTGGAACATAAATATCGGTCTAGATAGGACATACCAATACCAACAGTCTCACGTCGAAATTTACAAAAATCAACAACCTGATAACACCATTCTGCCATCTTCACACGACAATCCTCATCGACAGGCTTGGCTGCCTTTTTTCGAATGTCCTCATTGGCTGCTAAATAATCAAAGCAAGTATATTCATTTTCTTCCTGTATAAGCATTATTGATATTCTATCTGGGACATCTTCTTGTATATGCTTCGGAAGAATGGCATATTCTGTAGTCGAATAAAATAAATACATACATACATACATACATACTGTGAGACTTACTTCTCATGCAAACAAACACAAACACAAAATACACACTGAATTTTCTTCTATCGATCAATCGATCCATTCGTGATGTGTCCTAATAAATTTAGTTTTTTCGTCTCGCTTCTTTTTAGATTTCGATTGACTCAACTCACCTAATGGGGTTATATCTAATTTTAGAGATTTCACCATGATAATGATGATGATATTATTTTTCAGTACACTGTAGATATTTCTTGTGTCTATTTTATCGTTTTCAGATTCGACTGATTACTACAGCAATTTTATACTGGCGTCGGCAATTTATCGTCTCCTTTGCTATGAAGCTAATAACGAATTATTAACTTGACATATCATGCAGTTCAAAGTGTGATACGGTAGTGTATCGAATCGAATTAAGTTATGTGGTATTTTAAGTTAAAAAATAAAAAAAAATCATTCGTTGTTGGTCATCTGTGATAGTCATAATTTATTTTAGGGCCATTATGTTTTGAGGGCATATTTCAGAATTCTGATTTCAATGTCCTCGCGGACCAGTCTACTGGGACAGATAATCGACTCGACTCACTCGACTCAAGTGTTGGCCATGTAATAAGTCGACTCACTCGACTCATGTTACCCTGCAGGCGACACACCATTTAACAAGCATTACGACGTGTCATTTTTGAATTTCACCGTGAAAGCTATTACCAAAGCCTATCTTTTACATACCTTCCTTTGTTGTCGTTGTCGTTGTGTCTACCGGTACAAAGCAACGAGATTAATACGAGCCTACTCACACATACATACTCATAGTGTATTATAATAATCAAGAATAAGTAAAATGAGCAAAAAATATTGCGAACCAAGTATCTGAACGCAACAAAAAGGTTGATGAAATGGCAAAACGTGCACAGGAAGACGATGATGATGATGATGTTGATAGCAATAATGCCAAACCAAGTCCCATTGATATGATCAAGAAAAAGTTTACAGAAATCAATGTCGGTAATAGCAGTATCAATAGTACCAAAGATCCAACAAAAAACGGTGACGACTACGGTGATGTCAAGTCCTCCTCCGCAACTCCAAAAACTGCCAAACCAAGTCCCATTGATATGATCAAGAAAAAGTTTACAGAAATCAATGTCAACAATAGCAACAAAATCCAAAAAAAACGATGAGGACGACGGCGATGTCAACTCCTCCTGCGCAACTCCAAAAACGAACGAATGGGGGAAAGAAATCCTTCAGAAAATTACTTCTGTGAAGGAGTCGATTCAGACTAAAAATCAATTATTATCGTCGTCATTCCAAAAAAGCTCAACAAGTGGCGACGAAGAAGAGAGAGACCGACGTCCAGAATTTTTGAAAAAGTTTGCTGAACAATCATCAAAATCAGGAAGAGATATGCTACTATGGGGAACGGATTCGTCATCCCAAAAAAGCACAACAGTAACAAAAGAAGGAGGCGATGATGACCAAGACCGACCACGACAACGTCCAGAATTTTTGAAAAATTTGGAACAATCATCAAAATCAGGAAGAGATATGTTAATCAATTTTTCTAAGAAAATAAGCATTCAAAAACCGTTGATGGGAGAATCGGCGGCATCGATTGCCGAAAGGACAGCACAATCACAATATCGTACGGAGGAGGAAATAGTATTTCCGGCGACAATTGTAGCATTACCACCTCCTGAGACTGAGACTGTTACATTTACATCATCATCATTATCTGAAACGAAAAGAGAGGACGAATTTACCATCGGTGACGAAGACGAAGAAGAGAAGACTGAGACTGCTGCATCATCATCATTATCTGAAACGAAAGTAGAGGACGAATTTACCATCGGTGACGAAGATGAAGACGAAGAAGAGAATGGTATATAGCTGAAAACGGGTCAGGTAGATTCCATAAAATTTTGGTAACAACAACGAATGATAAAAGTAACTACAACGTTATACTTGAGGGAGAGAATTACGGTGAGGAAGACAGAAAAATGAAGCGAAAGGGTGGTATAGGGTGGACAACATGAAGAAATTTTGGTCGACTTTTCAATCGTTTCGGTGGACATAACTTCGAAGCAAAAGTTGACATGTCGGCCAAAATAGCAGTTGAATAGTTATATTTATGCTTACTCCATCATGATATTATTAATGTATTGAATATAGAATGAACTTCACGAATAATAATGATATATAACAATCATCAATTATAATTATAGTACATAGATATTGATTTGTTTGATCTCTATGATTTATTTATTTCTTCTTTCAATCTTAGCAGAAGGGCGCATTGCACAAGTACTACATCGTCTCGCATTTCGTGTGGATGTCGCAACTTTCGACCCACAAGTAGGAGATATTAGAAACAAGAGATTTTTTATGAACTTTTCCTCAGTTTGAAATATCTACCCTGTTAATTCCGTTTCTCAGAAAGAATAGAATCATCTAAACTGTTGCTGTCCTCCCATACCTCCCATCATTTGAGGGTTGAATGATTGCTGTTGTTGTTGTGGTTGTTGTTGACCACCCATTTGATTGTTCATTCCCATCTGATTCATATTCATTTGGTTCATGCCTCCTCCGGTAGCGTTCATGTTGTTCATTCCCATCTGATTCTGGTTCATACCCATCTGATTCATCTGGTTTCCATTCATCATACCTTGCTGCATTTGAGGATTTCCTCCCATCATATTCATATTATTGCCCTGCATTCCTTGATTCTGCTGCATCTGGTTCATCATATACTGCTGCTGTTGCATTTGCTGCTGCATTTGGGGAGTCATCGTCACTCCTCCTGATCCTCCAGAAGTTTGGGAATTCATGGACATGGCTCTCTGTTGTTGTTGTTGTTGCTGCTGCTGCTGTTGTTGTGGAGTAGGTCCAGGTGCAAACATAGAGCTGATAGCATCACTACCACCTGCAGATACAACGCCTAGGTTTTTGGCACAGATTGTTAAACAAATTGCGATTCGTTAGATTATTATAGTGATTTAATCCATCAACTCCAGCGATAAAACATGTTATTACTGGCTAAAAACGTACCTGGATTTGTTTGAGCTCCCTGTTGGATATTTTGTTGATATTGAGCGGCTGCTTGATTGACATCAACAGGTTGGTTCATAGTCATTTTCTTCGAAGGATTCTTAGAAAGACTGTCTAGATTGATCATACCCGAAAATGGATCGGACGATTTCGTAGTAGAAAAAGAAGAAGAATCATCCTTCTTAGCATCGGAAAAATCACCAAAATCGTCATCGTTCGATGCGGGCATGATTGGCTGTTGAATTTGTTGCATACCTCCTCCTGCTGGTGCGCTTGAACCTACACTCATGTTTCCGAAGGAATTTCCCATTCCTGTCATACCTACGTTGGCGTTTGCCACGGGAGCTCCATTGTTGTTCATCATATTGTTGTTCATCATCATCATGTTATTATTTGCGCACCTCCACCGTTGTTTCCAAAGGCATCGAAAGAAGGCGTTTGCTGTTGCTGTACTACTGGTGCTGCTGCAAATGGGTCAGGTGCAGAAGATGCTTGGGCTATTCGCATTTGTCCAAAAGCGGCAAATTCACCAGATGCGTCTGCAGGAGCGGGAGCAGACGTCGTCTGGAAGGCACCAAACTCGCTACTGTTTGTGGCTGCCGACGGAGCTGGAGCTGATGGAGGACCGCCAAAATCAAGCAGATCTACTTCTGGTTCTGCTGCAACAGGTGCTGCCTCTTCTTTTGCCTGTTTCTTTTCCTTCTTCTTTTTTTTCGATTTTTTCTTCTCTCCTGGCATGGCTGCAAAAGTAGGTGCAGAAGACGAGTCGCCATTGGCATATCTTCCTGACATACCTTTATTATTTTCGTATATACCTCCTTCACCATATCCACTACCACTACCACCTCCTCCCACCACCGCCGCTATTATTATTCCAAGAGTCCTGGTTACCGTATCCTCCTGCCACATTGCTACCACCGCCGCCGCCGCCACCACCACCACTGCTGCCTATTCCAGAAGAACCCTTGTTGAAATTACCAAATTTTTCTCGTAATTTTTTAGCTTTTTGTCGTTCTTCTCTAATACGATCATCGTCACCAAGAATTTCCATAATCTGTTTCGATTTTTCCCGTACACCTAAACCACGATCGATCGTACCTTCGTAGTAATTAAATTGTCCAAGTGATTTTAGAACATGTCCATGATTCCGAGCATCGTCGACACATCGTTCGGCTCCATTCTTAACAAGATGGTCCAACAAAGTCAATGATTTAAATACAATCTTCCATGCGGCGGGACGTTGATTTTCCATTCCGTCCCACATCAGAACAGCGATAACTTGATACTTTTCTATATCATACGTATCACGAGCAATCTCGTTCATTAAAGACCCAGAAGCGCCCCAATTTTTATGAGACAAAACTTCGTATACCCGAGCTTCGACATCGGTCTTTGGCTTAGCCTGGTTATAACTATTATCAGTAGAAAAATAAAGTAAAATCGACAGAGAGCATTTATTGCGCGAAAATTAAATAATGAAGTTTCGTATTTTTGAAAATCCGAGAGAGTTTAAGAAAGAGAAGAAATAACAACAAATCGCAGAGTGGTGAGGACAATGATGAAAGGGAAAATTCGAAGATTGCCTTTCTTTTCCTTCCTTTTCTTTTTTCTTTTCGTGGAGAGAAAACCACAAAAACACAGAAAAGATTTCGATTTGAAGTCATTTTTATTACTGATACAGATACTGCGTGTAAAGCGAGCCGATGACCATTTTGAGAAAACGAACAAAAAGCTATAGATCAGCCGACTTACACATCCTCGGCTAAGTTCTGGATCTTATCAATACTCAGATCCTTTAGATAGTTCATCCTTTTTCAATTATCAATTAATAAATCTATAGTTAAATGTAGTCCTAAGTTGTGAGGTTGAATTGAAACAAAGAGAAGAATGCTATTGAAACGATGCTATATTTCTCTTCGTCGTATAAAGCATAATGATATTGTGAATTGGCATTATGTGCGTTCTTGTACTGAACTGCCTGATGACCATGCTTTGAGAATCACGGTGCGCGCAAAAGTTCCATGCGCGCTAAAGCTCAGAAAAAAAATTACATCAGCGCAATCATGAATTTTTTAATTGTATAATTTTTTCGAACATCATTAACCTATTACCATGGGATAAATACTAGCGTTCTTCACTTCTACTAGTACTAATAATACACAACAAATAAGATAGGGGATAGCTGTAGATAGCGCTACTAGTGGGGAGTAATTGTAATTCCAGTGAAATCTGACTATGACGAAGAAACAGCGAGATGACAGCGATGACAGTGATGGCGCTTTAAACGATCATCATCATCATCGTCGTCGAGTGATTCTGATGAGTCGTCTCTGTTTCCTGGTCCTGATAAGAAGCGACCAAAATTGAACAAGAACGACGTCAACGGTGACGATAAAATAGAAGATGTTGAATCCGATAATGATAATGAGGATGGTCATGTTACTACAACTGAATCTGCCACAAAAAAGAAAAAAACGGTTGATCCAGTACTATTTGAACAGGCCAAAAGCCGTTTAAGCAAGTTTGCTGCTCGGCTTTTTGATCCCAATCGAATCAGGGTACGTACGAGGATTTTATTCTAATCGATGTAGAAAGTCAATTAATGTGGCGTCGTCGTCGACGTCATATTGTTTTGGCTGTTATGTGTCACCAACGCGGATGATTGAAATAAAAAATAAATTTTCTCACTTTTTCTCTGTCGTTTTTATTATCATTGTTTCCTATTGTTTTAGGGCTTAGTTGAAGGACCGATAACGATTCCTCTGAACGATGAATTTTTGAAAGCGTTTGGAAAGCGTGAAAAGAAAATGGATCAACAACTTGGACGTGATGAGGAATTTGATCAGGAGATAGTTGACGAGGACGACAATGAGACCGATGTCGGAAAGGAAACAACAACACCTTCTAAATCAAAGAAACAAAATGCCACCAAAGTTAAGGTCAAGATTAACAATTTAGCCTATCGAACCTCAAAAGAAACATTGACTAATAATTGTTTACGGTTTGGGCCTGTGAAGGAGGTTCATATGATTCTCGAGGGACCTGCAGCATCTAATAGGAATTTTCACAACTCTGGACGCGCATATGTAATCTTCGAGTCAGAAGACGGAGCACAGTCTTGTCTCGAAGGCCTTAAAACATTAGATGGACGCCCACTTCGTGTGTCGAATGCTTTAGCTAGACCGAAGACACCAAAAGGTAAAGATGGACGTGCCACTAGTGCCTCGCTTTTGAATAATAGAATTTTTAAGGATATATCAACTACATGTT
Source organism: Fragilariopsis cylindrus CCMP1102 (assembly GCA_900095095.1). NCBI lineage: Eukaryota > Bacillariophyta > Bacillariophyceae > Bacillariales > Bacillariaceae > Fragilariopsis > Fragilariopsis cylindrus. The sequence goes on from FMBT01000293.1 coordinate 442,498, forward strand.
TCCGATGCAAAGAGGTTGGTCATATGGAGAGTAGCTGTACGAATGCCATCAACAGGAAACCATGCGCACTCTGTGGAATGACAGATCACGATATGAGAGCTTGTCCAAACCAAACAATCTGCTATAACTGCGGTACGCCTGGACATGTCAGTAGAGATTGTACAATGAGAAGGGGCTTACCCAGACGCATGGTTTGCGGGATATGTTTTCAGCCCGGTCACCATAGACTTCAATGTCGGATGCGGTCTGCAAACGATTTACCGCAAACTGTTAGTTCACCCGCCATTTGTATGGCATGCGGGAAAAAGGGTCATTTCCTTTGCAAGGATCTTAAATGGTTCTATGGACTGCGGGGAATGTCGTGCTTCAATTGTGGTTCTCAGGCACATTCTGGTTATGATTGCGAACGACCCACCATATATCAGTGTATAAACAATCGTGATATTGCTTGTCAGGAAATTGAAAGGGCAGAAGCCGATTCCGTGTAAGTACAACGCATATTTTCTGATAAATTGCTCGCATAGCCGTTATCCTCTTCAGTCGGTTCCATCAGCTTGTGTGATTTTGACAATAGATCAATCATAATATCTCACGATATTCTAACTTTTTTCTGTGTTGTTTAAATTTTAAATGCTTTAGTGCGGAAGAGTTTGAACGACAGCAGCGGGAGCAACGAGAAAGATCGAGGAGTCGGGGAAGGAGCAATCAAGGGGGTGGTGATGGTAAGAAAGGTCGATCCAAGTCCAGTGGTGGAAGTCGTAGAGATCGACGTGGGTATTAATTCACCGCGGGAAGACGCCATAACAATCTACGATGCAGTGTCAAATTAATGTTATACTGGCACTTGCTTGATTCGTTCTGCCTGATTTTTTTAAAATAATGTACTTTATTTTTACCAAACGAAGGAATTCAATAATCTCAATCTTTGCCAATTAATCTCATTGCGAGAAGGATTTTTTTTATAATATACTATTGTGGTCTTTACAAAATAGGTTTAATGTCGTGCACTGTAAAATATTTTATTGGTACTAACTACTAGATTAGCACTAATGCCATGCACATAATGATGGGAATCAAAGATGTATGGAGTCCCCCCCCCCCCCCTATTCCAGACAATCCAATGTTGTAAAACCTGTTGCATGACCAATCAATAGTCGAGAAGGCGCAACTGTGTTATCTCCTTCACAATAAGCGATTGAATATATCATTGGATTTCCATCGATAGTCGTACATAAATCATTCAACAATTGACACACAATACCATGATCAGGAGTAGTTTCGGCAGTAACGAAGTATATATCACCATTTGATGATCCCAAGACAAGGGAAGATTTTCCCTGCTGTTCTCGAATATCGTTAATGTTTTCGGTTAACGATACGGTACTTAATCTAGTAGTAGGCGATACTTCTGCCGTAACTGAAGTTCCTTTATTGATTCTCAATTTTGATTGCAATTGAAATCCATTCTCAGATAATACATGAAATACACATAATACTCCATCATTTCCAATCGTAAAGATTGCATTAACTGCAGTAGACCATAATATAGCATTGACTCTTCCTTCGTGTGCTGATATGGTATGTATAGGTACCATTTTTTGTTCATCCATAAGATGATCATTCTTATTGTTATTGACAGAACTCCTCCCATGAGTATCGGCTATGTTACTACTTATTGTTGATGTTGTTGTCGTTGTTGTTGTAGTAGGATCAGAAACCATAAATGAATCCGTCCATCTACACCTCCAGAAACAAGGAGTTGTAATTGAGACGATTCCTCATCGTCGTTAATAACTGTAGTAGGAACAAGACAAAGGCACAACAAATCACTTGACAAGGTAGTTCCTAACGTAGGACTATTTTCGATACTACGTTTCGTGATATGACGAATGGATGATGACATCGGTGCTGTGTTATTGTCAATTGCTGAACAATCCCAACTTTCAATACAATTACATCCAATTGAATGAAGCAAGCGATTATGTTGATCGAAGACAAGATCTTTGACCCATCCTGTATGAGGTCCTAATTTTTGTACAAATTCAAAACCATTGCTGCTGTCATAACTTTTACCAACTTTCTCCCGCCAAACAGATATCCAACGATCTCCACTTCCACAAAAGAGTAATCTGTCTTCTTCTGTAGGTTTTGGTGTTTCAGATAGTGATGGTGATGGTGACGATGGTGATGGTGATGACACTGCAATTGAGTATATTGGATATTTAGTACTGTAGTTACTAGACATTATTTCCTCGTACAATAATGTCCCGTCGTCGTTATTCTTATTATGATCGAATACATTTCCTTCCTCCATTGAATTATTATTTCCAATTTTATCATTGTTATTGCTCTGTTCGTAATTATCATGATAATATATCCTCCCTTTCTTCGTTCCTACTACAATTATTGAATTGTCAAAGGAATAATGTACTGACGTGACACCACCAAATAATACTGATGATGACAATGGTTGACGATATGATGCAACTGATATTATTGATTGTACAAGATAATATTCAGAGCTAATAATAATGAACGAGAATGAAAGAATAAAGACGATGAACGACTGCCATGGTGTTGTAATGAAAAAACGACGCTGGAATGGAGTTTTTCCTCTTCTCCTCCTTATTTTCGTCTTCATTTTTCTTTCTTCGCTCAACATCACGCCAATGGAAACAAGTAGTACCGTAGGGTCTACGTACTTGTAGTTTGTAAAAAGAATTACAATGTCGAATTTTAAAAATTGACGTATAATAGAAGAAGATTGCTAACTGCTTCGTAGCTAAAGATTTCGAATGAGCGAGGCAATCACTTTAAATTACTTGCGCTAAAGATTTATTAATTTAGGGCATTTGTTTTTTTGACACGAGTCGGAATTTTCTTTTACTTATATACTTGAAGTATTATGATAAAATTCCGGGCAAACTGTCCTCTAAAAACTCTTACTTAAATGCCGAATAATATACGTCCATGCACGCGTAGGGGCAGGTTCGCAGAAGTTATAATATGATACGATGATACAGAGCAGAGGTGAAGGAATGTTATCCTAAAGTTATCATGATAATGAGGTATGGCAATCGCCAAGACACGAAAGCATCAAAATCATTAGAAAAAAAATCCCAGTCGAAGAGTGCATGCAGTCGCAATTTGATTTGATTCAATGATATAACATCAATAGAGCTATTGGTATTTCCACGAGCTAGGTTTACCCTATATTGCTACAACCACCAGTATCGCCAACATGAAACTACTAAAAAACGTCTTTCAGGTCGTTAAAAAGATTCCGAAAGAGAAGGGTAATACTAATGAAGGGTCGTCGTTACAGAACGAAGCAGAGCATCAAGAAAAAATGCGGTTGCCGGCGGCACCTCCGTTGGGCGATTTATCGGGAACTTTTGATGTAGCACCAATGCAAGATGCATATAAAGAAAATTCGACACCATTGATTAGTAGCTCCACTAATAACAACAACGATAACAGCAATACGGACCTTATGAGTAACAGTAACAGTAACCACGACAACGACAACGACAACGACAACGACGATATCAGGCTCTGCGGCAGGTGCAGTCATGTGCTCACCGATAGCTCCGCAGCCTGCGACTATATGGAGACCAGACCAGAACAGAATAACGACGATAGCAACGAGGAGTCCTTTCAATTAGAAATAGTGGAAAATGACACCGATCGACGACGACGGCGAAGAAGAAGAGAAAGAAAAAATAATTCTGATGCTAGCAAGAAGAATGAAAGGATTTCCAAGGGAGATAGAACACTTCCCGCTGATCATATCGAAAAGCCTTCACCAACGACCTCAACAAGAAGATCTGCTGCTAGCAGTCGAAGGCTAATTACGGTCAACAACGATGACGATGATAGTGATGGTGATGTTACTGCCCCTAGCAATAGTAAACAGCGCGAAGCTTCTGCATCGTCGTTAAATCGCAGCCATCATAGTATTAGTTCCAATAACGGTTCATCCTCTCGAAGCTTCATTCAATTAAGTTTCAATTCGAATAGTTCTACTATCAACAGTATTGTTACTGTTGACGGTAACGGTGACAAACCCAGCTCAAGTCGTCGAATTTTAAATACTTCTATTATTAGTGACAAACCCAGCTCACGTCGTCGAAGTTTAAACGATAGCTACCATAGTAGTATCTACAGTAATAGTAACAGAAGCAGCAATGATGACGACCAAAAAATACTATACCACATTGATGATTTCGACAGTGATATCGAAGATGAAGACGACGACCATAAAGAAGAAGAGAAAGAAAAAGACCATGGTACTAAAGTAATAATATTTCCGTTCCAAGCAACAGCGGAGAACATCTTCAAGTACCCGTGGTATTGCGGTCAACTAATACTACTTCGAACATTCGTCGACATCGCACTCGTAGCCGAGACCGTTCTCGGCTTGAGGGGGGAAGGAAAATTCGATCAGTAGACGCATCATCGTCATCAAGGCGGGGAAATGGAAATGATAAAGACAGACAACGTCGATATATTCGGTCGAGTAATAAAAGTGGAGATGGAGAGAAATCATCTCAATCAAAGACAACCGCAAGCAGTGAAAATAGGGAGTTGGAATCAGAAGTCACACAGCTTCCTACCGGTTCAACAAAAGAAAAAGTAATCAAAAAGAAAATTTCTAAAACAGAAAATTTCCAAGAGAAAGAAGGGATTTCTAGAAAGTCGAATACGAGTAAAGGCCATCGACCTTTGCGTCGACAAAGGAGTAGTAGTGCAGATCAACGCATAAAACCTAATTCAAGTAGAAGTAGCAATCGTGACCTTCTTGGTATATCAAACAGTTATCTTCCTGGAAGGAGGAGAAGAAGTAGAAGTAGTGATATACGAAGAAAGAGAAAACCTGGTACTAACACTGTCAGTGTAGATTCACAGAAAGGAATGACAAAGTTGTTCGGAGGAACCACACAGTCGGAAGAAGAGACTGTTGTTGCGAGCAATATCCGTCCCACATCTCTCACAGATATGAAGACTTCAACATTGGAGGAGAGCTTAAATAATTCTGAAAAGGTAGATAAAAAGCTTCATTCCTCCATGCACGAGTTTGGTAGAGCAGAGCGTAGAGCAAGACGAGAGAAAAACACAGAGGAATCAAGAAAGGATAGGAATACGAAGCGAGTATCTGGTAGGAGTCACCATAGATCGAATAGGAGATCGAAAGACAGAGAAAGCAAAAAGAAAGACCAAATTCGATCAACAATTTCGCAATCGATTCACAAACACGAAGATCCACCAGAGAACGCATCGAAACAATCTAGGTACAACGATTCTACTGTACTGGATGATTCTCAAGGACCAGTCATGGAGGAACTTGAAAAGACAAGTCAGCCTTCTGAATCTATATATGAAAGTGATCAAGGTGATAGCAATTCAAAATTGATCAAAAAGGATATTATCAAAAATAATTCAAAATCAGCTGTAACTCTTCTGAGCCATCTTGATGGAATGCCAAGCTCTGGAACCCAGAATAGAACAGAATCTTCGGTCCAGTCAAGTGGCGAATGCACTGAAGAGAGCCAAGATACGGGGTCACGCAAGCTTGGCGATGAAAAAGGGATGACCGATGACGTGAAGAAAATGAAGGTAGAAAATCATCCACGTCAGCCAGATTTAAGTAAAAATGACGATGCTTATAGTAACGGGACCGAATTAAAAACTGCAGATTTAGAGACAACGAATACAAGGAATAAAAGCAAAATCGTCTCGGAAACTCTTCTAAACGAAATTGGAGCGAGGAAAAAATGCGAGAATAGCAAAGGCAAGAATTCCAGAATGAATACTACGATTTCTGCTAAGGAAAAACGAAAGTCAAGTCGAAAATCAAGACCAAAAAAGAGAAACGATGTGGTAAAGTGCGATTCTGAGATGGATTCTAGCAACAGCAAACCTAATATTGTTTCTCAGCTCGAAGAATGTCGCCCAAGAAATGACAAGCTTGTAGGAAAAAGTGCGAGTAAAAAATCTCACAATAGCAATGAAAAATTGAATATGTCTCTTAATGATTTGCTTTCCAAAAGTGAACATTACGCGAAGAAAGAAATGATTTCTCCCTTCAATGATTGGGATAGTCTCCCTCCTCCATCCTTGGCATCCGATGTCGATTACTCGAAAAAGAATAAAACGATTATGAAATCTATTACAGAAAACGACTCTACATTTGTAGGCGAAGATTTATTCGCTCTCCTGGATGAGCATGCTCCATGTAGCGAAGAGGATAAATGCGAGGAGTCTCTGACTTCCCCGAGCCTATTTGGTGACACAAACCGATCTCAAAAAACTGGCACACAGATCGAATATGTCATCAAATCAGCTGATGAAACGGAATCGAAAAACAAAGCTAAACAACAATCGAATTTGACCAAGACGTCGACAGCGCAGACGAGGAGCTCTTCAAGTCTCCGAAGTGATGATAGCAGCGGTTCTTTTGTCCTTGGCACGGTTGATGTTGGCAAGTTTCAAGATGTCAATGAAGAACCTATAAGAATGAAGAAACGGAATGGAATGTTGAACAAAATGAGAATGGCAACTTCAACCTTCGCCGAGAGTGGTAGAACAACGGTAAAAAAGGCGGCATCTGCTCGGAACTTATTCGAAAAAGCATCTACTCGGAACTTATTCGCACGGGGAAAAGAAGAGGGGAATGGACTTTTGAGGTATGATAGTGATGCTTGAATCGAAACAGCAATGAAAAGGGAAGAAGGTTTTTTAGAATATTAATAGTATAGTTAAGAAATGAATTGAAATGTGATCCATCGTACACCAATCGCAATCGAAGCTTCTCCACCATATTTCTAAATCCATATATTACTGAAGGACCAATTTTGCTGCCTCTTTAGCCATGCCCGTATAAATCGTCCAGCCGCTTCCGCCTGTTCCGTAGCAATGAACCAGTCGAATCTTATCATAATCTTTGTTAGCATAATCATCCATATCATCGATTTCACAACGTATATTATCCCGATAGGGTCGAAATCCTACCCAATCTCCTTTCGGTTGGCAAGCATTTGTATCAATACCCATCAATCGTGCATTTTCCAATAGTCTTGTTCGTTCTTTAGGTCGCATTGTTGGCTCTGTATCTCCATCCAAACATGTTCCACCCACAACAATATCATCCCCGCGAACTATCAAATAGCTGGGATATTCGTCGTCCCCCCATGGAGGTTCAACGGCAAAGATGCAGGCATCGTGAAGCTCATTATGGGCACCAGATGATCCGGGTATTTCGTCTATGGTGGGATCTAGACGCTTGCATGTTTTTCGATCATACAAAAGAAGGGCACCTCTTGCCCCGATCATTTGAGAATCGTTACATAGTTCCGATGCCCCAAGGCCAGTGCAGTTCACAATTGCATCGCAGTCGAGTTTCTTTGCTTCTTCGAATAATTCTTCTTTCGATTGGTAGTAAACTCCTGTTTCGACATTAACATCTACATCAGCTATGTTTACATCATTACTAGCACTCTTTCCCGTTACTAATTCGTTGAGGAGACTCTCCAACATTTTTGGGCAATCAACAATAGGTGTCTGGAAAAACCAAGCGTGATTGTAGCCAGCAGCCTGTGCCATCGATAAATTGGGTAGTCGTAGCTGATGGATTTGGTTTTGCCACGCCACTTGTTCCAATGCTACGTTTTGAAAATTAAACCGCGGATCCTGAGACCATAATGGCAATGACGATTTACCTCCAAGTCCTTTGTGATAATCTTCAGAGACCATGTCTTCTGTATCTGGTCCCTCGTGTTTTCGTTTCAACGACAACATATAACGGAGATCGACCAATGAGTTGTTGGCATCAGCTGCAATGGGGTGTATTTCATCGAGCGTCTCGATCGCCCATTTATCAGCCCGAGGATCGTCACATTTATAAGGCATCCAAAGACCTCCTGCACCTTGAGAGCAATTCGATTCATCTAAGGGACCTACTGGCGATCGTAGGACAACGGGTATGTTACGTTTGGCAATCTCCAGCGCGGTTCTAAGACCTTTGGATGATATTACGATCACAGTTAGTAGGAGAGAAGAGAACAAAACATCAGATTTCAATTACATGGGAATCTTTGTTTGGAACATAACAGGTATCATACGCGTGTCGACAAACTACACTAATAACATACCGATAACTCCACTGCCAACCACTAGGACTCGGGATGCCATAATGTTAATACAAGTGTAGGACCAAAATGAATTTAGAAAGCTTCAGTCGAATATTCTTTTATATCCTATTCTTTTAAATACCTTGTTTGTCGATTTGTCATTCGATTTGCCGACCAAGCCAAGCTTTTTTTATGTTCGCAATCAAACAATCAAAGCACAGAATTAGAAATGTATATGCATGATGACAATACTAAGATGACAAGTGAGAATTTTGGCGCGACGGAGAGAAAAATTCAAGAAGTTTCCCGGACCCTCCATCGACCAGCTATCAGCTATCATTACAGCAGTAATATTTTTTTGTCTAGTTAGTGATATGGTTCTACTATTTGATTGTCTGCATTCAAGATGAGTTGATTTCAAGTCTAAACATGATAAACTTTAAGTTAAATATGACCTATAACTACTATGCAGAGTCCAGAAAGTTTTACATTTCATTCATTTTATCATTGTGAAAAATAGGAAATCGCACTCAAACTACATGGAAAGTTATACGCATTTTAAAAGGAAGAAAATTTGTGCTGTTGACTCGGCTGGATATTATATGGAGCTCGAGAGGATTCCGCTGCCAGTATTGTTATGCTACCGTAAGATATATGCATCGCTTTGCCATTTCTTGAACGACACAGTTGAGCATTGCAACATGAACGACGTCATGCTGTATCAAAGTATCATGCATCATCATTTATTTTGTTGCCTGTTTCTCCTAGGCCTTCGTTTTAGTCGCCGCTTTTAGAATGCGTTCTGCAGCTAGCCTCGCACCGGCAATATTCCTCGCGGACGGTCCTATCTCCAACTCCGCCAATGCCCCAGCTACATAAATCCCTTTTGAACCCCAGGAAAGATTTTCGTCTACAATGGGAAATCCACAAAAATCACTCACTTCTAGGTCGAAATTTTTTACTAGATCCTTTATCAATTTTCCTCCGGGAAGCTTCTTACCAAATCCAGTCGCGAGCAATACCTCATCGACTTCAATTGTATTCCCACAAGATAGTGACAACTGTATCCGCCGTTTTTGTGTGCTACGTTTAGTAGTAGCATCAATGTTATTATAATTATCATTGACGTTCTCGTCCTCGTCCATATCCATTTCAATATAACGCTTCTTCACAACCTCCGCATGATGCCACTTGATATCACCATTATTAATCGCATAACAAAGTCCACCCTCCCCTCGAAAGATTGCTGGCGTGACCGTCCCCGCAACACGCTCTTTTACAATCATCTTCCTACGTTCCTTCCAACATGTGGATGATTTGAATTTTTTCTGCCGATCGGGTGTACCATATCCTCCCCCCTCCTCACTTCGTTTCGATGCCGCCTGGTCCATCATCCAATCTTGATGTGTATCAAATTGTTGTTCTTTGAATGGCTGCGGGAGATTAAATGAATTCTTCGCTTAAGCGTACTACAGTTAGTTCGTGTAGTAGAGTCGTTGGTACGTACAAGTTCGAGTACTTTGTGGGCTGCTGTAATTCCACCTCCTAACACAGCTACATCCTTGACGTCGTGGTCTCCACTTTTTCTCCTGATCTTTTTGAGTATCTTCTAAGATATGACGTACGAATCCTTGTTCAATATCTTCTCGTCGACCCAATCAGCGTAAGATGGTTCATCATTTCCCAAAGCAAGAATTATATTTTGAGCCTTGTACGTGTAACTTATCATACCACCAATCTCATTTTCACTATTATTTTTCTTCTGTTCCGGCAATAACGAAAGCATAACTTTCACATGACCTTCTTTAGGTTCAATCGATGTAACGATCCCTTGTACGTGTAATTGATCTAGATTGTATCTTGTGATGACGGAATCACAGTGCTCGTTGAAGGCATCTAATCGAGGCCGTTCGTAATCCTTTGCAAATACATCATTACTAGTAATTCCCTGCAACGATACATTTTTCTTTCTATTCTTTTTCGATTTTTTTCTACCAGCTCCTTTTATATTACCAACTGCTGCATTACCGGTATCAACACCAAATTGACGACGCAACGAATGCTCGTCAAGATCTAAATGATATCCCGCAGAAGAACGAAGATATTCCATTCCAGTTGCTGCGGTTCTTGATTTCCATTTATGCAACAGTGATTCATTCGCATCAACAATCTGGATATCTGTAGCTTTTATCCCACCCTTTCCAATGAGAGATGCGGCGATATGCACACCATGAATTCCTCCACCAATTATGAGCCAAGGCACTTTATTATGATGTTTGTACTTTCGTCGTTGTCAACGTCAACGTCAACGTCTCGTTGGTTAGTAGTAATAGTATTGCATGTTGTAGACTGTTTATTGTACTTGTATGTGTTATTCTCGCAGGATTGAATGCTATTATCGTAGCATCACGTCGTGTTGATGTCATCCATGATATGGATAATAATATCAGAAGAAACTGCCGCAAACTGTTACTTCGACCAGGAAATTGGAAATGTTTCTTCTTAAAGTTGGTTCTTTCGTATCCATCATCATTAGATGTCATCTGATCTAGTATTGCAGATGCAGTGCGAGTATTTCAGTTATATTGGACCAAATCTTGCTTCGCCGGGATATATCAATATGAACTAAAGTCAAGCTAGCGATAGGTACTACTGCAATCTGCACATTCAAAGGATGATTATTGAAGAGATGTGATTTGTGATTGTGATAATAATGTGATGTGTGATATGTTGAAATAATGGGAGCGTTGACGGTCAGACCTGTAGATATACCACGTAAATAAATCATAATTTTAAATATTATCCACTAGCTGTAACAATACGATTCACTATCCAAGAAAGTCACTCACCTGTATACACTGAGAGAAATGGTACTGCCAGAAGATGAGATAAAAATATACAACAAACCCTAGAATCAAAATTAGAAGATACAAACCAGCAACTGAAAAAGTGGCCCACTAGATGGAGACCGGTCATAGACCACAGCATGAAAAGAGTGAAAGAACTAGCAAAAGAGAATAGCAAACCATTATGGAAACATTCCACTGCAAACAAGCCAGCAAAGACTACAGTGTCAAGAAAACTACCACAGCAGGTGAAAACAAAGAAATATTCCAACAAACCATTGAGATCATCTCCCAAACTTTGGCCATAACAATGGGTGGAATACCAAAACTAGTGACGAATTCTCTTCTCTTATTATTGAAGCAATGAAGTGTACATTTATAATTGCACGTCCAAGTAATTCGAAGTCTGATTCATTCCTAAGATCAGGCTGTGATAGCCGATTTGATTGTCGAGTAATTTCCTTCACTTTCAGCATTGAAAACCCTTGGCTGAGAGCTTCCATAGCATAATCAGCACTTTTAGCACCATTGAACGCCATTTTGCAATACTGTATATTCTGTTCTGTTTCTTAATACAAGTGTGATAAATAATGGGTTGAATGCTGCCGTCCTGTGCATTTGTGAGTCTGTCAAATGTGTTTATGTATTGAGGGGGCTCCGACATAATCTGAATTAGCGATAATTTCTTTTTTCCGTTTCATCAACAGGAAAAAAAGGCGATACAGTCATTCCGGTTGGAGAACCATTTATAACTACTGTAGCATGAGCAATCGTGTGAAGATTTAGTTCATTTTCGATTGCTATTAGATTGTTTATCGATAAACCAACTTGCCACCCAAGTCTACATCGTTGAGTTTCTTCCTTTCGTGCTCCGAATCTACCTCGTTGACTTCCTCCTTTCGTACTTCCATTCTATATTGTTGGCTTTCCTCCTTTCGTGCTCTTTCTTTATCTCTCTCAATTGCTTTACCGTTTCAAATATATCGATTCGTTCCTTGGGGTCATATACCCAACACTTTTCCATCAATTCCACCAATTTGGTTTCGATAAAGGTTCGTTCCTTCCACCGCGGATCTACATATGCTAATTCTCCTTTAATTAACTCTTTCTGAACCGATGTGTAGTCGTCGATCTCGTAAAAAACCCAAAGACCAGTCAATAGCGAATATATGTTGTTGCCAAAAGAAAACACATCAATTTTTTCATTCAAGTAACCTTTATCGAATTCTTCTGGAGCGCGATACTGTAGTATAATCCGACGAGGAAGAAAATTCGAGTTAGAAAAATAGTAATATATATGCTTTCGATCATTCGGCAAAATGCAAGTCACGGCACAAGGGGCAGATTGGATGATTCAATAATTTTTAAAACACGCAGACTACTTACATTTCCTGCACCAGACCCATTGTAGTATGTACATATTCTCCTTTCTTTTCATCGTATTGCATGACTTCGGCTCGATTAAAATCTCCGAGCTTAAGTCGCCCATCGTTTGTTCGCAACCATTGAGCAAGTTGGACGTCGTCGTGAACACTATCAGTTCGATATACAAAACAAACAAAGTAGGATGATAGAGGAAATAAGGATTAGCCAATTCCAACCAAAAGCTCGTTCAATAAAGTTGCAAATTAAATATGCCAGTAGAGAAGATGCGTTCCTCGTCGTTTTTGCGTTCGTTATTCCAGTTCCGACACTATACAATTGATTACTTACACGACACCATCGGAAAATCCATGCAAGTCGGCCAAAGACTCTGCCATAAGCAATGAAATATCAAGTTTTTCTTCGACTGTGTAATGATTTAGTGGAGTTAGTTCCTTTGGAAGATCTTTTTGTTTTGCCATACCTTCTCCGGGACAATAATTTCCTCCATTTCGTGTGGCATCGCCTTGGTTGAAAGATTGAGAATGCAAAGAGTTAGTACGTACAACGATGTCTCGAACAAAGGCATTTCGGTTCCTATAACAAAGGGCACACAGTGACCACGAATAACAATAGACCACATACCTCGACCCAGACTGAGCCACCGCAATGGCTGTAAACATCAACGATTCGTGGCGACCCTGTCAGTCTCTCCATGACCATTGCATCGTTCAATGTATTAAAGTGCGTTCGGTGATCCAAATCGAGTTTGTATCTCGACATCTTGAGTGCACTTTTCTCGTTCTTTGGAAAGGGCTGTAGGGTCAGCCAGACGTCACGAAACGCTCCGTGGCTAATGTAGAACGAATCGAAGGTTTTGTCGTATCCGGGCCTGTTGGCACGATCCGGGTCGTAGTCTTCATCCAATGTAAGTTCGTGCATCGCATTGCAGGTTGGATAGTAACGTTTCACCCAATTTGGATCGCGGCATTTATCTCTTCTATCTTCGAGCTCTTCGGGATACATATCGTAAGAATGCTGATGGGGATCGTGGTGTCGTAATTCTTTCCAATACTCCAATTCCACTTTAGCGTCGTCCGGATTAATTTGCCTCGGTGGGGCTAACAATTCATTGCGCAGCACTGGATCACTCTTGTCAGTACTACTAGCACGGGCATCGTCTTTCTGTTTTGGATCCATGAATATGTTTAAGCCTCCAAAATCGGGTTCAGTCCTGAAAGGATGCAGCGAAACGGTAGGGCGAAAGAAACGTCGCATGCTTTTCCATCCACCGATGTCCCGTTCGTCGAATTCAAATTCGAACACAGGAATTTTGACAGGGATCCGATACAAGTCTTCATCCGTGAGCGGACGTCCCGATGGACTCAATAAAGTGTGCATAAAAATATTGTGAATGGTACCCGATGTCGACAAGATTGTTGTGAGAGTTGGGACGAAAACAACAAGCACTAGTAGAATAATAATAAGAGTTTGCCTCCTGTTGTCACTGCCCCAATGTAAGCCCTTTTTGATTTTCCTGCGCCGACACTGTTGCTTAATGAAAGTTATTGCCGTATTGAACAAACACTGACAAGGATTCAAAACGAATTGCCCCAAGGAACAGGAACCGTTGAAGATGCGGCCTTCAACGCGGCGGAGTCCCTTCTCGTCGTCATCCGAATCGTCGTCATAAAAATGCTGTGAATGATCCACATTTTCGCTGCCATATAAAGCTGTTAGTGGCGTTTCTCGCCGCCGTCGACGATTCATGGTCTTCGACTAGGCGGTTGTTCCCACTCTCATTCGTTCCTCGTCGTGAGGTGAATCCTGCATTCGAAAGTAGGCATGTTGAGACGAATTAATATATTACGGTATGTTATGCTTTTATAAATAAGCCCTAATGATGTACCAAGTGCCGGCAGTATACCTTTTACTACAGTAAATCAGGCCTAGCATGGAAACTTTCAACAGAAGCAGGAGATATTACCCACTAGAATGATATGATAGCCCAACCAAGGGTGGTGGACTTTACCAAACATTTGAAATCAGGGTTACATAGTACCATCTTTTCACTGACTACTAGGATTCGATTCTTACTTAACGTAGAACTTTTTACAACAACAACAAATTATCGATTCTATTTTATGAAAGATTGTAAATCATTTTGTAATAAAAGATTGTAAATATTATTGATGAGATCATTTCGAAGTATTTTTCTATTGTTTAAAGTCCCCTTCTGCTCTATCTTCCCCATTTTGTATTTGTATATATATATATAATATATATATATATATATATATATTCACTTCCAATTATTTACAGTTTCCACATGTTCAAGAATAGAGTAGTTTCTCCAACTGAAGCACCCTTCGTCGTCTTTGGTCGCTTATCGTCATCATTACTACTATTTTTCTTCCTTTTAGATAATGGTCTCTGCTGCGGATAAGGGGAAGCACGATTTTGCCGCCGTCGTCGATATTTCGATGAAGATAATGAAGAAGAGGCATTATAACGACCTGCCCTGTTACCGGTAGTTACAGTAAGCGGTGTGGAGCCCGAAGTATTCTTATTCTTATTCTTTTTGTGATCCAGAATATGATGATGTTTTGTGTTGCATTCGTCATTCCTGTCATTGTCGTTACTAGAAATTTGTTCTTCGTCCTCTTGAACACGACCCCCATCGTCGTCATCATCGTCATCGTTCATAAGACTCGCAATTGCTGCCAATTGTGGGTTGCTAGCAAAATTCTTGGGCAAACCATTCATAAATAGCGGACAAATGTTCGTGTAGGAATCATCATCATTATCGTCGTCGTTATTATCGCCTTCTTCCACTACTACTTCGTCTGCTGCTGCTTGTTTCGTTCGCTGGTTACATGCTTTAGGTGTCGTTTCCTGGTCTCCAATGCTCGTGGTCAGCATGGGATTGCTATCGACTAAACTAAATTCGATATTCATCTTTATTCTATCAGTTTAATCCCTATTCCATACTCTACTATCCCTATTAGTTCTCGAGTTTTGAGATGTAACGATAAAGATGTCAATACTTCGTCGTAGTCAATAGTCAAAAAGAAATGCTGTGTACCGTAAATACGCAGTAATAGGTACCTTGCACAGCGTAATAGTACTATACTTCCTTCGTGCACCCCTAACTTCCAATTGTGCTATCGTTTAGAAATTTAACCTCTCTAAAGTACGTAGAGTGATTCGAAAACTTTCAAAATCTTATTTTATTTTTTTAATTTCCTGTCGATTGAATAGATTTTAACGTTTTAGCGTTCTTTTGCGCGTAATAAATTTTTGAACGATAGCGCGCTTGGAAGTTAAGGGTGCACGGAGGAAGTTATCGCTAATAGCGATAAGCGCAGGTTTTCCGCGAAATCGCTTGTTGTTTTACTTAAACGCAAATATTAACAATGGTATTTTTTGTACAAGCATAAACCTGACATTATTACTTGGAACTACAGTAAACCGGGAAATAATCATTGTCAGTAGAAGGAAAAGAAAATGGTCGGTGCCAAATCTACGAAGAAAGTTGCAACTACAAGGGGCGTTACCAGTATGGTATCTCCAGCAGCAGCGAGAACAACTCGAGAGGTAGTTCCAGATGATGGTAACAAAGAGCGTTCACGTAACAATCCATGTCGAGTACTATTTGCAGGTAACGATGATGGAGGAACAGAAGATCTAGGTGTTGCTAAAATCCCACCCACCTCACCTTTAGTTACAGCAGCTACTGATAAAAAGCGGAAGTATCGTTCCAATATTGAACGACCTCGTGTGGTTACTCCTAGTACCACCACTACTACTACCGATGATGACGATGATGACGAAATTAAAAATTCCATCCAAGCATTACCGTCGGCCAAACGTCGTCTATTATTTGGACGATACGTTGACCTTGTACAATGCACTCCCAACGTAGATACTGTATACAAGATTGTTCGCAAACTCACGGGAAATATTGGTGGCAACGGTTACTCGGGTCCTATTTACGGTGAACTGACTAAGCATAGCATGCAGAAAGTAATTGATCTAATGATTAAAACTACAGGTTTCTCCTCTTCAAGCCGATTCATCGATGTTGGATCAGGTATTGGTAAACCAAATTTACATGTTGCACAGTATCCTGGGGTTGAATTTTCCTGCGGGATCGAATTGGAACATTGCCGATGGTCGTTGGGGATGACCTGTTTGAATGCATGTCTTGATGCTGCAGTTATTGAACAAGAGAAAGATGATGGGAAAAAGACGAAAACTTCAGCAAACAATTCATTAGTGCAGGGCAATACGATGTTTTTACACAGTAATATTTTAGAAGCCAAGACCTTCGACCCATTCACTCATGTTTACATGTTTAGTATCGGTTTCCCACCAAATCTTTGGATTGAGTTGTCTAAGAAGTGGAATCGATCCGACAAAGGTTCTTGTCAGTATTTAATTTGTTACAATGGACCAAAGAATATCATTGACTGTTATGAATTTGATGTGGAACTCATAGCCCAACTATCAACTTCGATGCACGGGTCGAAAGAGGGTCATATGGGGTACATATATCGTAGGACAACCAGTAATGGTAAAAAAGTAAAAGCAAAAAATGGCACGTCATCGAACGCTGTTGTTGCTTGTGATCCACTGTTTAAGCCATCATACAAGTTAGTGAAAAGAGGATTGAAAGAATTGCAAGTTGAAGTTGCTCGACAGGTCGAAGAACACATGGGGGGTTCAGGACGAACCACACGGTCGAGAAGCAAACTGTCAACGATGGTTTTCACACGTTGATGAGTCAAAAAAGAAAAAAAATGTCTAGCTAAGAAGATAAAATTAGATTCTACACTAAAAACTACTATGACAGTTTTAAAATAGAACTATGCATGGTATTAAACTTAAGACTGCAGTTAGTACTTAAAACCGTCTATCCTAATAGTTGCAGCTCTAAATGAAAAAATCGAGAAGAATTACATTGTTGTTACTAACTTAATATTGACTCTGTTGAAAGATCGTTCAGGTTTAGTTTCATCCTTATATCATCATGCATAAATATATAGGACCTACATATTACATTGTTGTTGTTTGCATTATAATGTACCTTTTATTTCTCCTTTCTACTTAAAACTGGAGTTTTCCCAGTACTCGCGATTTAACTGCAGGATCAAGTGTTTACTGTAGGATCAACTTTTCCTTGTGTGTAACGATTTGAGTATTATTCTTGGTTGTCACAACTTCGATGTAATCCGCTTTGATACCACCAGTAAAAATGCTTAGCTGATGACAAGATACGAAATATTAGAAAATGATGCTTAGACCGTGAAATATGATGATAATTAAAGTCGATACTGCAAAATCTTACTAACAATATTGAATAAGCTATAGATATATAGTAATAATATAATAGTAAATTAAGTTCCGAAATGATTCCACCAGATTATTGTGTAGGTAGTAATTGTTGCTTGTGGCAATGTGGCTTATCTCAAGTTAATTTGTTGCTGCTGGGTTCGTAATGATTGGGAAAATCTATCTCGCATATCTTCGTTCAGAGAAAGTGTACATTGCAAACGATGCAATGTTCCAGTCGCGCTTTGCTGTAAGACTTGATCGGTCCTGTAGTTGGCAACACACCATTCTAACATTTGATAGCATTGAGGAGTCCATAATAGGATGGAATGATAATCTTCTGTCAGGGACAGGTTGTGCAGTACTAAACATGCTCTGTTTATAATAGCTTCGCTCGAACAAAAGTTTTTCATCACACGAACCACGAGACTCGCAACATCTTCAACTAAATCGTCGATAATCTCTTTTTCGGTTGTTTCGTTCAATTCCCCTAGCTGCTCTTGAATGGATGCAGCTGCAGCGGCAGCTCCTTCGGCAATTTGTCTTGGTGGGACAACTGCAACATCAGGAGCGCCGTCGCCGTCGCCGTCAACATCAACGTTGGCATTGTCATTATTGTCCTCCACCGAAGGAATGACAAGATTTATTAGAGCAAATAGAGCCCTAAATTGGAGTTCAGCACTGAAAGGATGACGATACATAGCATTAGTAATGGCTTGGATTCCTCCCAGCTTGACCAAGACCGCTTTCTGGTCAGATACTAGTGCAATATTTACCAATGCCCAGCAACTCATTGCTAATAGGGCAGCGTTGTCTTCGAACCTTCTCATTGAGTCTAACATAACCGCTATGCCACTTTTTCCATGACATCCTCCTCCAAAAATTCCACCAGCAGTCATGGAATTATGGAACAGCATACCTTCTTTTCCTCCATGCGGACGAGACAAAAGAACTAGAGTGTGAAAGGAGGCAATGTGCAATTGAGCACTTTCCGAGAACATAACCATGGCACGCAATACAACATCAGCTAGACCAGCAGAGTTTGCTGTCAACCTGTGTTGCTCGTTTTCTAAGAGGACAGGAAGGACCTTCATACACAAGGTTTGAATACCTTCAACGTCAGAGAATGCCACCATCCAATTGACAATTGAATAGATTGCACATGACCATGGGAGATTCAAATTACCCGTTTCTCCTTCAGGTGGTGGACCTAATAATCTATTAGTAATCATAGATCGACCAAATTTAAGTCGATTCTTCTTTTCTTGATTCTTCTTATTCTTCACACTCTTTGTCTGTATACGTAAATAATAAATATCGTCGAGAATGAGATAGAAGAGAAAAGGATTAGAAATCAATTTTTAGAATTACTTCACATAACTCGTTCTCATTCAATTCTGTTTTATATTGACTTACCTTTCTGACTGCTGTTGCTACACGCGCTGCTGTTGATAGCCTTGGAAAAATTCTCCCGCTCTTTGAACTGTGACTATTGTTGCCATCTTTTGTTTCATCGTCTGTATTGCCAGTATCATTTGTAGATTTTTCTATGACTACATCCCTTTCTTGTGCCAAAAACATTTGTAGATTTTTATTTGAAGGTTGTGGTGGACTACCAGTAGATGAGGTTCTGTCTACGTTGTTAAGCGGATTAGTATTACTGGTGGCACTTCCTCCTGCCGTACCAGATATTCCGTAATCAATGTAAGCTGGGGGTCGACCATTGATTGCATCATCTCGAATTTGAGAAGTATACTTCATACAGCGGACAAATGAAGTATATAATAGACGATACTTATCCAACAATTGTTTTGCTGTATCCTTCCTGGCTTTGATTGAGTAGTAGGTTTCCTCATCCGAAGAGTTAGAAGGATAGACAGGATCGTCTGAAGGATCGTCCATAGTAGCCTTGAAGGGTTCAACTAGACATAAGACTCTCCATAGTTCGGGCTGCGATGTGAAGCTTTGTTGCCAGACCGTTGAAAGTGGCATGGTAAGGATATCCAGGATATTCGGTGGTTCAAGGTAGGTCAAAATATTAGCCATGACGTCGCATCCCAGTGTTAGGATAGGGGGACGACCACTGTAAATATTTTTCTTGACTACTGCTGCTCGCACCTTCTTGTTCCTACTACTGCACAAGGCAACAGGCTTCTCAACAACCTCTGTAGGTACTGTTTTCCTTGCTTTTCTCCTTCGTGTGAAATTTTTAAAGATTCGTTCGTGTTCTGCATCCGCATTGCGTTTAGCGCTCAAAAAGGACTTCTCTAGTCCGTCTGAATCTTCATAGTTCGATGATGCAGCAGAGAGTGACGGCGATGGAGATGGCGATGATGATGTTACGTCTTCCTCGTCCATTGTCTCGGAGTTTCCTGAAGAACTGAAATCGGCAAGATCCGATGAGGATGTAGCCGATGATGATGATGATGATGTTCGCTTGGGCTTGTCTCGATGAGGATTCACTTTGTGTCGATCTCCTCCTGTTAGTTCACATTCTTCTGAAGAAGAAGAAGATGCTGAGGGAGATGGACTCGTTGATCCAGGTTGACTTCTTGCGCTTGTATCATTAGAAGAGACGGATCCAGCGTATCCATCCTCAGTTCCATAATCATCATCAGTACCACTCCCTGAAAAATTCCCAGCTCTGCCACTATTCCTTTCCCGTATACATTTTCTTCCTCTTGGATTTGGGCTGGCAGTACCACTACTTCTATTAGATCTAATTCGCTTCTTATTATTGCTGCGTTTATGCATGCTCTTCTTGGGACTAATTGCAAACGAGACACTGTCGTGATTGCGGTGTTGTTGATGGCTACGATGCTTCTTTCCTGCAACAATACCCTTGAGTGTTTCTTCCATTCTTGACAACGTATTTGTATTCGCGTTATTATTACTGGATATATCAATTGATATTGGTTTGCATTTGCTGCCATCATTACTACTACTTGTCCGATGCTTTCTGCGTTTATATACCGTTTTTTTCATAGTATTGTATCCAGCAGGTTCTCTAGCATGTTCTCTATGGGGTAGTGGCAATAAAATATGATGTTGATTCTGTTGCTGTTTCTGTGATGATGATAGTTCGCTATTTGTATCTACTCCTCCTCCGCCCGGTCCCGTCCTCGACGAGCAGTTTGTTGATGATGTGAGATTTAAATGTCGAGAGCGAGAGGCTACTACAATATTGTCACTACTGTCGTTTGTTTCAATAATAATTTCGTTTGTACCATCTTGATGATGATCATTGATTGACGTCATGGTAGTAATAGATGTCAAGTTTGTTTTATCACGTTTTATCACGTTTGATCTAGCTACTAGTTAGCGTATTTGTTACTTCTACAGTACTATCGGGTTTCTATCGTTACTGTTTTTGTCTACGCCTATTGCTGTCGCCTAGGTTTACTCTGTTACTTTTCTTCTGCGATTTACACTGTTTGTTGCTGTTTGCTCCATGAGTTCCTTTATGCTTTCTTTCGTTGTTAGCTTTTGATTGTGTTTGATTATGTTGTTTGTGTTGATTACGTGGGTGTTTGATTGAATTGACAGCCGTTGTTTTTTGATTCCCGATAGCTGTTAATAATTCAAGATGTTTCGTTCACTATAATTCGCTACATTAGCGTGAAAGCATTATTGATGTTCTCATATTCTCTGAGGCCTTATTGTGCTAATTAATTATTTGTATTTATTCAAATTTATTTGTGTGATGGAAACAGATGGTCAATCACATCATCCGCCTCATGTTTCGATTATATTCTATTTAATATTACGAAGTCTTTGTAAGTAAATTATGTATTTTGAAATAAATTATCTTACAAATAACTAAATATAATTATAAAATGAATATTTTCTAAGAAAAGAGCTCGTAAAAGGCTTCAAGGCGCGCGTTATTAACGCGTCGTTCTTTGAACAGTCTACTTTAAAAGATGGTGACGCAAAGCCTTTACGATAATCACACAGTAATTTGACATCTGCATGATCTGCGACCATAAAAAAAATACGTACCTTGAACAGAGAATAAACGCAGCTTTCTTTTGAACAACTTCTTCAAGTGCGACTATGTGCATACTTCATTAAATAATGCTTAAATACTAATAGTGAAACAAACAGATGAAATTGCCCATATTGCGATTTCTTCAAGAGAAGAACAATAATCTGATTATCAGTCACGACGTAGCCACCGTCATCAGTAGAACAAAATTTGTTCTGTGGAAGGATTCTATTTAGTTCTCGATAAGGCGTGAGAGATTTGCTAATCGCATTTTTTTTTTAAAGCATGATAACAACAGCTGCCTATAAAATATCACACAGTACACATCATTATTTAACAGACCATCTTTGATACCTGTCGAACTACAGTAATCACACCCCTTGCTATTCGAGGATACTGCTGATACGCTGTGACTCTACTGTATGATGTAATGCTTTTTAAGATTAAAGATAATATAATAATATTATATGATGTAGGTAGGATTAGATGCTATATACTATTTGCTGATTAACTTTGTCTATCATTATTTACCTACTGCATAGATTATACAATGTACAGAAATAAATCGTGATGCTGCAATACACTCACTGTTGTATACTTGTTTGTGCTGCTTGTAGTAGTGTGATCCATTGGCCTCATGTTTCACTATGGAGGCATACATTTGAAGATAAGTAGACTACCACAAATATTTCTTTATATAAGTAGTTAGGCGGCTGATAATTGTTGTGTTGCTCCCTGTTTGAGTTAGCTCTATAGCTGGATTCTAGACATGTATTGCATTGGATGAGATGACATTTAGTAGAATATAATATATAGATATATGTAAATTCAATGGTGCAAATACATCATATCGTTTCGTTTGCTCGTGGGTTTCCTACTTAAAATTCCTTGCACAGCTGATTATTAGTTGGGCGTGTGTTCAGCGTGCAATGGTGTAATGATGGAAAAAGATGTTGCTTACATTGTGTTTATCCGTTTTGTGAGTTAGTGATATGATGTTAGGATGTTCCACTGCATAATGTCTAGAGATACAGATCCTGCCTTCCATTCCTACAACAGAAGTCTTAGTTGGCATGAATACCGTGTCTATATCTACTTTTTACATATTATGTGTGGGCGGGTGTGTGTGTGTATATATTATATATATGATGTGTGTGTGTGTGCCTAGCAGTTAGATTTTTGTGCGTAGCGCTTACCATACGGGCGGGAGCGCCTTCCGATTAATTGACTTAAGTTATGATTCATAGGTATAAATACTACTCTGATATACTAGTGTACAAATCAGATCTTGACAGTTCTATTTTTAACATTAAATAAGAAACACTGACACGACGTTGTTATAAGTAGTGAGGCCGCACGCTATTATTGTATAAAAATTACGTCACAATAATTAAGCAAATTTGAAGAGGTTGTCACTTCCTCCAGCGAACGCAAACTTGGTGTGAGGCTTTTACATGACAACTTTTAAACATAAATGTCATTCTATTTAGAGAAAATAAATTAAAAACTAAATAAAAATTGGTCATTTGACTCGAAATCACTCAATCTCCGTGATTTTATAGTCTTAAAGTTATCAATTAAAATCTCACGCTAATTTTGCGTTCACTGGAGGAAGTAAAAAGCCAGAAAAGCAAAGAGTTGTCATAGCATGTCATCGATTTTAAAAAACACAAAAAGTTCGTCATTACCTGTCATCGATTTACCGCCTGTGCTTTTTCTTGGAAGGATTATTTTATTTTTTTG
Organism: Fragilariopsis cylindrus CCMP1102; assembly: GCA_900095095.1. Classification (NCBI taxonomy): domain Eukaryota; phylum Bacillariophyta; class Bacillariophyceae; order Bacillariales; family Bacillariaceae; genus Fragilariopsis; species Fragilariopsis cylindrus. Next base: position 465,900 of record FMBT01000293.1, read on the forward strand.
TTAAATAAAACAACGACCCTAAAGTTCAAAGCACAACTACATACCGGTAGCTTTTATTATCTTTTACAATACAAGTCTCCTCTACGCACTGTATTACACATATGACACATCATATCGTATGTTAAAAGCCTTCCTTGTTATTACTGTATCAGAGAAAGATAGATCTACTAAAATTATCCAAGGAAAGAGGAGGAAGAAGAAGAAGAGGAAAAACACACACAGCACCTGATATTTCAATAAACTTGCTTACAAAATCATACTACTGCTACAGTATTATTGTTCGTTTCCTTTATTGGCGCTTTCGTAATTCTGTACATCATTTATCATTGACTTTCCATATCATATAATGGCTACTATTTTCAAATTACCAGAATGCTTTGGAAAACGAAAACGCCTGAATCATACTAGTAGCGATAGAAGTATTTCTTCGTCTTCTATGTCCCATTCAGACGCTAGAAGTAGTAGATATGAACAACAATCTGGACCTGATAATAATCACGACGTGTCATGCGGCGGTAGACTTAACAACTGTTCACCATCCAATACAACAACATATAATTCCTCTGGGAAGGATACATCATCTGATTATGACGACAGAAAACCTGCAGCACTTTGTACATCCTTCTCCAAGACAAATTCACGTGGTGTCGAATCAATAACAACAACAACGACTGCCGCTGCTCCCTTTCTGATGCTAGGTTCTGATGTTATGATATCGGTTGTTAGTTTTTTAGGTCCGACAGAGACTTTAAATATCTTAACTATGCCAATCTGTAAGGAATGGCGACTTTCCTATACTTCTGATCAAGACTTGTGGAGAACTATATGTTCTACTGACCCTTTTTCAGCCGATCTCGATACTAGTAGTACCGCCGTTATCGACGATGCCGATGATGATGATGATGATTCTTTCTGTTCCCTGAATACAGGTTTCAACTATGATACTGGTGGCACCAATAATGGAGGCAACAACGTATTGGGGGAGTACCGTTTAGTTTACACAAGTTTTGTAAGATGTATGAATTATCTGAATCGAATTCAAAATGATATCCAAAATAATGTACAGCCATCATCATCCGTCGAAGATAATAATAATAGCAATAGTAATGATGATACTGCGTCTCGCGTTAGTAGTTTTCCAACATTCGGTGTAACGAAACCACTCAAAAAGTTTCTAGCTAAAAGTAAAGAATGTGGAGTTTTGAAGTCCGTTATTGGCACTGGCACACATAGCGATAACGCTTCGGCACCAATAGGAGTCTCAGCGGATGGTCGGACAATACATGTACGTACAAACTTGTAATAGAAAGAGACAATTAAACATAGTATCAATATTGAAACAACAACGCATGATAAATGAATACGAGTCTCGTTTTTTATCACTCATTTCGATTCTCTTTTCTTCCTTCTTTTTCCCGTGTTTTTTCTATTGGTCCCCGTCGCAAACCCTGTTTTGTCTTTCGTAACAGCGGCCCTTTTCAAAAATGGTACCGAAAGAGATGGGCGACACTCAAAACCCAAAATTTGGACAGTCAATGATCACAAATCGATTGTTAGGACCCACTGCAATGGGAGAACCTTCCTATTTGAATTTGCCTAAGTCTTGTGCCATATACTCAATCATAAATTGGATGGTGGCTCATCCGAATGTACAAGGTATTCAAACTATGTGCATCATGGCCCTTCCTTCTCTTTTAGAGGATGAACAACAACGTATCACAGCTCAACGTATAGGAATGATGGAAGTTGTTTTATGCGCAATGTTGCGTTTTCCTGATAATGTTAAGGTTCATATTGCGGCCTTTCATACAATTGTTCTCCTGGCACGACCTCTTGGTGGTCGTGAAGGAATGTTATTTGATAATTCCATGGCTGGTAGTACCCAAAATCTTGAACTGACCTCTTTTATCAAGATTTCGACGTCTACCTCGACAACAGCTCACTATGGCAGAGTTGTCTCTCTGCAAGGCAGTAATCGACATACATCTAATCTCATTGGGAAGAATTCTTCTCGTACTAATATTAACGACAAGGAAAATAAAGTACCGATGACTGGAATTGGTATCTTGATAGATTCCATGAAACGATTTGCGTCGAGCGAGAAGCTTCAGTCTACAGCGTGTTGGGCCCTGGTCAATGTAGCATTAGTACCTAAGCAAAAGAGTATGCTGATGAAACTCAATGGTATAGAAGCCATTCTAGATGCTATGACGGAACACTCAAAAAGTTTTGACGTTCAGTTTCGCGCCATGTTTGCTCTTATCAACTTGGTCGTTCCTTGTAGAGAATCCGATTTTGCAACAAAGATACTAATACAAATACCAATGATGCAACTCGAACCGAAAGGGCTGTTTTGGCTGAATGGGCACCCAGAATTGCTCATTTGGCTGTGATGGCCATGAAAAACTTTTGTTCAAGCGAGACAATTCTGAATCGTGGCTCTTTGGTCATACACAATCTTTCGCAATCCCCTGAATTTATGGTTGCACTCCTACGTACTCCCCACTGTTACCAAGTTCTAGAATGGTGCCTAACTAATTATTCAACTGACGTGTTATTCGCAGGAGTGTATCCAGTACCTTGAATAGGATGCAAATTTATCTCGATCAAAACCCCGAGGAACAACGGAGGTTTTCCCTATCAATGGAAGGGCAAAATCGAGAAGTTCTTGAGCAACACTAGCAATAACTCGATATGTATTTAAACCACGATACTACCGGAAAACCATACCTGCAGTATAATTGATGCTCGTTGATGGTACAGTAGGTAAAATATGCCGGATTGAATGAAGGAAAGCTCTTTTTACGATCCATACTAACTATGTATAAAAATGAATATAAAAAAACCCACTAAAGTAGGCGACGGCTGTAGCAAGGGAATCCACTCACAATGATACCTTGTAATGGTACAATAACACTTTCAACAAAAGCAGCGAAAAAGTTGGACATATTTTCTCTTCTGTATATATAATAATAATTGAAAATTATGCTAACATCGCAACCTTATGATAACTAAACATTAGGAAATTTATCTACTGCTTTTTTAACCCTTTCGTTTAATACTTAGTATATTCACGTTGTTCTTTTTCCCCACCCAATACAACATTTTATTAGCTACACTGTGTGTGTAGTATTAAGACTTTCAACCGCTGATGAAACTTTCGTTATATTCTCCCTCGGTTCTATATCAGTAGAACCGCTGCTAGTAGTGGTAGTTGTAGTTGTAGTTGTAGGTGCTACTAGTGGGGGTGGCATCGGCACTACTAGTGGGGATGCCGGCACCGGCACTGGCGATGTAACAGCCGTAAAAATGTATTCCGTAGCGACGCTTTCAAATTCTCGTGTTACGAGTGCATAGTCTGATTCTCTACCGTTATACTTCACGCAATTATGTGCAATAAGATGAACACGTTGTAATATACCATGATAGTTCTTAATATTTTTTGACACAATTAATTTTCGGATCAAACTCAAATCTATTGGAAATCGAATCCGGTCGGAGTATCCTGGTGCTTCCTTCGGATTAACAGGTCGACGAAAAACGAGGGTACTGCGATGGGTAGAAAGTTTCTTCCATATCGCCAGCAGTTTGTCCGTATTGTCCTGTTCGCGAACGAATTCTGGATGTTCAAGAAGGACTGTCAATCGTTTGTATTGTGGTAACTCCAAAGTATTAGAAGTGTTATCATCATTATTATTGATATTCGGTGTCGATCGACCACTGATCTTGCCATCTGTGCTGTTTTCCGTGGTCGAAGAAGCATCTGCCGCAGTGGAATCCGTCATTGTAGCGGTTGTAGAAATAGTAGCTTCTACTGCTGGTGGTGGTGCAGTCGCATTACTCGTCGTTCTTTTCTCTTTACTACTACTACAGGTACTACTACTAGAGTAAGAAAGACCGACACTATTTACCAACTGTTGTAAACCTGCTTTTTCTCTATACGCAGGAAGCTGAGAACCGGGAGGAAGAGGTGTTGTAAGCTCATGACGTAAACGCCCAAGTAGCGCCGAAAGCGTCCAGTGTGCATCGGTGGGGTAATTTCTGAATCAATCATCGTATCGACGGCTGCAACTTCCATCGGAGTCATTATTGTACATGTTGTAGGACTATCATTATCATTATCATTGGGACTACTGTGACTGCCATCAGTGACCGACTTCGTAGCTGTCGTAATCGCTGTTGTTGATGTTGATGCTTGTGATGATTTTTCTGCTACTTTCTCTTTCTCTTCTGCTTTCTTGTCTGTTACACTTTTATCCGACATAGTATTGTCGGTAGTACTTGTGGTAGCAACATCATCAGTAATAGTGGCTTTAGCTTTTTCTCGTTCTTGTTTTCGATACGGAGAGCTCCTCGTAACAATTTCAATTCTTGTTCAAGGGCATCTTCGCAGGCTTGAGCTTCAGAAACAATTAAGTTCAATTCACGTCGTGGAAGTCCATTCGTCATGCGATAGAGGGAAGACGATAGGAGGGGTAGTAATTCTGGCGAGGATGCGCGGGAAATCTCATCAGCGTAACATCGTTGATGTCTGTTTGGGTTTTCTTCTTCTTCTTCTGCTTCTTGCTGCTGATTTCATCCTTACTTCCACTACTATTATTAGTGGGAGTTGTACTTCGGGGTCGCTTTTTTGTAGCGTCGTCGGCGCCAGTTGGGCTGCTCATACTCGGTGCTTGGTTCGGTTGTTGTTGTAATCTTGTTGTTAATAATGTTTGTGGTTGTTGTTGTTGGTTGTTGTTGTTAATGTGGTTGTTGTTTGTTGTGGTTGTTTCCTGTGTTGTTTGCAATGTGAATGTGGTTGTTGTTCGTTGTTTGTTGGCTTATTTAGTCCCTAAAAATATTTGTATGTGATGTATGCACGACTCACTCAGCAGCCCTAATATCGACTTCCTCATTTTCATTTCTGCACTAGACACAAAATCAAAAATTAAAAATAGTTCAAGTTTTGAAGTTAGTTTTATAATTATAATTATTATTTTGGCTTGTATCGAGCATATTTTACCAGATATAGTAGATTAAATGAATTCAAATAAGATAGTATCGGGTAATATCGCCAGTGGTGACGGCAACGCCGCCATCGGTGACGGCAACGAGGAGGAGGATTTATTAGCAATAGCACTCGGATCATCAACAACAATGATCCAAAATACGGATACGTACGAAGAATCGGTTATTCGAAACGCAGAGCTATCGGCGACTCCTCGCTTAATGGCATTGTCATCCGCGTCAGAATCAAATGCACAGGATGAAATAATACTAGGCTTTCCTCCTCTCCAGAGATTGGTTCCTTCACGAAACATCCACGCCGACCTTACACACGTCCAAAAAGTTTTACAGAAACTACGACGACGTAGTAGTAGTAGTAGTAGTAGTGGTACTACACAAAACCAAGACCGAGAGAAATCTGCAGGATTGTTAACAAATACTAAAGATTGTATGAAAGAACAAATCCTCTTGTCTTTACTAAATTCTGTAGATCATGAAATGGGTATATTTCCTCAGCAAGAGGCGAAACAAGAATGGAAACGACGGAAGTTGTATCGCGACGGCACGAACGACGTCACTTCTATTACTAATAAACGTAAGCAAGCAGTATCACGAAATCAAGGAGGAAACAGGACAACAATGATAATAATGATATTGAAATTGATAATGATACACCCACCGGTCGATTGGAAGCCATCAAAAAGGGTCGTCAGAAGAAAAAATCTGTTGGCTTTTCTAGCGATATTCCCGTATCAAAAACACCAAAAATTAGTAGATCACTCATTTCTAAGAAAGCAATCCTGCATAGTACCAATAGTAATAGTAATCAGAAAAGCAAACGTCGTCGTATATCCATGCAAGAAAGAAGAAGAAACCAGAATAATGGAGTAGTTGCAGACGACGATAGTGATAATGATGAATGTGATCACGTATTTGATGAGGAAGAAAAGAAGTTGCATAAAACAAAAAAACGGGTAGTGTCACAACTAAAACAACTAAGAATAGAACGGGAAGAACGTCGAAAAAGTCGGAATAGGGTGTGGCGGGATGGCGACGACGATGATGATGCTATTCATAATGATAATACTGACGAAGACGACAACGACAACGATGCGGAATTTGAAATTAATGGAGACCAGCAGCAAGAAACAAATCTACCAGAACAAGTTGCTTCTGCTTCATTAACACACCACCAACTATTCCAGTCATCAAAAAGGAAGATATCGATGAGGAAATCGAAAATGACGCCTCAGTTGTCTTAAAGAGGGAAGCTTGTGCAAGCCTGACAACTTTGTCTACACAAAATTCTACTGCTGTTGCTTCCACAGCAGCAGCAGCAGCAGCAGCAACAACAACAACAATATCGGAATCTACTAGTGAGTTTGTTGTTTGTCCACTTTGCGAAGAGAAGGTTCTAGTTCTATCTCAAGAAGTAGTTAAAAGTGAACCCATAGACATAGATGGGAATGATCAATATGATAGAAATACAATTAATACAAAGAACTCAGATGCAGTCTTGGCTCGTCACATGGATACCTGTCAAACAAAAAGAGGGAAACGGAGACGACGACAACGAGAAGACGTCCCTACTTCATCGACGCTGACACAGTACAATAGAAAAGAAAGAAAGAAAAGACCAAGACCAAATTATGCTGAAGTTGATATCAGTGACGAAGATGACGAAGAAACCGATGGCAATTTCGTATTCGACGACAAAAAAATGAAATCGAAGTCAACTCAAGATGGTCATCAAACAATGATTAATTCGGATGATAAAACAAGTGACGACCAAAAGAATGAGAGTGGCAATGCTTCTAATGATGATGACTTCGACGAAGATTTAATTGATGCTGATATGGACGATGATGATAAGGAAATTATTTCGGCCAAACCTACTACTAAAAAGCGTCGTCGAGGCGTAACAACCGCAACTGCAACCCCATCTAAAGCTTCTATCTCGATCGATGACTGGGACGAAGATTTCTATGAGGATCGTGTTGATGACTGGATTGATAATGGACTTGAAAATATGCCAGTCATGAAGGAGCGAGATGTAAATGAAATCCCTCCAGGAGAAGAAGAATACGACGGAGGTTTAATAGTTCCTGCTTGGATCAACAATAGACTTTTCCCTTACCAACGAACGGGGTTGCAATGGATGTGGGAGCTGCATCGTCAACAGGCGGGGGGGATTCTTGGTGATGAAATGGGTCTTGGCAAAACGATTCAAGTTGCTTCATTTTTGGGTTCTATGGCCGCAAGCAGAAAACTGAAAGCCATCCTCATCATAAGCCCTGCAACATTGCTTCAGCACTGGCTGAAGGAAATGAAAAGATGGGCACCTGGCGTACGAAGATTCTTGATTCATCAATCAGGGGATATGCTGTCAACAACAACACAACTTGGTGGACACAGAATAATTACACCACAACGATTATCAATTGCAGAACAATGGTTGAAGAAATCAAGGCGGAATAGACTTTTTGAGATCATTGACGAAGAGGACTTGGATACACGAGATCCATCAACATTCTGTGGTACAGCATATGTCTTTGTAACAACTTTTGAAAATGTTAGAAGAAATGAAGACATATACATGAATCACAGGTGGAGCTACGTGGTTATAGATGAAGCACAAAAAATTAGAAATCCAAATGCGTATATTACATTAGCTTGCAAGAAATTTAAAACTCCACATCGTCTCGCATTAAGTGGAACACCTATACAAAACGATTTAAGAGAATTGTGGTCCATTTTTGATTTCGTCTTTCCCGGACGCTTGGGGACTTTGCCAGCTTTTGAGACTGAGTTTGCTACTCCGATTAAAAAGGGGGATATAGTAATGCTTCGCCCATGCAGGTTCAGCTTTCATACAGATGTGCACTAATCTTAAAAGATCTGATCAATCCATATCTACTAAGAAGGTTGAAGAAAGACATTAAAGAAGTTCAGCGAATGCCGGGGAAGAAAGAGCAGGTATTATTCTGTCGATTGAGCGACTGTCAGCGTTCTATGTATGAAGCTTTTCTTCAGTCAGATCTGGTCAAGAAAGTTTTTCGAGGGTCTGCGCAACTTTTAGGAGCGATCACTACGCTGAGAAAGATTTGCAATCACCCTGATCTTGTTTCTCCTCCCGACGAATTTGCTTCTGACCCTTTTTCCGAGAGTATTCTTGGTAATTTTAATGACTCGTTGCGAGTCCGGGAATCAGACAATTATGGTAGCGACGATGACGATACTTCTCAGAAGATTGGAGACGGTACCGTAGATAGATATCATGAATTGATTGAACGGTCAGGGAAATTGGAGATATTGGCAAAGATCTTACCACTTTGGAAAAAACAGGGGCATCGTGTACTAATCTTTTGTCAATGGCGGAAGATGCTTGATATTATCATGGATTTTGTTAAATCTAAGGGGTGGAAGTTCGGTAGATTAGATGGGAATACTAATGTGGCGTCACGACAACGACTTGTTGATACGTTCAACTCAGATGAATCATACTTCGGTATGTTATGCACAACCCGAACAGGTGGTGTGGGCCTTAATCTTGTCGGGGCTGATCGTGTCATTCTCTACGATCCTGACTGGAACCCACAGACTGACGCTCAAGCCAGGGAACGAGCGTGGAGATTTGGTCAAGTAAGAGAAGTTACAGTTTATCGTATGATTTGTGCAGGCACTGTTGAAGAAAAGATATATCAAAGACAGATATTCAAAACAGCCTTGTCAAATAGTGTCCTACAAGACTCCAAGCAACGTCGACTTTTTACTCACAAAGACTTGAAGGATCTCTTCAGTCTCAAAGCTGACAATGGGAGCGTCGCTACAGGAGCGGAAGGGATAACAGAGACTGCAGAATTGACCAAAGGGGATGGATATGTTGATCCTGATGATAACGAAATTACTGCCAATGCTAAAGAACAAGATAACGGAGAAACGATGCAGTCCGTTTTAAAAAGTAGAGGCCTAGCTGGAATTTTTGATCATGACGTCGTAGAAGGCAATACAAAGTCAAAGAGAGCATCTGTAAGAGAAATGGAAGCAAAGGCGAAAAAATTATCTAGAGAGGCTCTGCAAAATCTTCGGCAGAGCGTTGCTCCCGTAAATAATTTAGGGAGTCGTTTTGGTAGTAGTGGTGCTAGAAGCAATAGTATACTATCGTCAATTGCTGAGCGTAACACCGAAATTTTGAACGCTGGAACACTGAGTAGTGCAGACGAAATAAAGCAGAATACGCAATTGTTAAAGGATCTTCGCAATTTTGTAAAGACTCGTTTACCAACGACAAACGAATTACTCGTAAGTTTACCTTCTATTATTTTCCTTTTCAGCTTAGTTCCTGTGCTTCCCATTCTCTCTCTCTCTCTCTCTCTCTCTCTCTAACCACATTTGTCTGTTGCGCTTAAAACATCTTGGATCTATAACAGGATACGTTTTCCTCACATGTGACGTCTTCGGATGCAGCTGTGTTCAGAAGACTCCTGAAGTCGATTGCTACTCTTAAAAATGGCTCCTGGATCTTGAAATGAGATAATTCCATTTTACGAACATCGTCCCCTTCATCGAAATATTTACCAAAAGTACACCGCAAAATCTTTTCAATATGTATCAGACGAAGTTACCGAGCCAGGGATCTGCCGTAAAGCGGCACTGATATAAGTTTTGTACCATTTATACGAAGCTTGTTGCTGCGGGCTCCACAAAATGTCAATTGGACCATATAATAATTAGATCAGATGTACTATCATTGTTACGTAGTCAGAATTTATTTATTACTCATAATATTAATCCAATGAATATGCACCTTACAAATTGATTATTATGTTGGGTCTTTGCCAATTTTGCAGTCGATTCACATTATTCTGGAGTTATCCGTGTAAATTCGAAGCTTACAGATAGATTATCTGGATCATACCTTTGGCATTTGGTACAGTTTAAATATTTTGATCCAAGAAGCATGCCTAGTAGAAACTATATAGTGTACTCCTCTCTGTATACATTAATAATGTGTGGATTTCTTTTAAAGATAAGCTGGAAAGAAACTGTACCACAAGCAACTTAGGACTGGAAGATGCCATAGTTAACAAGAATTGTATGTTTTTACTACCATTTAGAGTAAATTTGCTGGTTAATATAATTTGATGGATCATAAACTACCAGGAGGAGAGGTGATGGGCTGAGTTACCTTTCAATTCATTCTAATGGTGCTTTTTAATAGATCCCCAGCTACAGTATAAGGGCTTTTGTAGATGGGCAGATATTTTTTACTAGCAAAATACCATGTTGATAATCTGATTTAAAGGAACAAAAAAACTTGTGGCTACTACAGTTGCTGAAGCTAGCCTATTAATACTTATAGGGAGCATATTTTTAGCCCACACCCAGTATCAAACTCACATCCTTTACCTTCAAGGAATCAAGTTCCACCATTTCTGAACACACGTCAAAAAAAATTCAGTTGTTATATCAGTCTGGTCGAGTTATATGTTTATAAACCACTAAATATTGATCTTCTTTACATGCGCGAAACACTGGTATTTTTTGGTTGTTTTCAGTCAATGAATAGATGCAAAAATGCTATTAGTACAAGATATTCTACTCAACAAGAATAAGAAAGAAGATAGTCTGTCCCCAAGCATGTAAATGAAATTCAGTTGACAGATCATACTACTTAGCTTCAGCTCCATTCCTTTTATCAATATGATGATAAGTAAGACACAGTGGTCTATTTGTTGAGCATTGCTATATCAACATCACTCTGTTCCCTGTCTCTTTTTTTGGTTACTGGGTCTCGTTTCCTTCTCTTGATTCCTCTTTGTACAATAGTTGGAGAATGAAAACTAGAAATTGTCTTCACAAAGTTTTTGTCTGCCCAAGCATCAAAGAGCAATGGCTTGGTACTGTGTTGATGGTGAAGCAGTTTATGAGTTCCCCTTGTTGATCTCATTTTCTTTGATAGCTTCCTTTCCTTGGCCAAGGAGCAACCACCAGAATACCAGTATGCGACAATTGAACAGTGCCAGCCATATGAATGTCACCATTCTTCCTGACCAACTTGACACATGACATATCCCGTATAAGCAGAGTCCAAGGCAACACAGTGGCCTTTATGTTTGAATGGATGAAGCATAAGATCATATAGGGAGACCATTCATTATGAGTAGTTATGGTATGGTATGATCATTGTGTACATTGATATCTTCATCAGATTTACCATCATACACCCTAGCAAATACCTTGTTTATGTTCTTGGAGTACCTTCTTGGGTGATACAGATGGTGTGTAGAGTAGCACCGGTAAAAATTGGTCTTGGCTCCGGTCTGACAGTCATCACACTATGCTACCGGCCTGCAACTCAACTCTTGTCTGTAGTAATATCCACTTCTCATGATTAACTATAGCTTGCCACCTCTTTAAGAAGGAAGAAGAAGGGAAAGAAGGAGAAAAGCAGCTTAAATTGTGATGAACCTTTTTTCTAAGTATGCAATGAGAGCCTGTTGCACATGGATAGCCAATCTACAGCCTACAATGCGAGGAAGCATTTTTCTAGGATTTAGAACTCTATGGTATGCACTCAAACCTCCTACACCATTGCATCTATACCACACACAAATCTAAATATTATGGAGTTTTGTGTGGACTAGGTGGTCCAGTTGATTTACAGGCTCCATTTGGAGCTACACCTCTAAAAAACCACATGCATCATCAAAGAATCAATGCTCTCACTATCTATAGAAATTGCGGTCTATCGTGACTTTGTCTTTCTAAGACTTAAGACGAAAGGCAGCTATAAAATAATTATATATCTATCAGGAAATTCTTTGTAGAGTGCTTGTACTCGTACTGCATTTGTTGGTCAGCAACTCAAATTGGACAAACAAGAGGGATGCAAATGGAGTAAATTTTGGTACATTTATACTTACAAAATAACACCCAATGTACAAGGTAAAATCCGTAAATTCATTAATGTTGTTCTCTTGAACAACAACAATCAATCAATCACCAATCAATTGTCAATCAATCGAATGATGATAAACAAATGATACCAAGATAACGAGTGAGGGGAAAGACAATAAAGTGATGTCCACCCCCCAGCAGTGGCATAGAGGTGCAGCTATTATTTCTTTAGTGGAATTGTCCATCTAAAAAACACGTCAAACATACCTGTTGATAATGTCCTCTTCTAACACTCTAATAATTAAAAACCGGCTAGTTGGTTTATTAACGGGGACACAGCAGTAGAAAGAAGCTGGAGAGCTGTGTTGACTTAACATAAGATACTACAAAAAGGAATGTTACTAGGAGGATAGGTTCTTGAGGTTTTAAGATTGGGGGGACTGGGTATCATAAAACGATGTGGCTGAGAGTATAATGAAAATGGGGTAGGTTATTTCATGTACTGCATTTCAATCGATGTATCTTTTTTTTCAGTCATAGTACTAGTACATGAAAAAGTACACTGATTTTCGCACGAGTATGAACGGCTCTCTACGGTATCATAAATAATTCGTCTACAAAAATATATTTTTTCTCTACTATCATCAAATTCGTCGAACACGACTAATACGACTCTTTCGTGATAGTAAGTTATAACTAACTATACTTGAAGTAGGCCTGCTCTACTGTATGTGTTCTTGTGTGCGTCATGTCAGTCAGTCTATTTCTCTTCTTTACGTATCAATCAATAAAAAATAATCAATAAAAAATAATGTAAAAAGTTACCCTTCGACAACGAAGCAGATAATATTTGGTACTCGTACGCAATAACTACTTTCTCGAGAGAACTTTCTCGAAAGAACTTTCTCGAAAGAAACCCGACAAACTTAAAAGTTCTTACATGTGTGGTATTGAAGAATTGAATAACTCCATTTCAAAGGAACTAATCTATTGATTACCGACAGTATCTTAAAACTACCGTTGATACGAACGCCGAATATGGTAACTTTTGCAGTAGACGCCGAGGAGCTGACTTTTGATTCGCACCCTAGTGAGGACGCCCACGACGATTCTGATCATGAATATTCAACTGAATTCCGTGCACAGTTTGGAAGCGCGAAGACGCCAATAGAACAAAAAAGCTTTAGTTATGACGTCGTCGGTCGATTAAGTAGATGGGAGGGTGGCAACGGAAATCCGTACGAAAATGGTCAGGGTATTGAGAAAGTAGAGCCAGAAAAGATAACTTTTTGGATATTTCTCAGGCAATTCTGTCATCCATCTTATGATTTGACGGAAGTGACGATTGAAGACATCGACCGCACTAAGCTCATGCATGACAGATTCCTTGGTGACAGTCAGTTCAACTTCAATTACACCACCTTGCTAATAATAGCTTCGGTTATTGCTGCGATGGGATTGGCTAACAACGGAAGTGCTTCGATTATTGCCTCCATGCTTGTTTCACCGTACGTCCTATTTTTTCAGTGATTTTTTCTAAAGCAATTGCCGAATTTTTGATAGGGAGCGCTTCCCTACTTTTGTTCACCTGCCTACATAGTTCTTACAGACGTTATTGCTCTTTTTTCCCTCTCCTCCTTCTCTTCTCTTTCTTCTTCTTCTTGTTCTTCTTAAGTTTAATGGGGCCTGTGACGTCCATTGCATACGGAATTTCGATTGGAGATTACAAAATGGTTCGAATGGGCCTAGTCACTGAGATTGTGAGTCTAATTATCTGCATTATTATTGGAGTAATATTTGCTGGAGCAATGTTACCCTTTAAAGTAGCCGATCCCTGGCCAGTAGAACAAATGTTAAGTAGAGGCACTCTGACAAATCTCAGGGTCGGCATTCCAATCGCATTTTTCTCTGGTTTAGGTGTTGCTGTTGGTATATTGGACAGTCAGACCAATTCTCTTGTTGGTGTTGCTATTTCAGCTTCACTTTTACCCCCTGCGGTACGTATTGAACAAGAACAAGGGTCCGTATAGTAGTCGACTGACTATATCAAATCGATCATCATCTAATATACGATATTTCTCTTGCTTCGCTTTCCTTTTTTCTTTCAACTCGATTTCCATACAAATTTCAGGTCAATGCTGGGATGCTTTGGGTAATTCATTTTTGTGATACGCAACCTGATTATCCCAATGAAGCTCAAAACTATGCTAAGTCTGGGTTAATTTCACTGAGTCTGACAATTGTTAACGTTATTTTTATTATCATCGCTTCGATGTTAATGTTTCGATTGAAGGAGGTAAGATTCAATTTAGTAGTGTATGTCGAGTCGAATTTGAATAGTGTTATAAATAATCCTTCATTTTCTCATATTTACGCACACTATACGTATTTATTGTTTTGTTACTGTATGTAACTTTTATTCTTTTCAAGACGTTACCCATTGAAAAGAGTATCTTTTGGACAGATCTTGGAATAGCAAGAAAAATCTATCACAACGTTGCAATTCTTCCAAAGGTCCAAACAGCACCCGATGACGCCGAAATCAAGAAGCGGGTGACGACATTTTTTCCTAGGGCTAGCGCGATGATATTGCAATCAGATTTCAGACCCGAAAACTCAAATTCATCATCTATAGCAGGAAGCTCGGGAATTCTGCATAATTCTTCATACAACAAGTCGTCAAATCTCAACTCGTCGATTCCAAGGGAAAGTCGTTGTCAATGGTCCAATTCTAGTAATTCGGCAAGTAATTCGGCACAGGCAGTTAGAGGGATCGAGGTATTAACAAGCATTAATGAGTAGGAACTCTTTGAAAGCGCAGCATCGTTATTATAAATCCTATGTTTGTGAGGTCAAATGAACCGAGGGTGATGACTTTTTTGTCACTAATCAATGACCTCATCCGCACAGTATGTTGTCATCACGCATTTGAAGCATAGTGCACTATTTCAAGTGTGCGAGATGCAACAAGTTAGATTCTGTTTCTTTCCTGTGTTATTGTTTTTATGATTATATCACAATTCCAATAAATAATATGCTACATTATCTTTCGACTTGTAAGTCTACTTAGAAAAAAGGATTACTTGTGTGTCTGATGATGGTACTCGAGAATGACCTGTATTGAAAAGTAGTCAGATATTTCATCAATTCAATAATTCACAAAGAATTAGTTGGTTTGAGTGATTAGCAGATTACGTTGCTAAATCGTATTGAATATCAAAAGTCTACACACACACAAAGCCATAAATATTCTATTCATATCCATTTTCGATTCGGAAAAATGGAGACAAATAAAAAATAAGGTTTGCTCGCGGTTAAGTAAGGATTTGAGTCGCACTTGCGCGTCGATTTTTATCAATCCTGTTCTTTTATAATCTTGCTTCGCCCCGCGGTGATATGTCTCCTCCTCTTCGTCCCTGCATACTCGAATACCGAAATACTGATTTGTTGTCGCTGTTTTTGTTTATGAAGTGTGAAGGTGACTATGCAACACATCACGCACTTCGAACATTGTTGTTTAGATGATCTCTTGTCGACTACTAGTATGCAGAAATATGTGTATAAAGCGATTAAATTTTACACCGCCGTTTGAACAGTAATTGACGTATTGTGAGTAGCAATACAGTAGTCTACAAGATTTTATCTACATATCCTAGTTATTAGGCTTTGCTGCGGCGATTATTATTGTGTCGGGAGGAAGAAAGTACAATTGTACAAGGTACAAGTCACAAGGTCGCACACATACATTGTAGAACTTATAATAGGAAAACCGTACTTAAGTCGATGCATTAGACCACAATAAGCTAATTTAAAATTTTCAACGAAGAAGAAAGAAGATGACAATCACAAATGTTGATTCTCGTCGTGACTTATCTAATGACTCCAGTATTAGTGGCAATAACCTCCGGGATTCAAGCGACCGTTCGGAGGTGTTTATTGCAGGAGATTTCGAACACAATTTAGAAGTATTACAGCACATGGAACATGATTCAGATCAGGATGATGTCGACGAGGATCGATTAATTTACGCTGCTACCAAGAAGTTCTCCAATGCTAACCATGTATTTCCGAATCATGCTGTGGGGATTTCTGCAGCAGATTTAAATAGAGAAAGTACCCTCGCCTTCTCCATTGGTGATGATAATGAAGATGGTATAACACCTGTCAGATGGTTCCGGTTATTGATGGTTGATGATGAAATATTGGAGATCAGTAAAGAAGAGATTCAACGTGTCCGTATTATGCACAAACGGTAAGTATCACACCATCGCACGACCTCTTTGTCATAGGGTGATCAGAAGGATCTAAACTCTCAAATCATCTCCCCTCTCACATTGCTTTCATCTCGTTTTTTCTCTTCAAGATTTTACGAAGGTAGCCAATTTTCATTCAACTATAACACTCTGTTAATTATTGCATCCATCATAGCTGCTTTAGGTTTAGGTAGTAATTCCACCGCTACAATCATTGCTTCCATGCTTGTTTCTCCTCTAATGGGCCCAGTTATTGGGATGGCATATGCAGCTACTATTGGAGATTGTAGGATGTTTCGAACTGCGTTTCTTACTGAATCCGTGAGTCTTTTAATGTGTATCCTCGTAGGAGCGATAGTGAGTGGTTGTATGGGATTCTTTGAGATATCAGAAGATTGGCCAACCGATGAACAAGAAAGTCGCGCTACGATTCAGAATTTTTGCGTTGGTATACCAATTGCCTTTTTCAGTGGCCTAGGAGTTGCTGTTAGCGTACTGGATGATCATACCAGCTCTTTGGTGGGTGTTGCTATCTCTGCCTCTCTTTTGCCTCCTGCTGTAAGTAGTAATCAACACGATCCGTCCCGTCGTGATTCTCTAGGCACATATGGTATAAAAATCTTCTTTATGTAATATCATATTAACATGAAACGTTGTTGTTGTTGCTATTGTTGTTAACTTATATCTTTTACCTGAATTATAGATAGACGCAGGGATGCTATGGGTGACACATTTGTTTTATGACCACAGCAGCGACGAACTCCATAATTTCGGTTATGAAGGCATTATTGCATTGTGCCTGACCATTGTTAATATTGTGATGATTATTATATCGTCCATGATCATGTTTCGATTGAAAGAGGTAAAGTTTCGAAAACTATATGATGTGATATCCGAAGATTTTCATTTTTCCAAAAAATAAGTGTACATGCCTTATTCTAACCTCAGGAACTCATCTTTATATGTTTACAATAATTTCTATCCAATTATTTTCAGAGGCTGCCTATTAAAAAGAAAATATTTTGGACTGATCTTGGATTGGCTAGAAAAATATATCGTAATCAGGCTATCTTACCAACCGTCGAAGCTTCAACAGTAAAAAATGGAGTTCGAAGGATGGGACGTCGCGTTTCTACCTTTGTGCCGTTTTCTTCTTCCATCAGAAATAATGACAGAAGAAGCCACGGTGGTAGATTCTCTCAATTCTTCCAGAATCCTCGCACTAGGAGCGATATGTCTACTTGTAGTAATAGGTCCATTAACAGCCGCGATATCCCCCAAGGCTCAGCAGATGACCTGAGTCCATAACTTTCCACGGTTCCGGAAGAAAGAGGTTCAGGATGTAGTGCAAACACTACCGAAATCAATTCTAGTAATTCGGCAAGTAATTCGGCACATGCGGTTAAAGGTACCGATTTACTATCAATCATCAATGATTAGGATCTCTTTGAAAGCACAGCATTGTTATCATAAATCCTATATTTGTGAGGGCAACCGAGGGCGATGACTATTTTGTCAGTATTGAATGACCTCATCCGTATGTTGTCATCACGCATTTGAAGCTAAGTGCCTTTTTTGTGTTGTTGTTCCTATGTTTGTATCAATTCCAGTAAATAATATGTTATATTATCCTTCTACTTGCAGGTCTAGTTAGAAAAAAAGATAAATCACCTGCCCCATAGCATATTGAACATGTAACGTACGAGACGGCTGATACACGCACACACACACACACACTACACACACATATATTAATTTTGAATTACACACACCATTGAATTATCTGCTAGATTCCACACTTTCTTGTTTTTACACCATATTTAATGTTACCTTACGACACACTTGTAACAAACCGAACTGCTGACATGTAGACGGCAATTACTTGTATTCAATTTGATGATACACCCCAAAGCTCCTTTCTACTACAGGCAAGTATTTTTGCAATTGGAGTATGTTTTCTTGCAATGTACTCATCACATAGTTGTTACATAACCAATTCCAGCAGTTAGTTTATATTCAAGAAAACATTGCTTCTCAAACATCAGATGTATTGATGCCAGCAATATAAAGTTTTCACTTGCTCAACAAATAGGCTTTTTTTTTTTTCCAAAACCAGATTATTAACAACAAGCCACTACTGGAGGGGCAACAAAGGGGTATAATGCACAAAAACCAATCTCCAATACATACCAGCTACTACTATTAGCGATAAAACATACGATGCAGTCCTTGAATGCTCCAATAAGAGTGGCCATTGTTGTTGTTGTTTGCTTCTTTAGTTTAGAGTGAGAAACAATATTTTTTTGATGGGGGATACGATTTTTTAGTTTTCGTGTCAAATTTTTTTTTTCGATATTTTCATTATTCGACAAAGCAATTCGCCCATCATCCATCATCGACATATTACATAATACATCTCTACAGCAGCTCCATTAGAGCAACTAATATTCGGTAGTAGTCTACAGTGAGGCTTGTTTAGGGAAGTGCATCATCATTATCACAGGTTGATACTTGTAGACCTACTCCATTTCAGAGATATCAAAACAAAGAGTGAAATTGGCATATATGATGCGACAAATAATACGACGACGACGACGATCGATTAGCAACCTTTTGATTTTAGTTCTCATACTACTGTGTTCTTTCGTACCATCTTTCGGTAGAATTTTCGATCCATATAAGACTCTGGGTGTGTCTCGCTATTCATCCCAAAAGGATATTCAAAAACGGTATAGGGAACTATGCCTAAAATATCACCCCGATAAGAATGTTCAGAAATCTACTAAAGAAAGAGAAAAGTTTGAAGGATATTTCAAACAGGTTCAACAGGCATACGACATGATCGGAAGTGCCGAATCGAGACAGCAACAAAGTTATCAGCAGCGCTATGGAGGAAGTACCACAAGTAGTCAAGGACAACGTTCATCTCCATTTGGGAGTGATCCTTTGTCGGAAGCTGTTTTCCGTGCCTTTGCAACGGGTGACAGATCTTTCTTTACACGAGGAATGGGTGGAATGGGTGGTAGTGGTGGTGGTCCCAGTTTTGGAATACGTACGCCATTTCCCTCTCGCGGTGCACAGCCACCTATGATGCCTACCAATCTAAACTTTAAGTCGATTTATATACAAAAGGTAGAAATTGATTTGGAAACTCTCTATAAAGGAGTTACATCGTTTCGTTTCGAATTACGAGATAATGTTTGGACGCGATATCGAGCCGCTATCCGAGGTAAATTTCTTGTACTATCTATTTATCAAGGAATGATGTATTCATTCCCGGTACTTCGAGCGAGTAAACTTTTAGCTGCTGTGATCGGACTGTGCATTGTGCATGTTACCTTACCTCGCCCCGATCCTCAAGCCTTCTACGCTGCTTCGCTAAAAAAGGGAACAAAGTACGTTGACGTTGAATGATTGATTGATTCTTTCTAATTTTGGGGTCGGGGTTAAAGTGAATTCTAATAACTGTTCCCTACTCAACTTTTTGTATAATCTCTTATTCTTTTTTTTTTAACAACTATTTCAATAGAGGAGGGAATACAAACGTCAAATTTGCCAGTACTACCCAGGGGCAACCTGAAGTGATTTTTCAGGTTGAGTCAGCACCACATCCAACATATCGAAGGGAAAACGATGATTTACATTTGGAATTGAAAATATCCAGTCAAGAAGCTAAGGACGGCTGTAAAAGAATAATTAAAGCATTAGATCCGACAGAGAAATCGATTGAAATAAAAATTCCACCAAATATATACAGCTATGAGAAGCAACGAAAAAAACAAAAACAGGAAAAATCATCACCAAAATCATCATCATCATCATCCAATATACAATATGACAACAATATACGAATAAAGAATCGTGGATGGCCGATAAGGAATAATATACAAAGTTCAGATATACATCCAGACGTTTATCTGTATGGGGATCTGATAGTGAAAATTAAAGTTTTGAAAAAATCATCGAAAAAGGGGGGTCAGCGACGATGATTTTCGTATAACTAAATTCTAATGTTTGATATATATATACATACATACATACATACATTCATCAATATATTCTACATATTATATTATAATTGGTTATCAAAATAATAATATCAACAATCATTGACTAAATATATATTAGAGTGAATAAATAAGTTATATGTTATCATCACAATCCCATTAGAGACGTGATCCGATTGACAATACTATCTGCTGGACCACCTGGTGTAGGCGCAGCAAAACCTTCACATCCATCTTCAGCTGATAACCAAAATCTACCAGCATTATCATAATGAAAATAAAATCGATGATGTAATGCGAACGCATCTGACCCATACCTTGTTCTAAAATTTGTATATCCTTCATCAATAAGTTGATTTCCCTTTCTCCATTCACGATTACTATCATGACCCCAACCATCATATCTATTAATCTCATCTTTCGTCCATCCTTCTGGATCATCGTTATCGGCATAACTGAGTTGCAATACAAAATTCATTCCACCAGAGGCATTTGGTACTTGACGAATTTCACGTCCATGAAATGTATTAATATTATCCACGTTAGATGATTTATTATAATTTGGGATTTGATTCATTCTTGGATGTGATTTATCAAAAACAAATGGTTGTTGATTTTGTTCGTCTGTTGTTGCGCTTGATACTCCTTCAAGATGATTACGCAATTTATTAGATAGAACAAGTTGAAACATCATCCCACCACAAAAATTAAATGTAGCTTGATTGTCATGAAGATCAACAAGGTATTGTGCAATATTACCATTATAATGATCATCACGTTCCTTAGGAATTACCAAATACGACGATGAAGATGCGGCTGCACTATTACTACTACTACTACTACTACTTGCAGTAGACATAGGTACAACTAATGAAGAAGAATTCTGCCGAGAAGATGAAGGCACTTGAAAAGATTTCACATTCGGCGGCATATACAAAGATACATATATTGCACTAAGTAATAATACTTGTCGTCGTATCATCGTCATCGTCATCGTCGTTAGCTTATATCGTCAGTGTTTCTTTTAATTGTGGGTTGAAAATATTAAGGCGAAATAATCTTACTACAGTACTTCCTCCGTGAATCGGTAAATTAATGAGTGCTATCGTTAGAGATTTTCAAAAGATAAATGGTGGAGAATACTTATAATCTACCAATCGACAGGAAATTTAAAAAATACGTTGAGATTTTGTAAGTTTTCGACTCACTCTCCACCCTTTTATTGTGTGAAAATCCCTCAACAGAGCTTGTCTGAATTTATCGGTGTACGGAGGAAGTAGTATTACAGTCAGAGTAAATGTATTCGAAATTTATTTGGAGCTATCTTAGTCTTGAGACGCACGTATCGAATCTTGAAATCTTTTATTGAAATGACTTTATTCGTTTCACAACATAAAACGAACTACCGTAAGGCAACCTGGTACAGATGATGTATATGTTCTTGTAAGTTAAACTGTACTTGTTCTTGTGTTGTTCAAAGGCCTCTTGAAAGGCCTCTTGGATTTCAGTGCGATAGTTGTACTTGCTGTAACTGTAATAATAGATACGGACTCCAACCAATCTAGATAGAGCAGATCATTGAACAACAGAATAGAAAATAATAGAAGGAGCTACACTATTACATCTTTCGATCTAGAAAAAATGTCTTCCGTCATGAACAAAAAACGGAATAACGCGGAACAAAAACAAATCAATCCTACTAATCTACGAACAGTTACGGTAATAATGTTATCATTACTATCATCAATTCCGCATGTCACAGGATGGAGCACACATATATGTACAAAAAGTACACGTGGTACATTTACCTTGACATCATCATCATCATCATTATCAAGGATGTTGTCAATTCGTCGTCAGCAATTTACACCATCATCATCGTCACAAATAATACTACAACAACAATCACAAGCATCATCATCTTCTACATCATCATTAGAGACCGAAAATTCTTCCCTTCGTGATATGATAAAACAACTAGAAGAAGAGAATGAAAATTTGAAGAAAATACAGCATCAACAGCAGGAAATACAAGAGAAACAATCCACTGCAAGGAGGAACAATAACAATAGTAATAATAACAAAAAGATCATTTTAGAGACATTTGAAGGAGAACATATGTTTGATTCGTTACCAGATAATAATACTAATAATATGATGATGGATATGGATGGAGATAATGACGATGACGAATTATGGTGTGATTCATTAGATGGAGATACATGTCCACTTGAACCTACTTTATCGTTTGGAGAAGCCTTACGAGATCGTGCTGTTTGGTTAGTCGGTACGTTCTGTTCTTGAAGTCTGTCTATACGTTTTTCATTATTTTCAATTTGTCGTTATTCCTTTACGTTTACGTTATTTATGCATTATTTCGGAATCAGTTACTGTACTACTATTTTTATTTTCCTGATTCTCACACCGTATTACTATTCATAGGTCTTTTAATTATGCAATCTCTTTCTGGCATCATTTTGAGTCGCAACGAGGCTCTATTGACAAATCATCCTGTCATTATATATTATCTGACAATGATGGTCGGAGCAGGTATGTCTTTAAGAAAAATGGACCTATGTTGTGCTGATAGTAATATCATTATTTATTATGTGTAACTAACTATTTCTTTATTGTAAAAACAAAATTCGCTTTTGAAAGGAGGAAACGCTGGAAATCAAGCAAGTGTACGAGGTACGTACTTTAAATAACTTACGACTTATAATATGAATTATTATATTGAGTAATACGAAGACGAAAGAATACTGAAGTTAACTGAAATAAGTATACATTACTGTACTGAACAGGTTCAATACATACGTGGTCCGATTTATAAACACACATATCGCTTGTCCTCTTAGTGTATTTTCTTACATGATTTTGTCCTGTGTGTCTCTATAGTTATTCGAGGTCTTGCCTTGGGAACAGTGAACGAAAAAACAAGAGGACAATTCCTAACAAGAGAAGTTAAAATGGCAGCCACATTAAGTTTGATTCTTTCCATTGCAGGGTTTTGTCGAACGATTGCATTCCAAACACCACTCCCCGAAGCTATTACTGTAACATCGGCACTTGCCTTGATCGTATTTAGTAGTGTCTGTCTTGGAGCGGTATTACCATTGGTATTGGAAAAATTAGGAATAGATCCAGCCCATTCTTCTACAACAATTCAAGTAATTATGGACATACTAGGTGTATTTATTGCAGTACTTGTATCTGCGGCAATATTGGATGGACCGTTAGGTGTTTACATCCTCCCTAAGCTAGGTTACTACTAATGATAATATAACAGCATTTTTTCCAAAAAAACCGAGTCGTCATTTATAGACAAGCAAGACAATTTTCAGTAGATCACCAATCTATTTCCTTTCAATACATTCCCTTAATTATTAAATATAAAAATGTTATGCATAATGTACTATGTTTCCCACATTTAAAGAATTTTGTTGCTTGGGGCGTTCGTTTCAGTATAAAATTAACCAACCAAAAAATATTGCTTGCTGCTGCTTTTGCGCTTTACTTCTCATATCGTCATATCGTACCATTCCTTGGAAATTCAGCCGGCCAAGAAATAGAACTACTGTCACGTTCCAGTAGGAGGGGTTTCGGAGGGTCTACATAGACTTTTACTTTCAGTACTTTTGTCGTCGAACGACGGTCAGCCCTACTAAGAGGTTTGAAATGAAGTAATTTTTTTAATAGTTTGGACTTTCGACTACGATTGATCACAAGCTCTTCCCGTAAATTACCATGACTTCTACTACGTATATTCCGTCTTTCAAAGTTGATTTCACGTGGGAAATCTGATGCACGACCAACCACCTTAAGATGTTGATTACCAATGTCATCATCACCACCACTAACGCAGTACAAAATTCCGTCGTCGTCATCTTTTTTTTTTCTTCTTCTGCTGACATTTTTGTTCCGTTACACAAATCTTTAAATGATAACATTTCAAATGCATTACAAATAGTGGGATCTTCTGTAATTGAGTCGCTTCCGCAAGTTATACCGCACGTTGTACCGCAATGATGTTGGTGCTTGTGGAAATCGGTGGATGGCGACAGCAACGGCGACGGCGACTCAACCCATGGTTCTAACTTAGTAAAGTCATTACTATTATTATCATTATTTTTGTCACGGATTGTCGTATTCTTATCTTTGGCAACAACATTAGTTTTATCGCTTAACAAATTTTTATTATGCGATGATGCAATATTTGCACTCATTTGTTCTTTCAAAATCTCGGTAGTGATACTCCGTAAACGTTTGACATGTTTACTCTTTCGATGACAATCAACAGATGGAGACGAAGAATTATCGTGCTTTGATGAATTCAATTGTTGTAGTATGACGTTATTATGGATAATCCGTTCGATTTTCTGAGGCCGCCCATCATCAAACGATACTGCAGCATTCTTTCGTCGTATCTTAGACATCACGATGGTCCCAGTCTTCGTTCTTGTCTCTGGCTTATTATGTTTCGATCCCCATAAGAATGTCATTGTTGGAAAAATAATCGATATTACAGTAGTATATTCAGTCACTCGCGATAAGTATGAAGTGTAGGAAGTCAATTTGAATAATTTCCACAACAAAGATAATAATAAGCTAACTTATCTTACTAACAGTTTTGTATTTAATTGGTGATGATTATCGTGTCATGTCAAATCAAAATACAGTATCAAGAGCAGGGGTAATAATCTATAGATTATTACCCCTGATCAAGAGCAAGTTTTTTACGTACCGTTATCTTATTTATTCAACAAAAAAGGCGGAAAAAAATGGCGTTATATTTGATACTGATGAGCCTCTTATGTGCTTGACGTACGGTATCAGAATTTTTAGGCGCGAATAATAATCAGTCACGAGTGGGATGGAGACCAATCATTATTTCTTCACAGCGTTTGCACATTCTCCTGTCATCAATCATCGAATAACTCTCAAAATCATATCTGCAGCACATTTAAACATTTTGTATTATCATTGCGATCATTACTATCGCTCGTCGCCATCAGGCTCCTTCTTCAAAACTAAAAATAGAAAAGATCCAAAGAACAAGAACAAAGCAAGATGTGGAACAACAACGAGGATGTGAATGAAAATGGAGAGCCTGTCAAGCTATACATGCCGGTCCAAGCTCCACCGCGAAAAACAAATACAGCACCGCAAGATTCTCACATCGGTGGACATCATTGCTTTGATGAAAGTTTTACTCCTAATTGTGATATGTGTCAGTCTCAAATGTTTTTGCTTACACAATTACGATTGAAGCAGCAGCAACAGCAACAGCAGTCAACATCATCTGATAAATACGTACTTGTTTTTACTTGCCCTCATGAAGGATGTTTTGGACAACTTGTTTTTGACAAAGGATTCTCATCGGGAGGTGGACAGGGTGTAGTGAAGTGTTTCGAAAAGCGAATTGTTATTGCTGACAATGAAGATAACAAAATCAAAGAACAGAAAAACCCAACAACTGGATCTTCTTGGTGTACGGATTCCAAAGCAGGTGGTGAAGACGATACTACAAAAAATGATGATGATGGCGACGACTGGGGAATGGGAGAATGCGATGATGAAAGAATGAATTTAGAAAATGCCGTTGCGGCTATGGAAAACAAGTTAGATAAAGATGGTGCACTTGTTATGGCTACTACTACCAAAAAAGCTACATCTAAACCTAAATCGAAGCCATCATCATCGGAAGCACTTTTGAATGCCTTCGGTTGTTATATGCTGAAAATGCAAAACGAGCCTATGTCTACCAGATCAATGTTTGAAGATGACGATGATGTTGGATTATCAGAAAGTGACGAAAAAATACGAAATATGCTAGCAAGATATATGGCCGAAGAAGAAGACGAGGATATTCTCGGTGCACTTCGAGGGTCAGGTGCGTGTGGCGGTGGTGGCGGGAATGGTGCAACTGAGGAAGACGAACGCTTATCGGAGGAAGATCGTATCCTTCGGAGTTTTCAAGACCGTCAACGACGTGCTGCTCGGCAGGTAATTCGATACGTTCCTGGAGGTGTACCCCTTTGGTCTATCCCCGATAAGAATCGCAAATCAGGTAAGACGTTATGGAACGTACCGAAGTGTTCATGTTGTGGGGAACAAAGAAAACTTGAATTACAGGTATTGCCGTCTATATTGGATGTGCTTGAGGTTGACAAATGGCAAGCAGGGAGCAAGGAAAAGGCAGAAATTCGCAACTCAATGGCTCTTGACGATCTCCTATCAAATGGAGTAAATTTTGGTTCCATTGCTGTGTTCACTTGCCCCAACGCCTCGTGTGAAATTCAGGAGAAGGAAGCATTCGTTGTGATTCAAAAGAGTGTTGATGTTTTACCAGAAAAGAAGGAACAAACCAATAAGATTGATGTGAAAGACTCCACTGCTGCATCCAAGGCAGTGGTGGAAGATCTAGATGATGATGCTGAATTCGAACAAGACGTATAATATAACTTAGATTTAACGGTATAGAATATGAGTTAATTTTTTTATTTTTTTAATGTAGGCCTAATTGATTAAACCCGGAAGATTTTTTTGTTGCTAAAATTTTGACTTAAAAGAAGAAGATCTCTAGAACATTGCTACGATGGATATTGTTGTTTCGACTTAAAATTTTCTTACTCACAAAGTGACAGCAAAGAGGAAGTCAAATTGCACTTGCTCCCCTTCCTCCCTCCCCTCTCAAGCGGACACCTTCCAAGCAGATTCTCAGTTCATGAATTCTATTATTTCTTTTTTCGAGACGATGGTCTGATCTTGGGTCGACGAGATGACTTGGCGGCATTACTCTTTTTGGGTACTAAAGAAACCAGTGGCTCAGTACTCTTTTCCTCTTCTCTCGCAGCAGCATTTTTTCCCTCCTCAAATTCATTCGTATGATTATTACCGAAGGATTCGTCGTGGAAAAAGTCGTCCATACTCGGTCCAGAAAATTCTTCTTCTCTAGCTGAGAAAACCCCAACCTCAACATCGGCTGTTGCTTCCACAGCTTTCTGTTCATCTTGGTCTTCCCCCTTTGTAGACCAAAATGAAGCATCTTTTAATACAGACGCTGCCAACTCTGCTCGTCTCTCCTCATCTGCATCTTCTTCCACGACTTCACCTTCACGTCCTATATCATTGGGATCATATTTGCTCCACCTTGTTTGTTGATGATGCCATCGAAGTGTTGTTACCGTCGGTAGGTTCGTAAACAGGAGCTTCCTCGTTTTCGTGCGCCTCGATTCGTTTGGGGTCGACCTCGACATTGAATGCGGTCATATCTTTAAAAACATATTCACAAAAGATGTAAATAATTGTTAGTGGAAATAAAGAAAAAAGGAGGAACGAAATTTCTAACGAGTGCAAACATTAGAGCACACACACTCGCAGTTTTCCATATAATAACAATGACACAACAACAGCAACAGCTTACCTAAATCAATTTGGTATTTAGGATTCAATGCCAATTCTTGTACAAAATTTGAATTCCTGCTCAATTCTTTCTGATACTTATGCTTGAGTTGACGACGAGTCCGTTCGTTTTCAAAGAACAACGCCTCCATCGAACCAAAATCTGGCCCTAATTGTTGCAATGCAAGATAAAAACGTTCTGTTTCTTTTATTGACCAATTCCCCTTTTTTCTTGTCTTCCCATGATCACCCTTAGTTAAGAAGGAATTGTACGATGCTTGTACGATGGCCATTTGAGCATCTTCCTCGACAACATTATCTTGATATTCTTCCTCTACTTCTTGGACGGACCGTCGAGACGGCAACATGACGGAAGATTCTTGTAAAACAATCTCTCCGTCAATGATCTGAACGACAGGTGCGCCGTTAGTTGTGGTTGTATTGTGGTTGATGTCCATATCACTACTATTGGTGTCATTTTTGGTTGTGGAATCGGATGTACCTATAGCAGCACCGCCGGTCGCAGCAGTATCGGAAACTTTGCTGCTATTATCATTGCTCTTTTTGCCATTTTGCGATGATTTCTTTGATGATGCATCTTTGTCGCTCTTAACTTCTCTTTTTGGACCTTTGAAACGACTGCAAAACATATTCATACGTGATCCCTCGACATTTTCTTCTTCGTTTGCATTTTCTTCGTTTATCTGATTCAGGATGGCTTGATCGTGCGACGACAACGCAGGGATACTAGCAGATGATTTATAGACATTGGTTGTTGCTATTGAAGCTTTCTTCGTTTCAACAATCATCAAGGAATTATTTTCATCTGTGTTTTGTTGCTGTTGCTGTTGTTGTTGTTGTTGTTGTGGATCGAGAGTTGTAACACTAATTGGAGTTGATTTTTGGTTATCGTCATCTTCGTTTTGATCTTTTGAAGAAGGAGCAGGTGTAGATATTGCACTGTTCGTTTTAAATGAGGAACCAATCCGAATACGTTTGTTGTTGGGTGTAACTATTTTTCTTTTCCGATTGGAAATTGTATTTTTTTTAGTACTAGCGGTATTGGATGTAGTAGTAGTAGCACCAGTACTAGTAGTATCAGCCCAGGAGATTGTATTTTTTTTAGCACTAGCGGTATTGGTGATAGTATTAGTATCAGCCGCAACTGCAGCAGTAGCAGAACCATCGAAATCAGTATCAGTAGATGATTCCAAGGCAGATGAACCCGTTTCATTCGATATTGATAAAGCTGCTACTGATTCTTTTGGTCGATTTACTACACTGCTCGCATCATTACTCCCATTTTCTATAATTTCTTCTGTAATTTTTTTCATACCGATCGATAAGGATTCGTTTACTTCTTTTGACCTTTCATCGTTCGTAATTTTACCGTCGTTGCTATTACTATTACTATTACTATTACTATCACTATTATTAATGGCAGCAGTACCTGTTTGGGCAGGAACTTTTAAGGATTTGTTTGTTTCTATCGTTGAGTCCGAAACCTTGGGTGTCGTCGTCGTCGTCGTGGATTTTGGCGTCTTATTGTTGTTGTTTTTGTTCTGGTTCGACTTTTTCGCAGCAGGACGAAAGCCCGGGCGTCTTTTTTTCGTCGTCTTCGAACTTCGTGGAATCAATGAAACTCCTGGATCTGTCATGGTGCCGCCCTGTACTGTATCCAATTTATTTTATTATGTATGAGTATTCTACCCGTAAGTTACTTGTTATCCTTTTGTATTTGTATGAAGATCATTGGCTTCCGCTACAACTTATAGTTGTCAAGCGATACGGTGTATTGGTGCGGAGGGAGTATGTTGTGAATTAACAAAGAAGCAATAGAATACACGCTCTCAACGTCCGAGTGCTCGTCGCCACACACTCACGATTTAAAGTTCAGTCCCGGATCATAAAAGCAAAAAGAGTGGAACATGATAGGACAACAACATAATATGCATTCAATATTAACATTATTTATGATGCCCAAACTAGGTGAGTGTCACCTACCTATCATACTTCTTTTCTAGGCCTGAAACTTATATTATGCACTAGTTACACACACCACACTTCTGAAATGATACAGCACAGCTTGCTCCATCACCCCCTGTCAAATGTCATTCCAATTTGCAGCAAATTTTAGAATATGGGCAAGTACATGTCAACTTTGCTGGTGGTGATGCCATTGGTACCAACACCATTAGTAGGTGGAGCAGTTACGTCAACATGGGTCTACAACCAGCAGCACTATTAAGTCCGTCCAATATGTAATAGAAAGAAAAATAAATACATTGGCTGGCACATTATATATTATGATGACCAGATTAGACAGGTATATTCTAGTTTTACAGTCTAGACTGGATTATATTGAAAATTAATTTGGTTAGTTTTGCTATACATGTATTTTATTTCTCATATGTATATCAGTTGATGGAGTATCACTCAATTTGTTATGTATTTATGATGATAATAATAGTATACTCTCTCATCTTTGTTTGTGAAGTAGTATTGGTATGGTCCAAGCGATAGCTATTGCACTGCACCTCTATATACTATGCCACTGGATGGACACCTCTCATTCAATTGTCTTCTTTATACATTATTTGGATATCATTTTTCCATTGATTTCATCTACACTAATTATGGCACTTACTATGCCATTATTATTCTTGATATTTTGTCATTTTTCTATTCCTTTATTTTGTCACACTCGTAAGAAGTTGTCCTGCAATGCGCGCGAGGAGAATCCATGTTTTTTCATCACAAAAGACGGCAGGCGCTTTATTTGCTTTTCGTTGACTTTTGCACGATGCATTTCTTCAGTTTACGTCGTGTTATGACGCATGAAACAACAAAAAGTGAATAGGTGAAGGAAGAAACAAAAAATTACTGGCAGCTACACGTAGTACATTATTTAATTGCTGATTCTCGTCCTCGTGCTTGAAAATTAAGTGAAACAGGAAAGTAGAAACACCTTTTTGCTTTTGCTTTGGCTCTTGTTATAAATGGTACCAATCAAAATAGCCAGAGATAAGATCTCAGTATCCCCTGCTCTCTCACAAAGGCCTGATCTACTCGAATAGTTTCTATCAGCTTTGAAACTGCAGAGTAACACACAAACAAACACGATCGGGATAGGCGAAGTACATCCCAAGACTGAAGAAGAAGAAGAAGAGCGGCCACACGATGGGGGGCGATAATAGTAATGGTCAACATCCTCTTGGTTGGAACGCTCATCGTCATCAATCAAGTCCAATTGGACAGCCCAGGTATCGTTTTCAAGACGTTATTAAGTGTCAAAAGTCGTTGGAAGGAAGCGACATTCAGGAAATAACAAACACTCGGGAAGCCTTCAAAGAGATCATGGCCGAAATGGTCTTGTTATGTACAGAGGCCGTCAAACGTAGTCATTCTGGACGAACAGCTGGAAAGCCCTTATCATTAGAGTATATCGCTGATCGACTTGATGTTGATGATCCATGTTCTGGTTATATTATTCGTAGTACCGAGGGACACCTACAGGGATTCATTACTGTCACAACATTTACCAATTGGCAAAAAGACTTCAGATGGGATTCGTTACACGAAGTGTCCTTTTACTATGACGCTCATGACGATGGCGATGCTGCTGAGGGTGATGGAGATACAGGTGGTGATGACGAAGATCGTAGTAGTGATGAAATACAATCCTCATCAAGTGGAGATAGTAGTTACAAAAGTAGTTCGATCGATAACGGTACTACGGGAAACAACAACAAAAAAGCACAACATCCCCGAACCCCAGGACCCAATGATCCACCACCTCCTAAGGCATTCAATAACAAGAACACACAACAAAAGAGTCGGAAACGGATCATTGATGAGGATGGAAGCTTGGCGAAAGAGCTGCAGAAGACAGTCCGATTAGGAGACCCGTATAACGAAGGTATCGTATGGCCTCGTATTGCTGAGATATCACTGGTACGTACTATTTTGTATGTTGTAATATTGCTCTTGAATGGCAAGGAACATGAAGCGCGCTTGCTTAGAATACATACAATTATCTTTGTTTATTAACGTCGTCGCTGTTTTCGCACTTCATCTTTTGGAAAACATCATCTCTCACCTTTTCTCTTTCTTCATATCTTTATTACTGTTCAGCTGGGTGCATTGGGCTGTGGGAGAAGTCTGGTACAATTAGCCATTGAACAACTCGAATTTCAACGCGCATCCGGTTCTGCAAATTATGATTACTTGCTCTACAGGCAACCGATAATTCCATCCCATTTTACGAATCCATAGGGTTTGTACGAGTGGGAGCGGTTATTTATGATACCAAAGGGAATGGAGATAGTGATGGCGATAGTCAACCCTCCAGTCCAACATTTTCGATGACTAGCCCTACCGTAGCGACTGCGGAAACTACTGGACTGGAAGTGATACAGAAAAATTCGGAAGCTATCGCCTTATCGGCGAAAAGTATGGTTGCAAGTCCTAACTTTATGCATGAAGTTGCGAGACCTGGAGAAACACCAAATGATATTGCCAAATTCTTTAAGGTATGTGTTTGGGACATAATCTTTCTGAATAAGGACATTTACCCAGGTTTGAGACCTTCTGGTAAACTTATGAAGGGTACGCTATTGCACGTTCCTGAAATCAGTGAAGAAAAAGAAGCAGGCAATATCGAATCAAATAGGGGCGATGCTCATGATCAGAATAGTGGATCAAGTACTTCCGAATCACCTACGAAGTGGTTCGTTGCTAAGGAAAATGATACACCCCGTAAGATTGCCAAACAGTTTAACATCGCTTGTAAGAACCTTGTATCAGCGAATCGGCGACGTCTACCAGAATTACAAGCAACGAGCC
Source organism: Fragilariopsis cylindrus CCMP1102 (assembly GCA_900095095.1). Taxonomy (NCBI): domain Eukaryota; phylum Bacillariophyta; class Bacillariophyceae; order Bacillariales; family Bacillariaceae; genus Fragilariopsis; species Fragilariopsis cylindrus. The sequence continues at coordinate 498,295 of FMBT01000293.1, forward strand.
GACTCAAGGCGGGAACTCGAGTCAAAGTTTCAAATCTCGACCAGCTGGATAAAATATGTCAACCATACTGTCATTGGTCCTTTCCAGAGGACACAGTTGTCGAAGGTGGAGATCCTAGTTATATGATGGTTTACAAACTCGATCGTAAGACAGCACGCAATCCCCGCACGGTGCGTGAGTCGTTCGCTGTGCCTGTGGGTAGATACAGTCCTCCGCGTCTACTTTTCCCACCACCACCAAAGAATGCTCTGATTTCCAATAATGAGGCCAGTGCCGTAGCTACAACAACTCCTGGGGGACACCACCAGATGAAGCCATCTCGTCAAATGAGCCCAACACGAAGTCGTAAGACTAAAGTAGAGACTGATAATGCTGGATTGAATTTCCCGAAAGAGCCGAAACGACCGACTGAACTAAAGAAACCTCCACCAGAATCAGGAAAAGATATTTATTGGGACCATCAAAAAGAATTACATCCTGAATTTACCAGGTCTACGCAAGAAAATGAGAGGACTATCAGAGAACGATGGAGTCGACTTGGTGGTTACAAAAAGGATAGATATCACGGGGTGGCTGCTGAGGCGCGCAAAATCTACAGTGTAATTGAACGAGAGCACAAGGCCGAATTGTCTACGTGGAAAAAAGCGTGTCAAGAAATCACAGAGGAACATGAACTCAAACGAAAGCAAAACGAAGTTTTAGCATGTAAGGATAATGACAAAAATTCTCTTTTCAGCAAGGTAATCAAACTACGAGGAGATGCGTTAGAAGGTAAAGATTATAAATATTGGTTCGTCTTGACCTATATTCCAGATTTAAGATGGTGTCACCTAGCCCCCATGGTTCAAGAGGGACACTTCGGACCAGAACGTAAGCGATCGCACGGAAGACCCCGCTATCGCTTAGTGGATGAAAATCTTGGAAAGGAATTGGATATAAGCAGTATGTATTGCATTCCTCTCAAGTCCAAGGCCCTGAAACGGACGGTAGATGCCGATAAGGAAGAATGGGATTTATTGATGGGCCTGTCAAACTGGTAATGGAAGACGTGGTGACAGACACCACTTCAACTCTTATTGGTACTGGCGTTGGATTAACGAAGAAGCTTTCCGCTAAAGGTGCCAAGTCAAAGTCAAATGGTAGTTGCGCTATCGGTTCGACTAGGAAGAGACTGAGCAAACAACCGAAGTTTCGTGGTCGATCTCCTATCAAGCCAATGATCGGCAAGATGGAGCATCACTCTCAAGATCCTTTGAAGCGTACTCGTAGCAGTCCATCAGCATCGGGTCGTAAGAGGAGTATTGAGAAAATATCATTAGAGGATAAAGTCGCGTTTACAAAAGTACTGACCAACTCTACGCCACGAAAACGCCGTCGATGTATGCGATGTATCGACAATGGTGCGATACTCAGTCAAGCGATTGAATGCCAAGGCGCCAAGGGACGGTTTGGAAGGGTGCGTGTGAATTCTTATTAATGACGGTGTGAAGTCACCAACCGGTGTGAAGAAAACGAGGAAGAAGCTACAAAGAACACGGAAATAATCCAAACAGTAGATACCAGTGGTCTAGATACTAGTAATCCAAAGATTGAAGTAACACTGGCTTCACCACTTATAAAACCCCGCCGCCCCGATCCGGCAACTCGTTGGATGTCACCGGCAATGAGCAACTCAAGCAAACTGAAAACATCTACGAACGAAAAAAAAGATGACATTGACTATACACCACGCAAATCTCGTCGCCTTAGCGGTCAATGAAAAGAGAGAAGGAAAAAGAAACAAAACTGATTAAATATTAAAGAAGCCGTGCATAAATTTATGATTAGGTCAATATTTTAAATTAGAAATACATATATTTTCTGAAATCCGCTTGAAACTTTCTATTCCATTTCATTTAGCCTTCTATTATTACTTTAATTGTCTGGGATACTGAATTAACTTAATAGTTTTTCCATCTAGTTCAAATGCTTGCATTTCTCGAACTGCAGCACGAGCCCAAGCTGCGTCATAGAAGCGTACCACATACGTCAAGGGAGCATAATCACCTGTGTTCGTCATTCCCTTCCACTTTACAATGGTCTCACCTGTCATTGCCAACTCGTATCGTGATAAAAGGTGTCGTAAGTGGTCCTGGGTTAGTGTATTGGGACAGCTCTCAAAGCGGACCATAGTATCATCTACAGTCAACATCGTTGTTGAATCTTTAGGATCTTTTTGACGGGATATGGAGGAGGATGATATTCTTTAACTTGAGCAAACTTCCATCCGATACGAATGCTTCCACTAATACGAGAATTTTTGAAGCCGACAGTAAGGCGTTGACCATGCTTGCGTTAGCAAGTTCTAGATTCCATCCCGTAGGACGTCCAAATGGAGACAATACAACATGAGCCTTTCTAAGCGGAACGGTTCTATTTGTTGAGCATCCGCGATATTGGCGCCTCGTTGCTGTAGCAATCATCATTATCATCAACTCCAGTTGTCCTCGGTTCGCTGTTGCATTCGTTACTACTGCTGTTATAAGTAACTTCTTCGTCTTCTTGGTCCAACAACACGACTTCATGCTCTTTTGGGGTTTCGTCTATTTTGGTTGTTCTATAAACGGGATATCATAGGAATACTGGCATCTTGAAGTGGATTCCAGAATGAGTCCAAGTCGATAACTCCATCCTTATCAGAGGACGTAAGCTCATCAATTAAAATATTTTCAATTGAATTTAAAACTTCCTCTAGACTAGTCATCGGCAATGCGCCGAAATTTGAGCCCAATTGCTTGTGGGAAGACCCATCGAGTCGTGAGGATCTAAATGTCGCCGACAGGGTAGATTTACGTCACGAAATTGTACATTTGGAAATCGGTTGTTACGGTTGTTACGGTTATCACGCTTACGATAATTTTGTTGTTGAGTGTTGTTTTGTGAAGACGATGATGGCGATGACGACGCTGGTCCTGGTGGTAACCAAAATGGATGCACCCACTTCTTGTTGGTTTTCGCCCGCGACTCAATTGTCCTTTCTGCTCTACTGGTTGAATTCTTATTTTTTTGTACATTTGAATTTTTATTATTTTTTGTATATTGCGTTGTCTGTGTTCTTTCTGGCCAGGCCGCGGTCGTTGTTGTCGGTGCTGATGTTCTTTCTGGTCCTGTCGCTGTATGTTACACTGTATGGGTTCTTGATCCCGATCATCGTTGACAACCACCCTTTCGTCGCTTTTAGACTGGTGCAACGAAGAGGGCGGCGTAGAAGACATCATTCTCACATACTGAAAATATCGTGAGAAGAGGAAGTTATCCGCCGTGCTACGAATTCTAGTTGTAGAAATTGTTCTTCGAGGCAACATTCTCTAGATGATAGGAAAAAGTGCTACGAGTTAATCGTTCTTTCGATCTTACTTTTTCTAGTACTCTTACTTGGGCAACTTATTACGGAGCTCCAATGTTGTTGATAGGCAATAATTATATTGTGTATTGTATGTTGATGATTAACGTAAATGAATGAATTTTATTTAAAGTTTTAAAAGATGTACTTTTCGATTTTCCCGCATTATTGATGGTTGCTCTGTGGTATTTTTTAGTCACGCTAGAAATTTCATTCACGACCCATTGTACCGGTATTTGTAACGCACTCGATCTAAGACAAAATAATCGCCGCCGACAAACAAACAAGAGATTTAATTCATACAGTACTTGTACAGTACCTTCACAAATTGAAATAAAGAAAGTCATTTAATTTCCTTCTCGTCATCGTTGTTCTGAATTTGTCACCAAATTCAGGAGCCAGTACAATAAATAATGTCTTCTGATGCGGTACGTAGCATATTATGTTGTGAAGGTCTACTTTGTGCGTTCTGTTGTATGCCTTTAGACAGCTGAATGATCTTCTACATCAATGTAATTCTAGTATGTCCATGTCCATATCATCGTAAAACAAAAAAAAGCCAACGTGGAATTAATGAGGCCGCCATTCATATTGTAACTCACCGTTATATCGTTGTTATCAATACTCGTGAATGACAATCTCTGGTCGATTTTTGTCTCCGTTCATCAAAATTATTTTCTTCCGTGTCATCAAAAATAAATAAATAATATATATACGGATTTGATTTAATTCAATTGGTTTTTAAGAATGATGGAAATAATAATAAGAAGGCCGGGTTTGGCAACCGATTTGGTTTAGGAATGCGTCTTTGCGAGATCGAGCCTCTGAATTAGGGAAAGATGTAGCATCATCTGTCAATGAAATGAATAACAAGGTGACAGAAAAAGCCGCGGCAAATGCGTCCTCGGCAAATGCGGCGGCGGCAGCAGCGACGACACCAACATCAAATACGAAGGCTGTTGCTGCTATCCCCACCAGCGCTGGAGGTGGTAATAGCATCGCTACAGCTAGCAAAGAAGAGCTCGTCGAGGTATTGACTAAAATGAACAAAAAGGTTAAGGCGTTGAGTGCTCTTCGCACACAGCTACAAGATAAGTTACAAACGACCGAACAAGAACGAGACCAACTTAAATCCGTTGTTGTGAACTCTTCTGTTATGACCAAGCGTCCACTTCCCTTACCCGATAACGATGAGAATGGAGATGGTAGCACCAACCTAGCAACATTATCAGTTCAAGACTTGTCAAAATCTGGAAGGAAATGGAGACGCAAGATGAACAAGAACTCTTACAATTAAAAAGAGCCTTATCGGAACAACCGCAACAGCAACGAGTAAGTGATAAGGACAATAATTCCGACGCTAGTGCCTTCTCGTTACGCGAAGAGCAGCTCAAGCAAGAACATAATCGAGCTATGGCACAAAAGGATGATCTAATTGCACGGCTTCAAAAAAATCAGCAGCAACAACAGAGTTCCGACGACGCCAATAACGGCGCTACTAACGATACGACTGATGCATCGGGCAGTGCTACAAATGATACGAACTCAAATTCGACGACACCATCAGGAGAGGGATCGACATCGGAACGGGAGGATGATTTGAAAAAGCGACACGCGGCTGAAATGGATAAGCTAAAAAGAGTAGCAGCATTACAACTGGGCAACTTCAAAAAGAAGGTCGCTGCAGCACGATCGGTAGAACTCGAGAAGGTAAAAAAGGCAACCCGAGCAGAAGTAGAAAAAGAATTTTCACAACAGCAAAAGCAACAACCAGACGAAAAAAGTAGTGGTGAAGAAAATGAGACGACAACTACGACCGCTAATGAAACTGTCGAGGTAACAGAACGACTCAATCAACAACATGCTCAAGAAATACAGTCGATGCGACTAAAATTGGAGGAGGAATATAAGCAGAAACTAGAGATAGAACGAAAGGAAGCGAATAAATTTCTTGAAGAAGACCGTCGTGGTGAGGTCCAGCAGCTCAATGTAGAACAAGCAAAAGCTGTTCAGCAAGCAAAAAAAGAGGGACAAGAAGAAGCAAATAAAGCTGTCGATGCTAAAATTGACAAATTGCTATCGACGATGAAACTACAAAGCTCCGAACATGGAAAGGAATTAGAACGCGTTCGAAAAGAAAGTACCAGCAAAATAGAGCAGATGATGAAGGATTTTGAGGGGAAAGCCGCACAGGGTTCAGAGGAATCAGCAGCCAAATCGACGCTAATGCACGAACAAAAATTAGAAGCGCGGATCCAAGAATTACAGAAACAACACAATGCCCAACTGCAGTCAGAACAAAACGAATGGAAAACGGAGACTCACAAACAAATTGAGAGTATCAGGCAGGAATACGTGAAATCAGAAAAAGAACGAGAGATGACAGCTAATGAAAAAAATATAATAGAACAGAACGAGCATTTAGACAAGTTGCGATCCGAGTTGACACAACAATTCGAGACGGAAAAGTCGAGACTACAAGAAACTTCCCAAAATATTCTTAAACAGGAACAAAGTGAATCCAAACAATCCATACAACAATTCGAAGACCAACTCGAGGCACAACGGCAGACACTTCTTCAAGAATCTCAAAAAACGTTGGAAGCCGCAGTTGAAAAGACAAAAGTTGAAGTTGAGCGGGCTCATGCAGAGGACATCGCGAAACTCGGAAAAGATAACGAAGCGGGACAGTCTAACGAAGTGAAGGCGTTAAAAGAAAAGTTTGCTACTCAAGCAAAGCAGGTACAGATCACATCGACCCAAAAACAAGAGGAAGCTGTCGAGGTTGCCAAAAAACAGGTCGAGAAATCCATTCGTGAAGAAATGACAAAAAAGTTAGAGGACGTTCAATCGAAACTTCAAAAAGAAATGACCGACCACGAATCTTCCGTAAAACGACTAGAAAGTGAAACGGCTCAGAAGTTGGAAGGTATGAACAAAGAGGCCTCAGTATCTGCGGCAAAATCGCTGCAAGATATTGAGGAAAAACTCATCGCCGCTCAAGATGAATTGGGAAAGCTCAAGTCTCAGTCGGTTGAACAACTCGAAAAATCCCAAGAGATACATGAAAAAAACATTCGTTCGATGCAACAAAAACACGAAGAATTATTCGCCACTGAATTAAATCAACTCAAAGAGTCACATTCGTCAGAAGTGACGAAGTTACGGTACGACATAGATGCTGATACCAAGAAGAAAATCGACGAGGCGACCAAAAAGGTGGTATCAGAAAGAGATTCAGAGGCCTCGCATGCCAAGGCCGAGTACGAAAAACAAACGTCACGGCTGAAAAATGAAATAGGTATGGCCAACAAGAAAGAGTTGGAAAAAGTTAGAGCAGAAAGCACGACAGCTTTAGAGAACGCAGTATCACAAGCAAATACCAAAACGAGACAAGAGCTAGATTCCGCCAGTAAAGACTTGCAGCTTAAAATCCAAACGCTCGAAAAAGATGCCCTAGAGATGAAGAATGATCATGTTTCCTCGATGCAACAGGAGAAAGAGCTCCAGGGTCAGGTTGAAATATTGTCGTCGAAACTATCTGCCCTAAACGACGAAAAGAACGCCATTCTTGCTTCGGCGAAAGACGGAGAAGAAAGTTCGCAAAGTGCAGTAGAGGAGTCGTTGTCGAAGCAGCGAGAGTCGTATGAAAAAATGATGAAGGAACAGCAGACTAGGCAGGATGAGAGGTCACAATCCCTCCAAACTACCGTTCAAGAATTGTCGGTATTCCGCGAAAAATACACCGAGCTAGAAAAGCTTAAGGCATCTATGGAGGAAGATTTTCTCGCTAAAAGGAAAAAGAATCTATCAAAACGAGACTCTTTACAAAAGGAACTCGCAACGACTAAGTTAGACTTGGACGAGGTTGCAAAGGACGCATCGGATGTAAAAAAGCAGCTAGAGGACAAAAATGCAGCGCTATCACAGGAAATTGAAAACCTCTCCACAAGCCTTGACGATATGACGAAGAAAATGGGTGCTGAGCAAGGTGAAACATCAGGAATAGTTGCTGGTTTGCAGGAGAAGCTCACTAAGTCTGAGATAGAGTCATCTAATCTTGTAAAAAATTTCGAAGATAAGAATGCTACTTTATTAGACAAAATCCAAAAACTCAACGTGAATTTGGACGAAGTAAAAAAAGCTAAAGAATCGTGCATCACTAGTAGCGATACGACTATTTCAGAGTTACACCAGGAGCTGGCGGAATCCAAATTGGAGCAAGAAGAATCAACGAAAGGATCCTCAGAGACTGGAAAGAAAGTTGAAGAAAAACTATCTACGATGTCGCAACAAATCAAAAAGTTACAAGCCGATTTGGAAAAATCTGCTAAAGAAGGAGAGGTCCAAAAGTCAAATTCGGATGAGACGATTTCCGACTTGCAACAACAACTTGAGAAAGCGCAGAGGGTCTTAGTGAGCTCGAAAGAAGCTTATCAAAAGACCCTTGCACAAATTAAAGAATCGACAAAAGTGAATGCTAATTCAGAATCAGAAAAGGTGAAAAATCTCGAGCAACTCGTCGCTACTAAGACCTCTGAGCTAGAAGAAGTGCAGAAGACCTTAGCCTTTACAGAAGAAAGCCACCAGAAGTCTATTGACCAACTTAAAGTATCTACTGGATCCGATGCGATACAAACTTCTGAAAAGATAAATGAACTTCAAGAAGTCATCAAAGGTAAGAGCAAGGAGCTCGACGAAATGAAAAAAGTCCAAGCGAATACCGAAGATGACCACCAAAAGACTCTCGAAAATCTCAAAGGGTCTATCGAATCTGGTGCATCGGATACATCCGAGAAGCTCAAAGAACTCGAGAAAGCCATCGCATTCAAGGAAAAAGAGCTTGTAGACAACAGGTGTGAGCACGATACCAAATTTAAAGAGTTAACGGATGAACAATCATCTTTACAGCGAGGGAACGAAAATCTCGAAAATCAATTAAAACAGATGACCGAGAATCAAGATGAAAAATCAAAGAATCGTGAGGATGCACTGACTGCACTGACTGCACTTCACGCCGACTTACAAAAGCAGCATGATTGTGAATTAGCTAGGATAGAAGACGAGCGCAAAGCTGAAAAGGAGACATACCAATCTAGTATGGATTCGAAAATAAAAGATGCTGAAGCTGAAGCCAAATCCAAAAAAGAATTAGAGGATCTTTCCAAGAAGCATAGTAAGGATATCGAAGATCTTAAAAAACGCATGGCAGACCATGTTGATAAGATGAAAGAACAGTTGAAGACGAAGTTGCTGGAAGAGAGAGAGAAAAGCAAGACCACTGCAGAAAAGCCGAGACAAAGGACAAGAAACGAGAGAGCAATTGATGAAGCTAGCATCGCAACTGAAACAAATGAGCGAAGCGGTCAAAAAGGAAAGAACTGATGCGATATCTCTTAATCGAACCATCAAGGAACAAAAGTCGAAGGAACAAAAACTTGAAAAGGAATTAGCAACAGCCCAGACGTCTCTTAATGAGACGATATCCAACAGCGAGTCAGCAGCTCAGTCCCTTTTAACAGAGCAAGATGTATTAAAGAAGACTTCACAATCCATGGAAGCTAAAGTTAAGAAGAGCCAAATGGAACTAGTTCAAAAAGTAACAAAGTAGAGGAACTCAACGGGAAACTTGAGGCCTTGACACAAAATCTAAATGCCATGGCGGAGATATCAAGAAAAAGACGCTGCGTTGACTGAAGCCGAGAAACAAAAGGTGAAACTTTCTTCAAGCGAAAGCGAGGTTGCCGAGTTGAGACAACAGATAAATAAACTCAAACTGGAATTTACCAAGAATAGCCAACTCGCCAACCGTTTGCAAAGTGAAAAAGAAGCTAGCGAACAAAATCATGGTCAACGGACAGCGATGATGGGCATGCTCGAATCTCAACTGGCTGATGTAAACGAAAAGAACGCCACCGCCAATGCTAAGTTGGAAGCTGCATTGTATGATCTGAGCCAAAAGGACGAAATTGTTGATTCAAAAGAAGAAAAGCTAAAGGAACTCCAAGCCTCCCTTATTAAGACTCAACAGGAAAAGAGGGCGGCTCTTGAAAATCTTGCGCGTGTTGAAAAGGGTGCAGCGAAAAAGAACTCGGTACAATTAGAGAATATCCAACGCGACTATCAGCAGTTACAGCAATCCTCTGCCAGAAAAAGCTCTGCGGCTCAAAAGATGATCCAAGAGAAGGAAGGAGAGTGCACCTTGTTACGCTCTACCAACAAGAAGCTGCAGCAAGAAGTTGACAAGGGTTCTTTGAGTGACCGAAAAATATTTGAACTAGCTGCCATGCAGAGTAATCGTGATACGTCAAAAGTTCTCGATATCGAAGCTAGAGACAAGACCTTAGCACGCCTGAATCGCACTCTATCGGAACGAGATGGTAACTTAGCGATTGCAGAAAAGAGAATAGCAGAGGTCGAAGCGCAGGTTGAAGAACTCGGTCGCATTCAACGGAGAGAAGATGTGAATATGGACTACTTGAAAAGCATTGTTGTGCAATTTTTGTCGAAGGCTCCAGGCGCAACTGAGCGAACTACCTTGTTGCCAGTTTTAGCCACCTTATTGCAGTTTGATGAGAATGACTACAGTTTGATTCAACAGGGGAAAAGTAATATATCATTTTGGGGGAGTGTAGAACCAGTGGCTATTGGGACGGGAGCTACGGGGAACGGATCTTCGTCTTCATCTTCTGGTGACTACTTTTCTGATTTTACATCTTATCTAACAGGAGCGCCCAAACCTTCGTCTGCTCCTTCATCTGCCAGAGCGCCCGCTTCAGCTGAGGTCAGTATTTCTGCTCAGAATCCAACTAGTTCTTCTAGTTCATCTGGAAGAGGAACTTCGTTGCAATTCTAGAAATCTTGCTAAAACCGATTCTGGAGAAAATAATTATAACAATACAGCATGTAAATAAACTGTTTTCTTCAAGCTAAAGATTATCACCTATCTAGCTAGCTAGGTTAATTCTTACTATAAATATGTGTGTTGTTGGGCGTAAAATATTTCATACTCAACGATGCGTGATTAGCACAGTCAGATTTATTAAAAAGCGATGACTACTGATACATGATATGTAGTTGCAGGTTCCTGTGCCTGATGTTGGAGTGTAGATAGATGAGATGATCAGAATCTCCTTTACATGAATCCCTTCTTACACACCTTAAAGTAAGTCTAAACTGTGTGTGTTGGTGTGTATTTTAACTAGTTAGCTCACCGATTAAATTTGACTGTTCCCCTTTTCTGCAAAGTACTCTGTGCAAAAAATTAGGGACACACATGGTGTGTGTCCATTTTGTACATAAAAACCTTGGACTAAAATGTCCCATAACAAATCATATAATTTCCCATATACCCAGTTGTGATAGTAGGAGCATGCATATCATCAATGTATAGGTGGTAGGTAGGATTAACATTTGTTAGCTCAATGATGGATGTGGCCTATATTCACTGTTTTTGTATGGCATTCTAGCTACGACCAACCTTTTTGAACCTGTAGTATTGTGCCCATTGGTTATTAGAGCCATCTCGATATTCCTTTTGGTTGAGGACCTGTTACTGCCACTGCACACTGCTGCTGCTGCTCTTCTATTTCTTCTAGCCTGATTCTGCTGGTATTGATATGAAGTATTTTATCAGTGTGCATGTGCATGCATGTGCATGTGCATTTATGTCAGGTTGCAGTCTTCAATGAATCAAGTTCTCTTAAAGAGATGATGTTGGCATCGTGCTTTCCCTTTGACGCGAGGATTACTTGATTCATTCAATGGTAAGGTACTGTATACTGTATGGGAACAAATGGTTACTGTTAACAGTTACTATTTTTAACTATATACTAAACCTTATTGTTAAAAATGTTGAAGTTCATCTTACAATGGCTATATTTAATATGATGATAGTGTAGATAAATGTTGAACGTATTAGTTAGTACCAATACCGTATTCAATTCCATTCACCATACAAAAAGCGAATGTTCTAGTAATTTGGACGTAAAAGGAGCGCGGACAAACTGCTACAAACCATAAGCCCTTTCTTCCTGTACTGCCACTTCCAAATATTAGTGACCACGATTACACAACACATACTGTATTGGACATTTGTGTCATACTAGTAAAATACCAGTTGATTATTTACATAAACTATTCGGTACTCGTAGTAACTCCCAAATAAACTCAAGTGTACTGTACCACTACGAAAGAATGCCCTGTCAACAAACAAATACAAAATAAGAAGACAACAATTCATATCTACTGTACTAATATAATATAAATAATCACATCACGAATATAACTTATCATACTCATCTCCAACTCAAAGTAACAAAATGAAACGAGGATCTGGATCAATGGGAAATTTCGGTGCAAGTCCAGAGGAATACTTCGTTCCTTTAGTTGACGACAGTAGCAATTCTTTTAATCATGGCGATGTTCATGTTCAAGATAACGATGACAGCATGGATCATCTTTCCTACAGTCCTACGAGTCCTGAATATAACATTAAATCGTCCATCAGTGAAGAGATATTCTTACCGACTCCACCTCTTCATTACACGGGGATACCTGCGAACCCTCAATCACCAGTTGACGATACTCACTCGTCATCATTTCTAGCGCAGCAACAGCAACAAAAGCAACAATATTCACTTCAACAACAAAAACAGCAGCAGCAACATCGCAATTCGAATACGACCGATTCGTCGTCGGCAGCATCGTGCTCACCTGATCATAGTCACATTCTTCCACTCAACAGTACCTTGTCTTTACAGCTAAACGCAGATCAAAATTTTCATTTGCCGTTACAGCCTTCTGTTTACTCGGTTTTTGTTTGTACAGTAATTCACGATCGTCTTTACGGTTAGCTGTTAGGGAGGTTAATGATTTAGTAGCATTTTCAGAAAAACTTCATCATCAATTAGGAAAAGCCGACCATGATATGCGTTTACTTGGACGTGAATTGGCTGCGTTGGATGCGATGGAACAAAAACGAGAAGACGAGAAGTAGAAGAGAAGGTATTAAGTATGTCTTCAGCATTTGCCAATCCCGAACTTATTCAAGAGATGGAGATTGTTAAACGAAAACTTAAAATATCACAAAATCAGGCAGACAAACTCAAGACGCAAGTTAGTGAAATTTCCAAACAGGATGCAATACAAAAATACGGTTCTGGTATCATCCGGGTAAAGATGGAACTAATTTTCGCTCCTAGTAGCATGAATGGTTCTGATGAGGATAATATCATCGATACAGAACCTCATATAATAGTAATGGAAATGGCATCCCTTGATATAATGCCACATTCCGTTTATACCTTTTTGGAAATGGTATCAATCGGATTACTTGACGGATGTTCCTTCATCTTGAATGCTCTGCACGTACTTAAGGCGGCACCTTTGCCATATGATGGCAGTTCCGCATCAGGTAAGGCACGACAATTCTTAGATCATGGATTAGAATCGGTTGCATTCCGTGAATACGCACCTGATTTCCCTCATAAAAGATATACCGTTGGCTTTGCCGCCGATGGAAGTCCAAGTTTTTACATTAATATTGAAGACAATAGTGATATACATGTTGGTGATCCATGCTTTGCTAAGGTTGTTAGTGGGTTTGATACCATACAACGATTGGAAAACATGCCTACACGTAATGGAATTTGGTTCGAACATCGGATTGGAATCAAAGAAGTGACCATTTTGTAGGAGCGTCGGTTATTATATCAATTATCAACAGAGTAGGCGGCAGCTTTATTACGAAGTTCCTCCTTTATCAACCACAATTTCTATGCAGTGGTCAATTATATGCTACATAAAATATACATCATATTTTTAATCATACTATAGCTACATATAGAGTAACAATAATACTCATCACATACATCTCTAATAGAGTTAAATTAAACACAATCAGACATTTTCAAATCTAAATTACACCATTATGCTTATTTTCTTTCTGCTTCCGAAGGAAATCTTTTAGGCAAAGACCCCAACTCATTCTTTTTTATCACACACACATGGTTATATAACTGAAATACAAGCTCGTATTTGGAATTACTTGCATTACTAGTATATACAGTAAGTGCGAAGAGTTCAGCAATTACTCCTACATATTAGACTACTATATAGTATGTAATAAAGGTATGATATTGCAAGAGTCTTTTTCTCAAGATTCATACTATTAAATAGTATATAGTTAGGTATGATCATAACTATACAAGCTGTTACAAGCGCGTGCTGAAGACAACATGATTCCACAAGGGCAGATTTTATTTGTTCCAGGGCCTGATATCTCTTTCACGTGGAAGCTAAAGTTGAAGTTTGGAAATTCTTTTTGAACAGCTTTCAGCGCGGTGCATGTTAATCTCAACTATAAAGATTTTTACATGATTTGTTCTTTGAAAGAATGCTTTCGTTGCCAAGCATTCCATTCCTTCTGTCTAGTAAACTTGTCGAATTCTCTCGATACCAGGTATTCAGGTTTTGTTCCATATCCTTTTGCCGATGAAGAAGATCCTAATCTCATAAACTAACAAATACCACTTTACAATACATCAAATGAAACTTACTATTGCCGCCCTAACTACCTTTGTATCTGCCGCAAGTGCATTTACTCCTTCATCATCTTTCCTTGGAAAGACCTCTGTCGCCCAAAATGCTGTCTCATCAGGATCCAACATGGAAATGAGATACAAGGTCGCTGTCATCGGTGGAGGTCCTTCAGGAGCTTGTGCTGCTGAAATCTTTGCTCAAGAACGTTCAATTGATACTGTTATGTTCGAACGTAAGATGGACAACGCCAAGCCATGCGGAGGTGCCATTCCTTTGTGTATGGTTGGTGAATTCGACATCCCAGAAACTGTCGTCGATCGTAAGGTACGTTAAGAAATAGTCTTTTATCATTTTTGTTTTTGTTGTTGTTAATTAACGTGTATCAAGTAGTGCGTTTCTACTGTATTCAAAACAGAATTCAACACGAATTCAATTAGTTGTCTTAATATTTATTTTTATTTTGTCGTCTAAAATTAAATTCGCTAACATCTATTTTTATTTTTCTACAATCATGACTGACTTGTAACAGGTCCGAAGAATGAATCTTGTTTCACCAACTGGTGCCGAAGTATCTATCGGTGATACCTTACAGGCTGATGAATACATTGGTATGTGCCGTCGTGAAATCATGGACAAGTACCTTCGGGACCGTGCCATCGAATACGGTGCCGAATGTGTCAATGGACTCGTTACCAGAATCGATGTCCCTGCCGATCACAAGACTTCTGACTCCCGGTACACACTTCACTACCAACAATTCGAAACGGGCAAAAGCTCAGGTACACCAAAGTCAATGGAAGTTGATCTAATTGTTGGTGCCGATGGTGCCAACTCCCGTGTTGCCAAGGCTATGGACGCTGGAGAATACAACTTCGCCATTGCCTTCCAAGAACGAATCAAAATCCCTGACGACAAGATGGCATTGTACGAAGAAATGGCTGAGATGTACGTCGGAGATGATGTATCACCTGATTTCTACGGATGGGTCTTCCCTAAGTACGACCACGTCGGTGTCGGAACCGGTACTGTTGTCAACCGTCCTGCCATCAAGCAATACCAAAAGGCAATCCGTGACCGTGCCGGTGACAAAATTGCCGGAGGAAAAATCATCAAGGTTGAAGCTCATCCAATCCCTGAACACTACCGTCCTCGTCGTGTCCAAGGACGTATGGCATTAGTCGGTGATGCAGCCGGTTATGTTACTAAGTGCTCCGGTGAAGGAATTTACTTTGCCGCCAAATCTGGCCGTATGGCAGCTCAAGAAATCATCAAACTTATGGACGGTGGAAAGAGACTTCCAACTCAAGAAGAGATGGAGAAGACCTACCTCAAGAAATACGACAAGGCTTACGGACCTACCTACGCTGTCTTAGACATTCTGCAAAAAGTATTCTACTCAAACAATGGTGCCCGCGAGGCATTTGTTGAACTATGTGACTCCAAATACGTCCAACAAGTAACTTTCGACTCTTACCTGTACAAGAGAGTTCAAGGTAACAACCCATTAGATGATATTAAGCTTTTAGGTGAAACCATCGGTTGCTTGATCAAGGGATACTCCAACGCCAAGCCAGATGCTGTATTCTCCAACCCTATCGAATCACAAAAGAGACTTTAAATGGAGCAATTTTTGAAATCGCAATCCATTTATAATTGCCTTCAGGAAGGCTAACTACTATTGATACGTAAGGCAAAAGAAAAGTATAATTGTAAAATAGAGAATAAAAAATGCTTTTCCCATCACATCATGATGTATTCTTCTTTTAGTTGTAACTTAGTTAAGTTTTATCTTATGTAAATTTGACATAGTTTTTGTTGAAGAAGGACACCGTACAAATCGAGTTCATCAATATTCTATTAGAAATCACCTACGACATGGAAGTTCACATACAGTAATAACGTTCTAAATCTTTATGGCTGGAATTACAAGGTCCGTTATGCTCGTGTTAAATTCACATAATTTCGACTGTAACACGAAATCACAAATAATAACTTTTCATTTCAGACGTTAGTTTTTATTACTTCAGTGAAAATAGTTACAGTAAAATCACGCACGAGCATAATTTCTATTAGGAGGAGTATTCAAAACATCAATTTGAATTCCTTGAACCAATCAGCAAAGCAGCAAGCAGCAAGCAGCAAGCAGCAAGCAGCAGCACATCAAATTTTTTTACTACAGTATTATTACTACTACAATCGTACCAATTATAAATAGGAGTGATGAAATTTCTTTACATGCCTAGGAATTAATCGGCACGTGGATTGAATGAATCTAGATTACACTAGTTCCCGTAGATTTGTCGGAATTTGAAACACATTTACAATTTGTTTACTATGTCTTTGTTTTGCTTATGCTTTGACACGCGCCTACATAATAGAATTGAGATCCCGCGATTGAAAGCGTGGAAATAATATAATTCACGAGGGTGGGGGGCTTGGGAAACTCCTATAACGTGTACGAAATAATTAATATAAGCCTTACTATTTCGATAAATAATAAGCGACTCATAAAATATACGAGCCATTATTCCCCCAAAACAATTACATTGGCCCCCGTATAATTTTGTCGCAAATAAAGATTTCTCCTCCGCTCCACGCCAAATAATTTATTTATTTTTATTTCTTCATAGTACGTGGAAATTCTCGAATGAGTTGAAAGCCTAACATTTTTCATTATGAACTCACTCGTCTGTTATCGTTCTGATTCATGTTCAGAGATATTTTTCAAAGCCATCCATTCGACGAGCGCATCATGTTTGAATGCGAGTATGATGTAGAAAAAGCACCAAAAAATAATACGCGATCATTTTACGCTGTATTCTTGTAGAATATGAACGATGGATGGACGTATTGAGTACGTCTTATGAACAATATTTCAATATTCTTCATCGTTGCTGTTGTTTTTGCTCCATCAATCTCTTGTAGTCTTGCAGGTTGAATGGTTACATGTTAGCTCACTTCTAATGTGTTGAACTTGAAGAACATAGTCTGTAATCGCTAGAGATATTTTCGAGAGAGAGAGAGAGAAAGAGAGAAAGAGAAAAAAAGGTTGAAAGAAAAAGAAACCCTAAGAGGAGAAATATATACTCATGGGAAAGACAAAACATGTGACTTCCGGGAAAACCGAAAAAGAATCACCTCAAAATGAGAGCAGATATGTGGTTTTGATATCGAAACGATTTGTTCTTCTGAGTGTTCTTTCTTGCATCCTCGTTGCATTTGCTGTAGGTCGCACAGCGAGGATGCTACTCCTAGTGAATCCTCAAAATAGATTGCTTCAGCTTGTTAGTAATAATGACATGCTTATAAATAATGAAAATAATAACAAATATAGCGGCAAATATGAAGATAATAGTCCAACGATGACGAAGTCCCTTCCAGACCCAAAAATGAAATACGGAGAAATGCCTCCCCAAACAGTGTACACGTCGAAGACTTTTGACACTACTAAGTCAGCTTCTACTCAGTCTCGTTGGATTGTGACGGATGATGTAGGAAAGATAAACTGCGAAGATCAACCGGAAAACGAATGTTCTGCATTACCATACATAGAGGATGGAGATGAGAAAGGTGATGATGCTGATGATGATCAAGTGCATTTGCCAGCAGGTCAGCATCTTTTATTAGATATCGAGAACGTCGATGGGGCTTTTCTGAATTCGGAGGAACGACTGGCACACGCTATGCTCGAACTCGTCGATGAATGCGGTCTAACTCTTTTATCTTACCACTGCCACAAATTGATTCCCATGGGAGTTAGCTGTGCGGGTGTATTGTTAGAAAGTCATGTGTCATTTCATACCTGGCCTTCCGAAGGAGTCATTACGCTCGATTTGTTCACGTGCGGTCCTGATTCTTTGTTACCTATTGTGCCCTTCGCTGTAGAATTGTTCTCTGTTCGACAAGAAACCGACAACAAGTCAGGAATGCAAGTGAAAGAGCCCTTTCAGTTTGGGCGTATAAAACTAGAGGTTTTGTAGAAGACGGTATTGATAAGGAGGCTATGATTAGCGAAATGTCAGATATGGAGTATTTTCCAGTTGGAAAAATGACCGATTACAAGAACGAAGTAAGTTTATAACGTTGACGTTACATACCACTTGTATTATGCCATGTGATTTTTATTCTTATTGTTGTTGTCTACCATCACTCGTCTACCACGCTATTAAGATCTATTGTATCCCTAAATTGTTGGATGCCCTACGCGTTTGCCGTATATATCTTTTCACCCACTTTCTTCCTTTTCTCTTTTTCACAATAGATTATTTCGGCAAAAACGAATTTCCAGGAGGTTAAAGTATTCGATGCTTTGATACCAAATATTCAAAGTTTAGAGCTCTATAATAAATCATTGCAGAACGATGGATCATACGAATCCCTTCATCCTGAGTTGTTTGCACCTGATAGGATGGTTTTCTTAGATGGGGTAATGCAGTCTCGTAGGACAGGTGAAGCAGCGTATCACGAGACGCTAATTCATCCGTCTTTGTTTGCCCATAAAAATCCAAAGCGAGTTGCTATCATAGGAGGGGGAGAAGGTGCATCCTTACGAGAGGTGCTGAAACATGCCACGGTAGAGCATGTTATGATGATCGAGATCGATGAAATGATGGTCGACCTCTCTAGGAAGTACATTCCGTCATGGAGTGATTGCAGTATGCTTGTGGGTAGCGCTCCAAGTTGTTTTGATGACCCTCGAGTTGAAGTACAGTACATGGATGCCTTCCAATGGTTCATTGATAATTTTCCTGTAGATGGCTCTCCTATTATTGCACCCTTCGATGTTATTATCATGGACGCATTGTAAGTCTCTTTTGGACGTCTTAATCATATCTGACGTTTGTTTTTGAATTTAATTCCATGTTTGTTGAAATTTTTGACTGTTCTTTTACTTATCTGAGTCCGATTCTCCCTCTCTCTCTCTCTCTCTCAACATACTGTCATAGAGACCCACAAGTCCGTAAGGAATTTGTGAACGCCCTTTACGACGAAGGTCCTTTTCTGAAATCTATTCCTAATGCTTTAGAAGAGACGGGGGTGTTTATTTCTCAAGTCGGGGAGAGTGTAACTTCTGAGGATCCAGCTGAAAAACTCACTGCCAACATCAATCGACCTAGACTTATCAACAGCCTTGTGAACCAAGGGTTTACTAATGTTCGAGCGTATACCGATAACGGGCATAGTGGGTTTGGTTATCCATGGCAATTCATTGTCGCATTCAAAAGCTTTGATACGAAGGCAGAGTGGCTCGCTAATCCGTCCCTTGTGGACTTGAAGATCCGCACAAGATCAATTCCAACCATTCATGGTGAATCTCCTTTCAAATTTTTTGATGGACCAACAATGCAGACATTCCACTTTCCTCACAAACAAATCGAGATTGTTTATTGTCTTGATAATCCTAATGCAAGGTATTGCAAAGAAGGGCACGGATTTGACCCCGAGCGACAAAATCTACCCATGTCGTCGACACTGGAAGTCAGACAGAGCAGCATCGGAAAAGAAGCTGGGAGAGGCGTTTTCGCGAAGGTTGATATTCCGGAGAAAAGCTATATCGGACTAGAAAAGAACGTTATATCCGTAGTCGGTGACGCACATAGTTATGAACTGATTATGAAGTTATATGATATAACCTCTGATTACTATGGATGGGATTTGTATACATATATCCACGGTTACGGTGAAATACAATCCTATACGGTATGTCCTGACTGTTATAACTGTTGTAGAACAAATTCTTTTTACATGAATTTACTGACTTTTTTCTTGTGTCTTGTGTGTTTATAGGGGAGAAATAGCTTTTTCGTAGATTCAGCGGTACGTTTTTTGGAAGAGAAATTATCCTGAAGGAAGAAGTAAAAACACACATATGCCAGTCACAGTCGTCTTAATATTTTACTCATTCTCGTCGTCATCTTTTTGCTACTCTTTATAACTTTTTTTTCAAACGCAGGTTACGTGTTTCGTCAATCATGCCTGCGATGGGAAAAACAATATTGGTTACAAGTTATCAGTGACCCAAGAAACTGCCGATCCAAAAGAAGTCTCACGAGAAATTATTGAGGAATACGAAAGGCTGGAAAACGTCTACAATCCAGTCGCCGACAGACAAGTTTCATTTTATGGCGGTGCCATTCCCCTTCGTGAGATCAAACAAGGGGAGGAGCTTTTTGACAATTATTTAGCCATGTCTGGAAAATCTACTGAATATTGGGAATACGGTGTTGACGACTTAAAAAAGCAATGCGAAGGTAGAGGATTTGGATTCATTACTGAATACGAATCTTCCTAGTTTATCTTTTTCTCTTTTCCAAATGTCATCACTGTCAGATAATTCAAAAGTCCATATTGGCCTTTATTTTCGTCTGAGCGACAAGGCATAAATCGCAATTTCGACCTTTCGCTTAAGACACGGAAAACCAAAACCAAAAAAAGAAGGTTAAGTCCAACTTAATCAATCAACAAGTGCATTTATACACTCTTCCTTCATGAAAGCGTTCCGAAACATAAATTTATTGATATTATTGCTTAATAAAATGTACCTATTCCTCGCAAAAATCTATGTTCCAAACAAACATTTTCCTCATATATATTATCATTAGAGTATTTTGAGGCTGGCATGTAATTTAAGCTACGTGTAGCAAGATTAACTATTTTCAATCGAATACTTTAAGTGCTACTACCGTATGTGAAAATAATTCAAAAGAAGTGCTAGATATAAATATAAATACGAATGAATACATTAATTGAGTCACTTCTTGTCATGATATATTTTTCTCTATGCTTTAGAATTTTAATTGTTTTTCAAGCTGTCATCAATACTACACGCACGAGAACAAAAAATGACATGCGATTGCTGGTGCTTTCCGAGATTAGAATAGAATGTATTCATATTTTGCCTAATAACGTTTCAATCGCTAAGTATACCACGGAAATATATATATAGTCGAAAACAATTTTTTTTATGGAATCCATGATTCAGAAAATCCATCCCAGTCAGCATCACCAATTTTCTTTCGTGTAATAGCAACTCCATTCTCAAAAGGAACACCTACGTCATCGGAGATACAAAAGCATTATTTGATATGGATAAATAGTTTAGAAAGAAAAACAGGAAGGAAAAAGTTGTGAGTACAAATGAATATTATAATCAATCAAATCAAACCAAATCAAATCAATCCATCGGGGCACATGGATGTAAAACATATGGAAGGTATGTATGTATGTATGTATGGTAAAATATTATTGTTGAGTAAAGTCAGTGATAAATTCATGTTTTCGTCCGCATATCCAAGAACTTTGCCTTGGAAATAGGAATCTACTATCTAAATTGAAATCTTCATTCTCAACACAGTGGGGCGAGGCCACATAAAGACAATAATATGAACGTGAACGCGTTGGGTATTATGTAAAAAAGCTTGTCATTGTTATGTTACGTACCGTCCCATCCAGTTTTCATAAAGTTACGAATATTTTGATGCGAATCACCATCAGGATCGGCTAGAACTTCTCGATAATATTGTCCCCATAATTTAAGGGTCGTTTCCTTGTCGAAATCTGAAATTGCAGCATAACTTAATAATTTAGCACTACCAACATTTTCTCCCTGTTTGTTAAGAATATCACCATTTTTGAATTCAAGAATCCGACCTCATAATGAGTATCAATGAGGTCCATAAGCTCTTCCATTTTTAAACTATCTGCATCCATTTCAACATTGGCATTGTATAGCTCACATTCATCGGGACGTCTTCACCAGCAGCACGAATATCAGCTAACATACGAGCAGGTGTCGCAATCTCTACAGCACCACCTAATGCGGAAGTACCATCCCAACCAAAACGTAATTCATCCTTCTTATCAGACGCATCACGGATGTTAGCACGAAGTGTAGAAGAACTTGATACTGCTGCTGCTCTCACATTGTTGTTGGTGCATGATGGTGAAAAGGCATGACTAGTGCCTGCCGTGGTGGCGAGGACGATAATAGAAGCAAGCTTCATTTTTCCGAACTATAATTTATATTGTATGACTAACAGTCGAATGTCAAGAAGACGTTTGAATGTCTAGAAGCTTCTTGATGATGCTGTTACGACAACAACTGTACTGCAGGCTGTGAAGGCCGAGAATTGAATGCGACGATGAGAGGAAGATCTTGATGGATTGATTTCATTCTGTTTCACGTGGAAGATTCAAGATAAAATAAACAATTGTGAGTGACGTAATAATTCGTGACTGAAATGAATGAATCATAAAACATAAAACAGAGGTGGCAAATTCTGAGGGAAAAAAGGAAAAATAAGTTCTAAAAGCTTTCATTTTTCAATTTTACGACGTTCACACCAGATCTCATTACTTCCGAAAGCTATTGCCGGAGATCTTCTTCCATCATTATCTAGCTAGATAGTACACTGAACGAGCTAGCGAACGAACGCACGATGATGAAAACAACTAGTATACTTTTTCTTTCTTTGTTTCGATGGCAAGTTGTCGTCGTTGACGGCTTCTACAGCGTCAACAATCACAGCAGTTCATGATAAAACCGGTGGTAGTAGTAGTTCAATATTATCATCATCATCATCATTACGACTACAATTGCAATTAGCGATTACTAGTACGGATGATTTGACATTTGATACACCTGATACGTCCGACGTTCAAGAGGAGGCTTGTATAGATGCCGCTACTAAAATGAAGCGAATGGCTGTCCCAGTATCAAAAGATATTGCACAGTCTGGATCAGTTGGTATATCATATATTCATTGGCCTGCAAGCAAGAATATGAAGAGGAAACATGTAAAACACCTCCTCCACTTATTCTACTGCACGGATTTGATTCGTCGTGTTTAGAATACAGACGAATAGGGCCCGAACTTGCCGAACAAGGGATTGACACATATGCTGTAGACATCTTAGGATGGGGATTTACACAACTCGATGATGTTACTAGCTTTTCTGCCGACGCTAAGATACAAGCACTGAAAAGTTTCGTTAAATCTAAGTTTGGCGTTCATTCATCTTTTTGTGTCGCGGGGGCAAGCCTGGGTGGTGCAGCAGCGATTGAACTAGCGGCAGCTCTGTCGGTACCCGATAGTAGTAACGACGACGATGGCAATGGCGATGACAAAAAACAAAATTATAATGAAGATGAGATGCCTACTTGTGCTGGTTTAATATTGATTGACGCACAAGGATTTGTTGATGGAGTTGGACCAATGGCGTTATTACCAAAACCATTGGCCAAAATTGGTGTTGGTGTCTTGCGCAGCATACCTCTTCGAAACATGGCAAACCAGATGTCGTATTATGACAAAGAAAAATTTGCGACAGATGACGCTCAAGTTATTGGACGGTTACATTGTTTGCGTGACGGTTGGAGTGATGCAATGGTCAGGTGGGTAATAATTTTTTTCTTTCTCCTTTTAATCTGGAAATTCTCAGGCTATCATTGTCGGATCAAAATGGAAAACATCGATCGCCTCTGAAAAATAACAATCACTCTCGTTCAGTTCTTTTTCTTCTCTCGATTTAAATCACTAACCTGTTATCTTTTGCTTCCGCCGCATCTCTCTCCATTATTGATTTAGCTTTATGCAAAGTGGTGGCTTTTCACCTTCGTCGAAGGTAGCAACAATTACATCACCCGCATTGGTACTGTGGGGTCGAGATGATGGTATTTTAGACGGGGATGAATTTGCCAACAAGGTACGAATACGCGTGTATTAAGATGTATTTTTCCTGTGGGCTACTTTTTTCTTTTTGTTGTGTAATCATACTTCTCTTGGAGTCTCTGAGAAAAAAAGAATGAATCAATCGATCATTTTTTTTCTTTTCTAATTTCTTCTTGCACTAACTGATAACGTTACTAAACATAAAATAAAATAAAATAATCTACACCGCTCCCCCTTTTGCTTCAATTGGTAGTTTGTCGAAGAATTGCCAAATGCGGAGTTGGAATGGATCGCTGAATGTGGTCACGTTCCTCACCTTGAACAACCTAAAGTGACAGCATCAGCTATTGTTTCGTTCTTGACATCCGATAAGGTTACCTCCGTTGCAGGAAAGAATAGATGAAGTATAGTAACGACGAAGACAACGGTATTCCAATGCCAACATTGTCATTGGAGGGGACTTTCTAGGTGCCTAACTAATCGAAGAGGCTATCAAGAACTTTATATAGGGTAGTCCCTGGTCTTATGTGTTCACTTCATTTTTTGCAGTCCCAAACTTAATGTGGGCTACTAATTAAAAATTAATACCAAAAAATATGATCTATTTCTACTCTGCTATCAACAGTATCGTTAATGGTTGCTGGTCGATGCAATCATTTTCGGAATGGTGAAATTAAGTTTAATTACTTCCTTTTGCTGATCATTAATACTTGACTTTGTTTTTAGACCAAGTGGCTTTCACTTTGTTATCCTCAGAAGTATTGAATATTCACCATTGGTGTCTAATGAAAGTTCAACCTTGAACTAACAGCACTGGTAGTCTATTCCAGAGGTGCATGCATACAACGTGTCCATACTAGATCCATAACTTGATATTTCATTGGAATGATTGTACCACTACATTATTCAAATGCCCTGGGAAAATAAACAATAACATGACTACTGGTGGTATCTATTGTGCCATTATCACATATTCGGAGGTGATGGGACACAATCTTCACTCGTCTTGTTATTTCAGCTATGCACAAAGGGACACATCAAGTTGGATCAAGTAGCCGTCAAGCTGCAAATAGGATATGTAACTAACAATCACGTTATTATAACATAATTTTAATCTTTGCGCCAGGACACATAGATATCTATATAGAAAATCACCTTCTGTAGAGGTAGTTATACCCCTTCCCTTTTTCATCTAACTGTTTACAGCAATAATAACTATTGTCTACACACAATACAACATTGATTGATCTTGTTCCTCATAATATTACTAAATACTATGCCACTGTGTATGTATGGTTGTGCTCATTTTTTTGTTTTTGTTTTGTATATTCTGAATTTCTCATATTGTGTAGATCAATCTGTGAGATGTCCAGCATATCATATTCTTGATCATTTTTCTTGTCAACATTGTATGAAGCCCTTGTACAGTACTGTTTCTGCTACCATCCAAGCTTACCAATCCAGTGCAGTCCACTACTACTTCTTAGTACAAGAATGTAACAAGAGTGACCTTGATAGGACAGAATTAGTTGTTTTGTTCCGGCCGTGCTACTGTACCTCATTTTTTAGTCGTCATGATCTCACCACAGTAAAACACGCCAATTCTCTTCATTTTCCCCGTAACGTTACGACGTTGTGAATTCATCATTCTTCTCGAAACGCAGTCCTCAAACTTGCGCTTCTCGAAACAACACTTTCATTATTTCTGTTGAATGCAGTCCGTACAGCTTTCTTTTATCACACACACAGCAGACGAAGAGAGAGAGAGAGACGAATATAATTCCGCTTCGAGGATTATAATTTCCATTGCATTACTAAAATACTAGTTCATATCATATCATATCATAGCATATCTGACAGCAGCCAAGCTCATTATGTCTTCATCGTCGTCATCTCGCTTTCGTCGATCTGCAGCTGGTCATAGTGACGACCAGAATGACAACAGCAACCGTAGTCATCGCTCATCATCATCATCATCACATCAGCAGCAGTCCACGTCGAGATCCACTCTCAATAATGGCAATGGTGGAACGCTTGGTATTTCAACTACTAAAAATTCTTTCGTACCACACGTCGTCATCATCATCATCGTCCAGGAGAAGTGACACCCACTATCACAGCGAATGATGCTCCTGTGGCGGTGGCTGCGGCGACGGCACCATCATCATCATCATCATTGGATGTCCAAGGTGATCTAGTCGACTACGGGATGTCGCTCAATGTCAAAGACGAACAACGTCGTGATATTCAGGTAGAAATCACAGTAATTGCCACCTCCAATGACAAAACAAACAAAAGCCTCGGGGAGGAAACTAAAATAGAAGAACAAATCAAGAAAGGTCTTCGCCATGCGGAGAAGGAACAGCTCAAACTCGATGAAGGCGCATCGGCCCAGTTGGAATCCACGAAAGATTATTCTGATTTTACCAAAGAACTCGATCAACGATTTAAATTAGGAATTGTGGAGTGCACCACCCCCACCCCAGTCCTTTCGAATGGATCAACCTCCACTTCTTCCTCCTCCTCGAATTTACATGCATCGTCGTCGAATCTAAATCCAATCACACCTGATGGTAGAATCAACCATGATCAGAGTAACAACGGGAACAACGAAGAAGAGTCATCTCGAGTATCGAACAGACGTATCGTCGATGAGAAGAATGCCCTTGGCGATACGATTCTTCGAACTTTACGGAAGGAAGCTCGTGATATAAAGGACACCGAGGTGGAACAAAAGAATCTAAATGAAAAACGAGTTCAACTAGAACAATCTATGGAGTTACAGGGTCTCCGACAGTCGTTGGAACGAGAACAAGGAAATGTTCGACGACTTCAATCTGAGGTACAGCAGGATCGGGACGCTAAGTCAACACGAGTCGTGGAGATTCAACAAAGTCATGACTCGAGTGGAACAAAAGCACAGAGAATTATAGACTTGGTGCGTACATGTCGTATGACGACAACGACAACGATAACAATAACGATAACAATAACGACTGCAACGTGTTTACTACTATTATTCTATTTTTTACGCCATCCTCACCTTTTAACCTAATATTTGCTTTCGTGTTTCTGTTCCTTCTATTCTTTCTGTTTTATCCTCTCCTCTCCTCTTCGTTCCGCCTAATTATTTATCGTCGTCATCTTTTGACCTTCTTCTCCTGGCTTCACATTATAATCCCGCAAATTTAATCTATCATCTTATGGAATAAATACGCAACAAAAAGACCAAACGACTGAATGAAGCGAAGAAGTCCAACGCAGAAGAGGAAGCTGAAGGGCTTCAAAACATTCAAGCTATGAAAGCTGAGATCGAGTCCCTCCGAAAGATGAAAGAGGAGAAGATGATGGAATCGGAGCAACAAAAACGGAAAATACAGGAATGTACCAAGCAGATGGACGACCTCCACGCCTATCGTAAAGCAAGAGAAGATTTCGAATGTGCTACGGTCGTCCGAAGCGAGAAGAAGAAGGAACTACTAGTCCGACAAATCGATATCCAGAATAAATTGAAAGAACAGCAGCGTATGCAACAGGCCTCACTTTTCCGAAAGGAGCAAGCCAAGGAAGTAGCCGATGCAGTCCAAGCCAAGAAAAAGGCAAACTCGGACATTGACACTAGCATCATCGTTCCAGGCAGAGCTGAAATGGCGGCTCTAGCAGAAGATAAAACGAAATTTGCCAGTCAATTGGGAACGCAAGCAAGAATTCCGAACAGGCCCAAACCCGAGAACACGAAGCTTTGGTGGCCAAAATGGATGCAAGCAAAGATGTGAAGGAACAAGTCGAGCAACTAGAGTCCGATTTTGCACAATTGTCCAGGAACTTAAGGAAAAAAAGGACGAGTACCATACATTCCATCATAAGCTGCAGGAAGGACAGATCAAATCTCTCAAGTCCTTAGAAGACAAGTTCTCGAAGATGTACGAGGTTGACGAGAAACTTTTTGATTCAAAATATGAGGAACGTCGTGCTCAATTATCCCAAGAACTTCAAGAACGTAAAGATGGATACACTTTGGACATCGAAAGCAACGAGGCTGGAATGCATATGCTTGAGGCGGGAAAAAATCTTCTTTCTAGTCTCAATTAAATTTGAACTATCATCATTAGAGGAATAAGTAAATATATGTACAGTGCACGATATAGTTGGTGGCAGAAGATGAAATGCTATTTAGAGATTTATTTATAAGATATGACACTATATTTGAATTACTATATTCTGTATACATAAACTATAATACATGACTATGATTTGCCTTGCCCTTGACCATTCTACTAGCTGGTCTCCTCTCTCCGTTTTTTAGTTGATTCATATAGTTGCAGTAGATCATGGAAATAATTCCAAAGATATCACGAAGAAAAGCTGACTTTTGGTGAATGATTCATGTCAGTACTACCAAATTGGACCCCATTATTACCTCACTATCTCCCTTATCAGTTCGACCTAAACATTTCCCCTACACAAGATTTCTAGTCAGAGTGGTTAGTAACATTTTAAATTTATGTTAAATCCACCACCACAAAAGACAGGCAATGTATTGTCAATGTTGGATTTTTTGAAGGGTTTTCACAACAGCATGAGAGTCTATGGTTTCCTTCAGGATGTGTCTTATCATTTCTTAGAGTACAGGCAAGTATGAAGGATTTTCAATAAGTTAAAGTTAGATCAGGTAAGGTGACTATTGAATGAATGAGCCTTGTAAGGCTCATTCAAAAGACAAGACTCGCCCCTGAAAGGGAATACCAGTAACAGTTTTGACTGTATTTTTAATTGAATGCAGTAAGTAAACTAGGAAAATTCTCTTTATTTGTATACTAATATTAATTCCATCCCCAAAACTGCTAGGCATAATGTTTTTACTCACATAAAAATCATACACATGACATGTTTACTTTTGTCCCACCAGGAGGAAAGTTATAAGCACCTCCACATAAGTGATTTTACACATAAAAATATGCATATACCTGTGCAAACTTTTGCACAAATTAAAACTATGCAGCAGTTGGTTATCCAGCAGTGCAGGCAATTTCTCGTCAGATTGCGGCGTCACATGTCAAAATCTCCCTAATAATAGTGAATCTATTTATTTTCATCCTGTTTTGCCTCCACAGAATCAGTTATGTAAGTACTATTTCACCTCCTACCTGGAATACGCCAATTATACTTCCTGTTATGTGGCCTCAATGCATTACATACTATGAATGCAATAGAAGATGTAGGTATCAAACATGGTAATAATCAAAAAAACAAAAAAATCGACAAATTTATATTCGACTCAATCGACCACACAAAAATATTGGGGCGTCAAAACAAATGATATTTTTCATGAAATCATTGTATTTTTCAACACAATGATCAATAAAACAAAAACCTGTAGGCTTAGCTACCAAGTACTGCTACAGTACACTATCGCACCGTCTAGCTAGATAGAGCTTTCATTAACCGGAACACACTCATTACTTGTACCAGAGTTAATAGACTATACCATCGCTGTATTTAAGATGGAGAAGGAAGAGGCGGAGGCCTCAGCATCAGCATCAGCAACTGCTGCTATCAGCGGAGCGAAGCAGGGCGAGTGCGGGGAGAAAGCTGCTGATGCTGGTTCTTCTCCTAAAAGCAAAAGGCAGAAGATAGGAAAGAAAGAAACGAAGACAAAGACTACCAGAAAAGAAAAAGAAGTGAAGGAAGACATGGCCTGGATTTGTGCTGAGTGCAAAGAAGCCGAATGTGGTTTGGTCCTGCAAAGTGATAAGAAAGACAACTCTACAACTACTTTGACCGAAACCATAATTACTCCTTCCACCGATAACGATACTTCTGCTGATTTTTTGATTTGTGACGGCTCTTGTCACCGTATCTTCCACTTACCCTGCGCAGGTTTGACAAAGGAACCACCCACGGATGATGATTGGTTATGCCAAGATTGCTTGAAAACTGAGCACGCATGTGCCTACTGTGGCGAATACGGGAAGGACAACGTCAATGTCTTTCCTTGTCAACACGATCAGTGCGGCTTGTTCTTCCATGAGGCGTGCCTAGGATTTCATCATGTCGACTATACGTACTCGGATGATCCTTCTCCTGTTTTATCCAACAATCTTGAGAATGATCAGTGCACCAAATGTCCTACCGGTAGTGGCTCTACAGAAATGGCAAATTCGATGGTCGGGCAGAATGACAAGATCTTCAGTGATAACGATGATGAAGATGAACAGGATGAAGAGTCTCGTATTCCCATCTTCACTTGCCACGCACATTGCTGCTGGACATGTACACAGAAGGATATGATTCAACTTGAAAAAGATGAAAAAGCATTAGTCGACCAAAATCAAAAAGCTGACAACAAAAAGAAAACGAAGTCGTCTCGGAAGAAAAAAAAGAAGACATCTATCTTCCAAACAAAAGGGGGAAGACTCTACGTAAGTTAGAAAAGATCATAAAGGGATGTTGTATTGTTATTCTCTTCCCAATTAAAAATATCTGTGATACTCATTTATCTCTTTTTCTTTTATTCTTTCCGCAGAGATGTCTATACTGCCCAACAGCTTATCATGCAACATGTATCCCACCCAGTGCACGCTTTCATGAACTGGCTGTCCTTTGTCATGAACATTCGATGATACACAAACTGCCTGAGCTCGATATTAATAATTCTTTCCAGAAAAAGGTTGAGAACAAAGTTGAAAAAACTCTAATGAGACTTCATGGTTGCAACCGTCCAAAAGCGAATGAAGGTAAACATGGAAATGCATGGTCACGCATGTACGGTCGTCGAGGCCTGTCGACTAATCCGTTCTTCCCAGGCCTACGAGGCGATCGATTCGATTCGACTGAACAATCTATGGTATCATACATTAAGGATGAAACTATGCAGCAACAAAACCAACACCAACAACATCATCAGCAACAACCACACGAGAACTCGTCCCTGATGGTTGTAAAGCCCTCAAGCACGATGTCCATGGTATTGGATGGTAGCGTACCCTTTTTATTACCAATGGATATCAAGAATGAAGTGTAC
This sequence comes from Fragilariopsis cylindrus CCMP1102, assembly GCA_900095095.1. Classification (NCBI taxonomy): domain Eukaryota; phylum Bacillariophyta; class Bacillariophyceae; order Bacillariales; family Bacillariaceae; genus Fragilariopsis; species Fragilariopsis cylindrus. Next base: position 528,914 of record FMBT01000293.1, read on the forward strand.
TCGAAACCGCCATCTTATACACACATTCAAGGGAATAAATTTGGTGATGATCCAAACAATCGGCCGAAAAAGATTCCTGTTGCCCGTTACGAAGACCAAGAAAAGTGCGCATGCACTGGGTCATATTGTGGAGAGGATTGTTTCAATCGCATAATAATGGCAGAGTGTATTGGATCAAGTAATTGCAACCTTGGTCATAAAAACTGCGGAAATCGAGCTCTGGGAAAGCGGCTATCGGTTAAGTGCCAGCCAAAACGAGACAGAGGCATGGGATGGGGATTGGTAACTCTTGAATCCGTCGCCAAAAACAGGCTGGTACAAGAATATGTGGGAGAAGTCATCGACGAAAAGGAAAAAGAAAGTCGATTACATTTATGGAATATTGAGCATCCGTATGATCATGACTTTTACGTTATGGCTTTATCAAGGGGATTTTACGTCGATGCCCGTGAATTTGCAAACTATAGCCGCTTTATTAATCACTCTTGTGCACCCAACTGCAAACTGGTGAGTGTCAACGTCAAAGGTCGTTTGCGCAATGGTATATACAGTATACGAGATATTCAGGCTGGAGAGTTCTTAACTTATGACTATAATTTCGATACAAAACAGGAGGATCGATTTGTTTGTCGTTGTGGAGCAAAAAATTGTCGTGGAACTATGAAGGGAGGAGGTGGGAAGGGAGACAACGAAACGAAAAAAGTTGCAACATGGAAGGAAATTAGGGCTCATTATGAAGCTGACAAGACTTTCTTGACAGAAATGAAAGGAAAGGATGTTGTGAGATTAAATAATGGTTTGTTACCGGGTGCCGAAGATCCCACAGAAACAATAGTCAGAGGTCCTCTTGTAAAGCATTATCAAGCGGCTATTCAAAGCAAGATTTTTCTGTGGAGAAATGTTAAACTGGGTGCAAACTTTGTGTCTCGTAACTCAAGACTCACAGGTGTTCCAGTTGCGGCTAGTATCAAAAAATAGACATAGTAGAATATTACGTCTAATCTTTTCTTTTACTATATATTAAAAGAATAAATTCTAAATAATAAGTAAATGATATGTAAATTGCATTTATTTGATAACGATGTACAGCTTTTTCTTTAGTTGTAATTTTTCTTGATCTTTTTTCTTCTTCTCTAGAGGGTAAGTGCACGTACTGCACCATATGATCTGAACAATGACGAAAGCAAAGCTGATAAGTTCTCAAGTAATAATGGAAGATATTTCCTTTTTATCTTGCTTGTCTTACTAGAAATCGTTCCATTTTTTCCTTCCTCAATACCAGCCAGAACTAACTAATCCGAGTCAGAATCCATCAATAGAGCAAATCCGTTACTAGGGGCTTTGGTTTTGATTTCTTTCTTCGGTTCAGCCTGCGGTCCCGTTTTGGCAATACCAGACGTCTTAGAAGTTAGATTATTAGTACTATCAGCTGCAGCTGCAGCTGCAGCCTTTTCTTCGGTTGAAGGTTGCTGCCGCCGTTTGTCTTGCTTTTTATCCTGTTGTGATTGCCGTCGTCCAGAACCTCCCTTTTGATTGCGCTTATTGGGATCACCCTTATCGTTATTGATGCGTCCACCACTATTGCTACCACGACCTCCTCCTCGAGCCTTTCCATTTCCACCACGTCCTCCTCCTCGACCACTTTGACGCCGTTCAGGATGATTCGAGGTAGATGTTTTATTAACAACTTTTGTTTTGTTTGTGGTTACAGGATCTATTGACATAGCAGCAGTAGCAGTGACACTAGAGTCTTTCGTGACCCAGCCATCTGCTTTCTTATTATCTTCTTTATTATCAATATTTCCCGTGGTTTTGCTGTCATCACCAGCCCCACCAGCCCCACCAGTAACGCCAGATGATTGTTTGTGATTGTCTTCCTTCTTGGTTTTATTATCATCGTCCGGAACTTTAGAATTAGTAGTTATACTGTCGGTTTTATCAGCCACGGCGACTGTCTTTTCCTGCTGCTGCACCTCTTTAGTTTTCACTGAAGCACGTCGATTTTCTTCCCACGCCTGTTCGTCTCGTGCCTTAGCACCTCCAAAAATATTCGACGACGTCGATGTACGTGCTCCATCGACGGGTTTACTGCGTTTTGCTAACATCAAGCTGGGTCGTTTCGGAGGTTCAGAAGGTGGACCACCCTTGCTAGTATTTTTGGCATCGTATTGTTTGCGAGAAAACGATCCTCCTCTCTCCCTAGGATCATTACTTTGTCTATCATTAAAATTCGTGTTATTGCCGCGGAAACTGTTGTTTCGTTGGCTATTGGTATTGTCATTATTGTTACTGCTGCTGCTGTTGTTGTTATTATTATTATTGTTATTAAATTTTCCTCCTCGAAATTTCGACCCATCAATTTCACCAAACCTGCTGTTGTTATTCTTCTCTCCAGTTTGTGAACGATTGAAGGATCCTCGGTTATTATTATTGTTGTTGTTGTTTTGTTGAGATCCTCCTCCCCGATTATTTTGTCGGTTTTGATGGTTTGCTGTATCGACCTGGATTTTTCGTCCCGCTAACATTGCTTGTGCGTCATCGTTTAGTTTCATCACAATTTTGAGCTGAACGACAGGTGGAAAAAAGTTAAGTGGGGGGTGGGAGGGGGGTGGAAAAAAAAAAGTTAATACCGGTATATCATTCAATAAGCATAGATTTAAGAATATGTTTTGGATACTTTCATATAAGACAATGACGTGATGCATATGAATCTTAATTTCTATCTTTCTCTCTCTCTACATATACACAAATAATTGCGATAAATGATGATATATCTTAATGAATGCGAATGCAAACAAAACATTTTTATTGTGGTTACGTTTCGTTGCACACACACACACACACACACACACACAAACAACTCACTCACCTCTTCTAGAGTTTCCAATTCAACATAACCAAAACCACGATGATTTCTGTTGTCGCTGTTTCGTTCGTAACAAATTTTTGCCCCTATGATATTAATTTTTTCCTTGAGACGATCATGGACGACATCCACTAGAGCTTGTTGAAGATGAGAAACTTCAGAGATTTCGTATGACAAATTACCCACGAATGCATTAAATGGAGCTTGATTGGGATAGTCGTATTCTCGAATACCTGGACCTCCTGAGTTGTTGAGAGGGTTTTCACCATCATTATTGATTTGTAACTTCTCTAAAGCGGTAGGCTCCAAGGTTTCTTGCTCCTCCTCCTCCTCTGCTGCGTCATCAGAAGAATAATCTTCCTCGTCACTCGAACAGTCTGCCCAGCTTTTCATGGTTGAAAGGTTTTTTCTTTTCTTTTTTTTCTTGTAAAGTAATAGTAAGTATAGTGATCCCAATCTGCTTTTCTACTGGTAAATTTCTATTGCTTTGCTTTTAAATAATATATTATGATACCAGGAGTCTTGTTATCCGATGTTCAATGTGTATTTTCAATTTACGTACTAAGTACAATTTGAATGTCTACAGCAGGTATTAAAGATCGATGTTTATGCTGTCTGGTTCTCCATCTCACGATTACAAAAAAATGTATTCACTTTGTTGTTGGAACTCGCTCACATTTTCGCGCGACGCGGGAAAACGGCTCGTATTGGTCGAACCAAGTCCCGTGGGAGTCATAATTCTGAATACTGTATGCGTGGACTCTGCTTGTTGTTCAACGCATACGGACAGTAGAGATTAAAAATAAAATCAGACAATGTTGCCGTTAAGTTAAGTCATCTCTTTCTTTTCCTTCGGTTTTTGATTTGTGCGTGTTTTACAACACAAGATATTATTAAAAAAGTTCCGACGAGTAAGATCCTAGAAGAAAGCAATAAGAGGTCATACTAATTTTTCAGTATATTAAAAAAGAAAACATGGCTACTACCGATACTGACGCTCCGAAAGTCGCTCTTATTACAGGAATTACTGGTCAAGATGGTTCCTACCTGGCTGAGTTGCTTCTAGAAAAAGGATATACAGTAAGTATCTACGACAGAGTTTCACTTGCCGACCGACAGCGATTGTAACGATAACGAGAATAATAGACGAAAAGATAATATCCACACGTCAGTCAAGTCATCCACGGTATCTATACAAGTATTTTGAGAAACCAATTGACTCTGTTTACTTTAAATGATACAACGAAATTCGTTATTTGGTCGCCAGCTCGTTCGTTGATGGAAATTATTTCAGTTGAGAATACTACTGAACTATTGAATATTTGCGGAATTTTTTTCTGACAACAAGTTTCGATACGTATTCTCTCTTCTTTCTCTTCCCCACTTCTGTGAAATCGTTCATAATAGGTTCATGGTATCGTCCGTCGTTCTTCTAGTTTCAATACAGGACGGATTGATCATATCTACAAGGATCGTCATGAGACAGGAGTTAAATTATTTCTTCACTATGGTGACTTATGTGATGCCACAAATCTTATCACTATTATCTCTCAAGTTAGACCTACCGAAATTTATAATCTTGGTGCTATGAGTCACGTCAAGGTTTCATTCGACATGCCTGAGTATACTGCTGATGCTGATGGTATTGGTGTACTACGAATGCTTGATGCTATTAGAGCCGCAGGAATGGAAAAGGATGTTCGATTTTACCAAGCCTCGACTAGTGAGCTGTACGGGAAAGTCCAAGAAGTTCCTCAGTCCGAAACTACACCATTCTATCCACGTTCCCCGTACGCTGGTAAGAATGAAAAAATTAATTATATTGACCTGATCGATTTCTATAATATTATCTTGCAACTATACGATAAAATTGAATTTTTCTTTTATATGACGACCAGACTGATCGATTCTTTTTCTATTCTGCTCCTTTTTTGTACTCCTACTTTTTTTGTAAAGTGGCTAAGCAATATGCTTTTTGGATTTTGGTTAACTATCGTGAGGCTTACGGAATGCATTTAACCAATGGTATATTATTTAACCACGAGTCACCTCGTCGTGGTCGAACTTTTGTTACGCGTAAGATTACTATTGCAGTTGCTAATATTGTTGCTGGAAACCAGGAAAACTTATATCTTGGAAATATAGATTCCAAGCGTGATTGGGGTCATGCTCGTGATTACGTGGAAGGAATGTGGAGGATGATGCAGCAAGATGAACCAGATGACTACGTATTAGCTACCGGTGAAACACATTCCGTTCGTGAATTTGTAGAGAAGGCATTTGCACATGCTGGCGTGACAATCAAATGGAAGGGTCCTACTGGTACAACGGAAGAAATTGGAGTCGAAGAGGGCAACGAAGACCGTGTTCTTGTCAAAATTGATCCACGCTACTTCCGTCCTACTGAAGTAGAGCTACTTCTTGGTGACGCAACGAAAGCGAAGAATAAGATTGGCTGGGAATCCAGCACTAGCTTTGAGCAGCTCGTGAAGGAAATGGTGGATCATGATATGGCCATGATCAAGGGAGACGTTGCCGACACAGACAAGTTAAACAGAAACTAAATGTAAAATTCAAATATATTATGTACTGCATAATGAACTTTATTTTACTTTTCAGCCATTCAGTGATTTGGTTGCTCTTCTAGCTAGTATTATAAAAATTACCTGTCTTCTTTTCACCTGGCCAAACTAGCATATTTCAGGTTAGACAAACTCTGCTGCTTGTAGACGAGTTTGGTTTTTTTTCATATCCCAGTCAGAAGGCAAAATAGGCTAAGTGGATCCCTCTCAATGGTACTAGCTGTGGTGCTTGTTAGAAGTACAGTTATGAAGTATTTCTAAATGTAACACACGGAAAATCTCTCGCTCTTGGTGAACTCGTACCGACGGCTAGTAAAATTTGTATCGTCGACAACAACGATGCGTTTTAACTCTTTTATGCACCACCATAAGAACATCTACAGAAAGCTAACATCGTATACTTTTAAACACTAGTAATTAGTAGGAGGGATCGAATTAGAAAATGTGAAATTATGTTTTACTCGTTATTTTGAGATGATGTGATACAATAATCAAGATGTGTACAATAATATGAATCAAGATTAAGATAAAGCCTCTACCTGTTCAAAATCAGGTCGAGGTCATCAATAAATGTATCCAATATCTACAGTAGTTAAAATTTAGTGTCACTGTTTGTGTCGGTATTAAAGCAAAAATTAATTTATTTTATTAGCCAGATCTATATTTTTGTCGTATGCTTCTCAAATCGAAAACCATAATCAACACACCTATCTTCTGGGCAATGACCAGACCGTATCCATACATGTCAGACCGCACAATAAGTATCAGTATTTGCGGTAACAGTGAAGATGCTGCCGCTCAAATTACAGTACTTGGAGATATAATGGGCTAGCTAAGTAGCTAAATGGTACCTTATTACAATCGCGGGACATTCCATTGTAACTTGCGGATTATCACACCTCTGTACGGATAGCTTCATGTAACAACTTCAAAAGTGTTACCTTCAGTTTTATTTGCAAGTACCATGAATTAATACAGTGTACCGTGATACGTAGTGCCTCATGCTTGCGGCCTCGTGACTTATGCTAGTAGCATAAGCTCGGTGAAGTTCATCATCTTGATAATGTTATTGAGATATCATATTCATCATCGTACAAAAGATAAATACCCTAATAGAAACAAGAACAGAAACGAAAAGTGACATAGGTTTAGATAAAAGGAATACACGATGCACTTCAAAAATACCAGTGAAGCAAGCATAACATTAGGATAGGGGACTAGGGATTTTTCCTTAGGCCATCAGATTCACATTTCAGATCATCGTCCGGAATCGCTTCCGAGCTAGCATTAGAGGTGTCAGAATTGTGTGATATATAAATATAATGTTGGATCTTCATCTGGAATAAGGTATCCTCCTAGTATCCTAACGAGCATTCGTGTGTTATTTTTTTTCTTCATCTTTATTTTTTTTCAGGTTTTTATAATCTCCAGTGATATCACTCTATCCACGATGAAAATAATATCAATCTCCATTTTGGAAAAGGAATAATTATGTTTCGTTTCGCTTCAAGATCTCAAAAGACCGTCGTGAAATAGTGGGAGTGTATTATCTCATCATTTAAAAAATAGATGCACGGAAAACAAAACATATCGTCATTTATTCATGTTAGAATCGAAACTCACCTTTCCTCTCCTTTGCTTTCTCAGACATGTATCTTGATACTCATGATAATTTTTGATGCAGAAACATCAGTATAGTTTGCTGTTTCATCCGATATGCGGATATGGTCGCTGTTACAGAGTCATGATAAGTTTCTCTTTTTGTGAGTACAGTAAGTACAGTACCTTCACTCATTCGATCGATCGATGAATAACTAATATTTTGTTTGTTGGATTTTGTTTTTTTGTTTTTTACTCTCTTTTAAAGAAGTACTCGGCTAGCAGTAACTGAATGGTGGACAGGAGTCGTATTCAGTCGTCTGTCAAAAAGAAGCTAAAGTATGTCAAAGTGTTTAGTTTTGTAGTAATGTAGGTACAAAACTTACTTGTCCAACGTGTGCCGCGTACTGTACCAATTTTCGATTTCCGATCATCGTAATATTAGGATTATTCACTCAAAAAACTAAATAATGCCCAAAAAATAACAAGCAAATACTAGTAAAACTATAAATCATTCAATTGTGTGCAACTCTATCAATAAACAATATCTTTCAAAATTTGAAGGTTCCAACTAAACTATTGTTCTACACAAAGATCGTATATCAACATCCATAAGGTTGTAAACATAATCGTAGCATATCTTTCATTTGATGAAAATTATTAATTATTATCTAGGCTTGTTCCGTGTTAAATATTTGACACGCAGGGAGCATGGATAGACGATTTTTTTGTTGACATTTATGACCCCTGCCTGGAATTCAATGTTGCAAAAGATTATTTACAACTACTGTACTGTAAGTAGCTGTGATTTCACTAGTCTTGCTGGTTACTTTGTAACTGTGATTCTTTCTAGCAAGCACCATAATGTCATCTACATAATTTCATTTTTTAATTCTTTTAATACCCGAAATCACTTCGCCCTACTATATAGTAGTATGGTACCACACTAAAATCGCGTAACAAATCGGTACAAATACCTTATTATTATTTGTCGATTTCGATTGATTGATTCTTTTTTGTTATTTATTTATTTCGCATCTTTTTTCTTGTTCTTGAAATACGAAAGAGTGATTCCAAGAATCGAACCGAAGATAAATCCGTATGTTCCACCAATCAAAACAGGAACAGGCCATCGTTGGAGTTGAGAACCATGATCAAGTATAGACAAAATACTAAATGGGATGATAAATGCAAGAGTGCAGTACAAACGACTGGTGGTCATTATCTCAGATTGATCGAAGAACGGTAATTCTTCCAAAATGTTCGATGATCTTTTTTCCGTTAAATTTGTACAAATTAATGCCGAAAGAAAAAGAGCCGCTGATAACGAATGTTGCCAATTCTCGACTAAATGATTTCCACATAAAGCAAATAATACATAAGTAAACCCAGTAACTTTGATGAAACTCAATATTTTCCATATAACTGTAGACGGATTGCTGACTGTCCAACATACCAATAAAGTCATTACTGGTAACAAAGAAAAGATTGACACCTGTACCAAAGGGAATGGCATACCAATAATCTCTGATGGATCCATATGTTGCTATTGCAGTAGTAAGATGAAAGATTGAAAAAAGTTACAGACCAACCAATGAGAAAGGAATGAATGAATGAAAAAAAAAAGAATCAATCGGTAAGAAATATGGATGTGATGTGTCATCTAAATTGTTACTTATTATTCTGAAAAAGGAGAACACCATCGGCATCGGCATCGGCATCGGCATCGTCAACGACAACGACAACGACAACGACAACACAAAAATACAGACTGATACCATCAGCTGAAAAATTTACCGTACATACCATTTCAATTCCAATGTCACCGGAGGGTCTCAAGATCATGATTTCAAACCAACCAAGAAGTAAACAAAACGAAATAATCGAACCAAAGTTTCGCATGAGACGTTGCGCCTTCTCGTCAGTATACACATAACCACCCATGATCGCTTATATTGTAATCTTTTCTACAGTATCAACGAGAAAAAATTCCGTCTTGGTCGCAGGCAGTACAGTACAGTAGATTTTCAGAAAATGTAAGCTGTAGCTTTTCAAATACAGTACTTTTAAAGTAGTTTTGTTGTCGTCGTATTGTTAAAAATTTGAATTTTAAAAGTTTTAGAGGGCAGACGGCCATGCAGTATTCCTTTCAAGTAAGCACGACTGAAAATAAATCAAACTACCGGGTGTTTGTCGGCATTATCCTCGATCGTATGTCATTAAAATACGGTGATACATCGATGTGTGCGTGGAACGCGTCTCTTCGATCTTATTCTTCGCATTGCATGTAATAATATCTTCTTTCTCATTGTTATCTTTCAAACAAAGCAGTCATACTAATATAACTAGTACAATACTATTCAACATTTCATCATGGACGGCGAAAACATCGGTCTTGACCTCGTGAAGGAGGAAATCAACACTCTCCATAGACAGACAAAAATTATTTGTACTATCGGACCGGCAAGTTGGGATGAGGAAGGGTATGTCGCGTCGTAACGGTCGTTGTCGTTATCGTTATCGTTATCGTTATTTTGTATTTTACGTGTTGGTCGGTCTTATTTATCCACCTTCTCGCTTCTCTCTCACACATATATACTCTCTCTCTCTCTCTCTCTCTCTCTCTTTTCAAAACAAAAACAAAAAGTCTCGCTATACTTATGGACGCTGGTATGTTTATTTATGAATTAGTATTTCTTTTTCTTTCTAAAGTTCTTTCATACACATGAATATCCCTTATACTCATACTCATACTTGATGCCCGTTTGCTATGTTATCGCTATTTGTTAAAAACTTAACTTATGGTAATCCCCCCCCCCCCCCCTACCGTACGTTAGGCATGAACGTTGCTCGGTTCAATTTTAGTCACGGAGACCACGCAACGCACCAAATGGTATTAGAAAGATTACGAAAGGTAGCGGAAGCTAAATCAAGAAATATTGCTGTTCTTTTAGACACCAAGGTATGTAGTTTTTTTTTAATTTTCCAAATTCTATGAGGTCGTTCGAAAAGTATTCCTACATACCATCTTTGTGTTCGTATTTCCATCAACAACAACAAAAAATCGAATATCCTCACGATTGGAATGTTTTATAATGTGCAACCAGGGTCCAGAGATTCGTTCTGGTTTCTTCGATACTAGTGTCATGACGAAATTAAACTTAGTCAAAGGACAGGAACTTATCATGACTAGTGATTACGATTATAAAGCCGTCGATGCAACAAAACTAGCTTGCTCATACAATAATTTGGCAACTGATGTTCAACCAGGACAACAAATTTTGCTAGCGGATGGATCATTAGTCTTAACTGTCCTGTCTTGTGACGTCCCAAATAAGGAAATTACGACACGTGTTGAAAACAATACTTCTATCGGAGAACGTAAAAATATGAATCTGCCTGGTGTGAAGGTCAATCTTCCAACATTTACTGAAAAGGATGTTGATGATGTTGTTAATTTTGGTATCCGTCACGGAGTTGATTTTATCGCTGCCTCATTTGTTAGGACTGGAAATGATGTTCGTAATCTTCGTAAGCTCTTAGCCGATAATGGTGGTAGTCAAATCAAAATCATTTGTAAGATTGAAAACCAAGAGGGATTAGAAAACTACGACGATATTCTTGAAGAAACGGACGCGATTATGGTTGCTCGAGGTGATTTAGGAATGGAAATTCCATCATCAAAAGTGTTTTTGGCGCAGAAATTTATGATCCGAAAAGCCAACATCGCAGGTAAGCCTGTTATTACGGCGACACAGATGCTCGAGTCGATGATTACCAATCCACGTCCAACACGCGCTGAGTGCAGTGACGTAGCAAATGCCGTTTTTGATGGAACCGATGCCGTTATGTTGTCAGGAGAATCGGCAAACAGCCCGTATTTCGAACAGGCGTTACGATGATGAGTCGCACTGTTACTAATGGTGAAATCGCTCGCAACTACAATGTCTTGTATCAAGCCATTCGAAATTCAATTGTTGCTGAAAAAGGCCCGCTTTCGAAAGGAGAAAGTGTAGCGTCGAGCGCCGTTGCCGCGGTACTAGATATTGGAGCAAAATTGATTATTGTTCTAAGCGATACTGGAAAGTTAGCAGGGTACGTCTCCAAATTCAGACCTGCTGTTGCTTCACTAATGTTAACACCGGACGCAAGCATCGCCCGACAGGCACACGGATTGACATACGGGTGCCACTCGATACTTGTCGACAGCTTGGAAAATGCTGAAGAATTGATAGAAGAAACCATGTTTGAGCTTAGTCAGAGTAAAATGCTAAAGCAAGGCGACAAAATTATCTTTATGGCGGTCGAGCTGCATCTTTTAAAGAACGCATGATGATTACTACCCTAAACGAAGGCAAATCCCATGGTCGTTTTGTCAAAACTGGAGGTATGTTCTTCAATCGTGGCCACATTTTGGGCATTCAAGGAAAAAAATAATTGATAGAAAGTGGACGTCCCCTGGCCCTGGAATATTGTAGTGGTAATTTTGTTGTAAAGATTTATTTAAGATATAAGTAATTTCGTCTATTATTATTTTTCATCTCAATTTAGTATCAATAATTGTAAAGAAGAGTAAACCCATGCAGGATACCATTCACAACTCCTCGTCTACCTATCTGTCTTGTGATCTTCCTCTATTTGATTTTCTATTTTCAATAAATGCAATGTATACATCATACATCATACATTGTATATTTAATACAAATGAAACTCTTCCTTAAATCAAGTAATCATATAAATATGCGCTGAAACGAAATGAACCATAAACTTGATTTTTATATATCTTATTCTTTTGTCCCTTATCTGGTCTATTTTAATAGAGACGGACCGTGGATAAATTGAGAATAGACCGCCGATAAACCTTCATTCTACAGGACAGACTCTCTGATGCAATGAAAGATAAACTATGCATACAATTTGAATAGCGTAAATCGTAAACAAACGGTGGAATTTCTTTATTCATCTTTCATATCATCGTCCATACCGTTGGTGTCCACAAATTGGGAATGTAGTGATAATGTGTTACCTCCTGAGAAACGATCTTCCGGAACAGAATAATCCATGTCTCCGATTGGAATTTGAAGCATGTTTGTTCCTATTACTCTACGAAATAATGCGCCGCGTTGAAAGCTAGCATTGTTTTGAGAGCGAGACGAGTTATAACTGTCAAGGGTAGAAGTCCGCTGACGTCCTGGTGCAACTGGAGAAGAGCCACTTGGATCACGGGAATAATAAGAATCAGGAGGAAGTACATCGGTATTTAGGAATGGATCACTATCACTATCAATATCCTGGTCACGTTCTGTGGGTATAACCACTGAGATTTTTCAAATGTGTGAAGATAAGAAGAGCAGTTAGTTTTCGACTTCTTAAAGAATTATAAATAAAACAATACCAATATCCTTACCAGCAGGTTCTGAAGTCAAAAAGTTATCTTCTGCATTTACACAGATAGGAACATAGCTGGCCTTGTGACAATCCACAAGCCATTTTCTGAAGCGTTCTCTTTCTGTCACCGATGTCTCATCCTCCATATTCCAGCCGTCAAGTTCACTCGTCTGTAGCAAAGCGGCATCATTATAGCTCTGCTCAAATGTATCTTTACAAACAGTTTTGAATGTCCAGGTTGGAATTATTGAAATCAAAGCAATGAATCCAACAAAATAAGCTCTCTTTATAAAAAAACTAAAGGTAAGGACAATCTATACAATATTTAAAAAGAAAAAAAGTTGATAAAAAGGAAAGGGTAAGAACGAAAACGAAAACGCAGCATAAACACGTCGGGCTAGCCATGTCTAATATCAGTCATTTCCTCTCTTACCTGTGCTACGATTACTGCGACCATCAGTATATCATGAAGAATAGGCCACCTCAATCCTCCTGCGTCAAAGGTAGGACGGTATACAAAAATGTGTGACCACTTCAGCATAGGAACGATGAATAGAAAGATCATCATGGAAAATGGAGCTACCATAGGACTGATAGGTGCAAATGCCACAACGCATAAAAAGATTATACCAACATTCACATAGATTCTGTAGGGGACAACACCTCCAGGACCACTGTAGTAATTAAAAAAGAGGAGGAGGAGAGAGGGGGGGGGGGGGGGGGGTAAGCATAACTCATCTTAAGAAAACACGAATAAAGAGAGCACGGAAAAGATTCAATCCGAAACTTACCCGCCAGCAGTCGCACGGGCACCACAATCCCATTTGAGTGCTGTGAAGAGAAAATTATTAAATTGCAAAAAGTACATGAACGGTAGAATCAAGAGATTTTGTGTTATAATCCAAATTGTCCAGGTCCATGATATCTGTGTTGGTACACCATTCCCCAACTCGAATAAGATCTTTTGAGCTCTCAACAAGCTGACATCATTGGTTTCGAACGCATTGAGAATGAGAGTTGATAAAGTGGTAGAGCCAAAGGCCCAAACTAGCATGAACCACCAATAGTACGCTAGAGCATGGCGTTCCGCCTCTTGAACGCTAGTTGCTCCACTTCCAAAGTTAGCCAACGCTTTGAAGATTTGCGGGAGGATGGCAAAGAAAGTAGTCATAATCAACAGCCTTATCATTGATGAAAAAAATTGGGAAGAATCTGCAATAAAAAGAGATGAACCAGAAAATGCTTTCTGAATTTTATCTGGAGTGGTTTCACTAAATAAATAACTAAAGGGGTGTTAGATCGTTTATAAGAAAGAAAGACGAGCAAAGCTGGAACTAAATGAAAACATAACTTACACGAAGGGGACTGTCCACAGCACGGTGAACACAATCATGAAAACCACGAGTCTTGGTTTGGTTTTGAGGAAAAAGAAAGAAGAACAAATATGGGTTAACATTATCAGATATAAAATATATGACAACATTCAATACTTAACAACGAGAATGAAGAATGGGTAAAGACAAACCTACAATCTGTAACGGTAACGCTTCTGCTCCGATGGCAAAGTAACGGTGACGGGCTTGCAGCAGCCTCGGCAATCAAAGATGTTCCAGGGCACTGCATCCGCAAGTGGCGGAATTGGGATTTTATCAACTTCGCTCCAGCCTTCTAATCCAGATCCATCAGCTAGACATTGACGAGCGGCAATAGATGCCTGCCTAGACGTAAATGTTACAACTGCATAAGATTCGGGTTTGATTATTCTCGACCAAATACCCGAGGGAATTGCATTCCCATCCACTCTTTTAGATGTGAACCCTTTTGAAGAAAGTGACAGAGGATTATACCACCTCCCTGAACTGAGCGTTCGCTTTCGAAGCTGTCCGCCTCTTTTGAACAAGTATTGCTCCCCCCCGACGAGCTTTTCTGCCTGCTCCCAGAGATACGAACTTGATGTGTTGCCCGGTTTTTCTTCTTCGTGAAAATTATCAGACATCGAAACTTCTTCTGGGTCTTCATCTACCTCCCCAAAATAGTCTTCTTCAATGTTCGAAGGATTTGAACGTAATTCTTGGACAGTATGAAATTGCGTCACTTCTTGTTTCTTATCCGCACGAATCTCAATGCGAGCCTGTCGAAGTTCTTCTATTGCAAGCTGGACTTCTTCTGCTGCTTCCTGCTCTAAATCTTCTAGAGTAATTACATCAGCCTTCAAAATCGCATATTCGTCGCAACCATTTGGACCACAGGAAGCCGAACTTTCGAATTTGAAAAAGAAAAATATCAGAACGGGTGGCATGGAGATAATTTTAAAATCAATAATACAAGCCGATTTCTATACTAACCTTCGAGCAAACTCTCTATAATATACTGTCATTTGTTCGATATCATCATCAGGTAAAAACATTTCCATATTGGATTCTTCATTTGCTTCGGTCGCAGCAAGCATCCGAGATTTTTCTATGTCATTCCCTACGCATGCTTTTCTCGACCTACGCTTCATTGACAATTGAGAGTCATCATCATCATCAGTTGCATGTTTCGAAACATCATCAGTTGTGTCAGAAATGGTGCCGTTATTTCTTCCTTCAGGTATAAACACTTCATTAGAAGAAACTTCATCAACAGTCTGTAGCTTTCCAAGACCTGCTAGTGAATGTTTTCCGTTACTTCGGAGAGTGTCTAGTTCTTTATCATGACCATCATCGTTGTTGCGTTGTTGGCTATCAACATCACCATTTGTCAAATTCTGGCCTTCGTGTCGAAGCTTTTTAAGTCTTTGTCGAATAAATTTTAAACGTCTAACTTTGCTGGCACATCCGAACCATTTCTTCCACGCCTGAGATAAACGCTTGACGTCTGGTAAAATCGTTAAAGCCGCAACTGAACTCGAGAATCCAGGTTGATTCGGAACCACCTTATCAAAAAAATCAATAGCTATCTGCAGTTGATGTCCAACATTAGAGTTACTGGCACATGTCATCGTGTCTAGTTGGACACCTGGTAGGCGGAACAGTACAGAGTAGAGACCAATGTTAGGGACGGTATCCCTTAGTTCGGGATGCGGAACAAAAACTGGTCGATCTTTGATGGTATCATCTTCCGGATAGTTAAGATTATCTAAACATTCTAGTTCCTCCTTCCGATTTTTGTAGTGATTAAACTCGAGATAATAGACACGTCTCAAAGCTAGGTTTTGAATCCATTCTTCCCATATCAATACTTCGATTTTGTCGGAATATTCGAATATAGATGAATACAGTAATGAAAGAAACAAAGATAATTCAGCACGGTAATTTAAAGTTTTACACTCTTACAAGTATTGGTTCCGCTCTATCCCTTGGGATACAATGTATGTGATCTATTTCTACTTACCACAAGTATAGGTGTAAATAATGCAAGCAACGAATAAAGTTGCAATCATCCGCAGAGTGATATTAGTTGATTCTTTCCTGAAGGCGTCTGTGAACACAGATCTGCTGTACCAAGTGGAGTTGGGACTACTTGAGACAAGAATAGGTATATTTGCGTACGTCGTTTTTTGGTAAGCGTTCGATACCGTAGTGTTTATGCAAGTCTGACTCCCAATATCAAAGTCCTCATATGCTGCCGGGTTGCATTCTGCGGTGAAATTAATTGGCAAAATTACACCAATGCACAAAATTGTGGCAAGGATCGAAACTTTCAAGCATAACACACAGAACTTAATCAATATAATTCCATCTAGATTACAGCGAAGTTTCCATCCTGACCATCCATTGTTTCGTGTGCCTGTCCCTTTGACACCTTCGAGCATTTCGGAATATGTTAGATTCAATGCCCATGGAATCCATCGCACACAGTAAGGTCGTTGTTTGAGTTGGTTTTTTATGATCTGTTTATTGGTGGCAAAAAAATAATGATGAGGTTATAAACATTTGAGCATTCGCATTTGTACCATATTGATAAATCTGCGCGTTGTAACCATCAATACTACGAGGTTCTTCAAAGTTAACGTAATGCACTTACCTGTATCGGCCTAGCGTATGACCGAGGTGCAAAGAGCCTATTCCAATCATAATGTACAGCAACCTCAAACATTGACATGGCAATAACAAAAAAGACAGATAGTATTGCAATTAATGAAAAAAGCAGCGGAAAGCTGCCGCCGCTCCCTTCTATATTAGAAATTCCACTAGTAGTTATAGTTCCATTCATCTTTATGCAGATTTGATCGTCTTGTTTTCGAAGTGGACTGCACAAACCCCATTGATTGTATTCAGTATTGATAGTATCATTTACAGAAACTTGACTTTTTTATATGTTTTTATGTAAATTGAAAATGCAGAAAAATAATAAAAGCCTTCTCTCATTATTATTGTCTTCGCTCAGCGTGAATACTCAATACAAAGTAAGTTCACGCGACAAAAGCGTTTTTACAAGCAAGTTCACGTGACAAAAGCGCTTTTAAAAACATAAGCATGGAGGGTCTGGGAAATCAGACACAAATTTGTGCATAATATATGGTAAGTAAGTAGATATAACCTTGATATTTATTTTATAGTAAGCTGCCGTGTTACTCTATACCACTAAATGGCTAGTACATCATACAGTCAGCCCAACAACACTTTATTATTCTATCTTACTATTTGATCATTTGTGCCATCTCGCCATATATATCAATCCTCCATCACCTACCTGTGTGTTCTCTCTTTGTTAATTGCTTTTTGACTCCTACTTGCCAAATTTTTCGCACTTATGTATCAATATATGCTAACTGACAAGAAGTTTGAGAGCACACAACATACAACATGTTAAAATCATTGTTTCTCCAATATGTTTATCAAGTTGCTCAACACTAAAAGTGCCACATACCTGAAACTGTTTTGAGTGAGATTCAAATATTGCTTTGTAGTACATATTATGTATCAAGAATAAACCGAATCTATCATTCGTTTTTGGTTACTACCACCTACGGATGTCACGAAACAACATTACTAAGTCATTACTGCTTCTTTTAAGCAAAGCACAGGGTCTCTATCTCTACACCGTTTTAGCTAGAGTACTACAAGTAGTACAAAAAAGTTATTGATCATGTTTGGTATTTAAATTTTACATCAATACAGGCTATGAAATAGTGCCATGATCTTCTCTTCTCCACAAGATAAAGATACGAACAATTTTGATTGTCTTGATGTTTTTTCAAGCAAAAAAAGAGGGTATCATCCGTGCGTTGTAAAGACATTAATAACATTTATACAGTTTCTCTTCCCCGCACCCCCTACTACTACTTTCCAATTCTACTTCGTTTGAAAGATAATTAAGATTTAGTTTGTCCAGCTACCCCGCCAGCATTAACATTAGCACTAGCTGCACTAGCATTAACTGCATTAGCAGCATTAGCTGCACTAGCGGCAGCACTAGCTGCATTGGCACTAGCCCTTGCCGCCGCTTTGTCTGGTTTATCTCCACGAACTGCTTCTCTGTACTTGCTCAAATACAGTTTGAGAGGCTCAACGTACTTATCAAATCCAAGAGTTGACATTGCCCATAACAAGTCGTCTCCATTTATTGTTTTTCGTTTTTCCTGTAGGCATTTATCGGATGCTTCCGATGTGATAAAGCTTATAAATTCCGATACGCATTCCTGTACTGTTTCTTTGGAATCCTTAGCGATTTTGGCATTTTCAGGTAACGTATTCTTCATTATCCGAGCAATATTGGCTATTGGCAAATAACGGTCCTGGTGGATGAAAAGAAAAGATTTGGTATTTTGGTTTTTACATATAAAGAAGAAGAAAATTCAAAATGAGAGAATATCTTTTTGTTTTGCGACGCCATCACTTGCATATTCCCGCATATCGATAACAACATAAGCAGCAACTGAAGGGAAAGTGCTGACTTTTTCATCATGTAGACCAAAGACGAGACTGCATCCGATAGAACGTCGTCGACGAATTGATATTATAACTTGGGCAATAATAACCCTCCCATGTGATACGAAAACGGCATCGAGATTGCACCTGCACCCCCCACACAAGCGCTCCTCATATACTAGTAGTTAAACTCATAACAAAGATAATTGTCGCCGATAGAATATACAAACAATTTTATTTATTTATTTTTGAACGTACCTGTTCTCTAATCTCTTCGTAATCATCCCCAGGAGAGATCTTAGCATCAGCTATTGCATCTGCATTTGAAGGAAGGTCGGCCATTTTTTTCTTTTCTTTATAAATACGGTAGAGAAATGGGTTAAGATATGCGCTTTCGAACGAACACTATAATTTTTTGGGAAGGAGGAAGGTAGGAACAGTAGATGATACAAACAATGCAAACAGAATGTAATAAATAATCTCATGAATGTATCGAAAAACGAATCAATTGACACATTGCAGTAGTAGTCCTACGTACTATTACGCGTTAGAACTACATTCAATGATCTTTATCTTATGCTAATCACGTGAATGATTGAGTCAAAACGCGATTCGATGGCCAAAATTGTTCCGCGTGGAAGTCCTTCCGTCGTCGCGTACATATACATAATCTTCCGTCGTCGCGTACATATACATAATATGATGATATACTAATATCAACTGTATGCTACTAGATATCAAGAACCTATGTACTATGTATTATATAAGGAATAGATGTAAGCTATGTTAAAGGTAGAAGACACAGGTATGATAATGTTTGGAGATATGAGGTATTCAGTAACTTCGCTGACTTCTCTATTCTCTTTTACTTTCTCTAAAAGTTGATGTGCTACTTTTACTCTATCAATTCAAGCACCAGCAAACAAGGCCTCTGAAGTGAGCAGGTTCTATGATCGAAGAAAAAATATGCTTGATTACGGTGTTCATTATTCACTTTTTCGTAGTATATTAATCATCATCTCCAGACCATTTCAGACCAACTGCTCACGGTCAGTAAGAAATGTAATTGTTGGATGTCAGAGAGAATGATGGGGTTAGTTAAATTGCGCCGATTCCCATCAAAAATACACAGCAGTAAAGCGATGGGTAGTAGATAGTCAGACGATTGGTAAGCGGAGCCACCGTGATGAGTGACTCAGTCGAGCTATGTGTAGTAAGGTATTAAACGAGTAGATTTTTATCTTTTAAAGTAGTCAAATACTAAGCATCTATTGGCACCTTGAAAAAGAAAGATATTATAGAGAAAACATTATACATATTGTCGTGTAGACATCCCCTCTTTGAGATTATTCGTTTTCAGCAGAAATGTGTCAAGAATATCATCAAGCTGCTCCTCTAAAGGTTTATTACTACTGCTTGGCTGCTGCTGAGGTTGTGATGATGGTTGTTTGGGTGGTTTGGGTGTCGAAGTACCACAATCGGAGGATTCGTCTGCGTCTGATCTCATCATAATCTCATTTGATGTCGGAATATGGTCTACAGTCGCCTTTTCTGATCCAATGATTGAATTCGACACTGGACAAGTACCGATGCTAGTAGGGATATCACCCCTATTGCATTCATCATCCTCGCGGGCTACAATTTTCTTCTTATTTTTATCTGGAGGGGTTATTTTCTTCTTTCGCTGAAATGCAGATTTTTTAGGTGGTTTTGTTGTACGTGATGTTGCTGGAGCAACTGAACTCTCAGTAGTCGTAGGTTGAAGATTGCTAAAAGCATCTCCAAGAGAATGCATATTGTAGACAGATTGTTCCAACACTTCATTTCTGGTCGATATCTCATTTTTTATCGGCACCACTTCTTCGTCCTTGTTACTAGCTGGTAAAGCATCCGATCTAAGTGCTGCTGCTGCTGCTGCTACATCTACAGTAAATAGTGGCTGATCCCAACGATTTCGACTGTCTGGCGGTTCGTATCGGGATATTAATTCTTGCAAGAGTTCAGTGGAGTAACGTTGCTGCTTATTTTTCTTTTCAGGACTGTGCGAATTGCTGGTAGAACCTTCATTCCACTGCTGAACGACCGAACTGCGATTTAATACCCATAAAATACCGTGCTTTTCTCCCGCTGCCTTAGAGATACAGTGCAACTCGTATCTAAAACCCTTGATATAATTCAACGAGTCTAAAATAACTAGTCGTCGACTGTTGTTTTTGCTACTACTTTTCTTTACGGCCCGATCAAAGCCAGATTTCAACGCTGCTCGTGTTTGTTTTTCAACAAATGAAGTCTCATATAATTCTTGCTTGGTGGCAACATTCTTATTTTTCTCTGTGTTTGGAGTCTCGTCCTTATTATCGTTGCCGTCGTCATCGTTGAGACAACAACCGCATTCCGACTCTTCGTTCACTACGACGACCTCGTCGATATCGTCGTGCAATAGCGCTCTTTCTTTCAGCAGATATGCGAGGGTGGTCTTACCCGCTGAGGGGTGACCAGTAATAATGAGACAAGGCATTATTAGGCAATGGATTTATGTTGATTTTGTGATTTTGTGATCAATGCATGACGGATTATTACGGATGATACAATGTACAATTATTGTGTAGAGAGCAATTTCAAATTACGATTGGGTTTTGATGAGTGGTTTGCGCAATTTTTTTTCGCAAAAACAGCAAATATTTATTTTAATTTCAATTTATAATACGGTACCAGTACTGGTATCAAAGTAGGACTACATTTAAACATGTATTCAATAATCCTATTATACTATGTATTATTTCATAACTGTGTCATTATTATTTTCATTGCATGAAGTAGCTAGCTAGTCATAGGCAATATCCGAAAAATACACTGGTAGTGTGCTGACAAGGTCCAGCAGTCCTTGACTTTCAAAATAGGGTAAAAACATATACAAATATGCTGCTTCATCTTTCTAAATATGATACTAGATACTTTATCATTATTCTATTACTATGTTGACAAAAATCAGGTTGAATGAGAGGTCTTACTAAGGTTGTTACTATTCAATTACAGTTGTGTGGTGTTATTTAAAGGTTAAAATTGCAAAGTTAAAACATACATTTTTCTGGTCATACAATTACTCCCCATCTTCTGATCTGAGTACAGTTAATGTGTTGAACGCATTGTGGGGGGTATCACCATCTACTCCATAACGCACCCATTGGGTAATAATCTTCTTTTCCCCTTCATAGACTGGACAACCTGAATGCTGTGTGAGTCCATTATCAGTTTCATTTGTGTTTGGATCAATGTACGAAAAGAAGACAGCACTACCGGCGCTTGGTTTGACGTGAACATTAGCATTCTGGAAATTGGTAAATCCACCTTTAGCTGGAATCTTACAGTAAATAACCATTGTCGCCATCCGACCTCCATAAACATGATTTTCCCCTGTGCATCTGCCATCGCAATGTGGCGTGTATCTATCCGGTTCAATGTCATGTTTACCCCGTCCGAAATACTGAATACTCATGAGGGGTTCTTGCCCTTGATGTGAAATGTCCATATCAAGAACACGATTGACGTATTCTGATGATTATCAATTTTAAAGTAAAGATTTGAAAATTGATCGTGTGAGTAAAATGATTGATCAAGGAAACAGAAAAAATCAAACTCGAGAGAGAAGAAAAAGAGGAGCGAAAGGGAGGGCTCAACATACCGTAAACTCTGCCAGATAAAGTAGCTATCAAGTTGCCATCCAACGGTTCGCCCTCTGCTGTAAATGCAGGTTTTATACCCGCCTGCATAGCTGCATTAATAAATGATGCAAATGAGTAGATGATATTTGTGTGAGAGATTGGTGGCAAGAGACGAGACGACCAGTCGTGCAATGATTTTAAATTTTACCTTTGCGACCTAACGAAACCTTAGATCCACCCTTGCCATCGGCAGTCGATGCAACGTGTAAATCTTTTTCTGCCTCAGTTTCCATAGACCCACATTCATCGGGACTTGCAAAGTTTTCAACAACGTGAATTCGACTTGCGGGACGGTCTAGCTTGACGTGTACGGTTCGCGTGACATTGTCTTTTGAAGACATCCAATCTTCTGTGATAACATCAGGACTAGATTCAAGACCAACATTGACACATGTGAAATTCTCGGCGATATTCGAAGCTTCCAATCGCAGAGTTCGTTCGAATTCCACTTCATCAATGGACGCTTTAATCCGTGGCGCTAATCCGACCGTAATACAATCGTGTAACTCATCGTTAATTTTTTGAATCATTTCTTCCTCGCCATCTATTTCTTGCAACAATTTAGTGGCTCGTTTTTTACATTCCGTCAAGGTTTTGATTGGATCTTCGACGACATCTAAGTCAATGTCATTGAGGAGTAAATTAGTTTTATCATCAGAAAGCGGTTTTACTGTTTCAATTTGAACCCCTTCTTTAATGACAAAACCTGTTAATCGTGGTCGATAAACAAAAATACATGACATAATTTAGAGAATTACAAACAGTAGAAGCACAAGGGGATGAGATTAACATACAGAGCGGGATATTTTAGATTGCAGTGCATGTGATTTATCGATTTTGTTGTAAAGTAAATGACCATCAATCCTCACCTTGCTCGGGACCTTCTGTGGCTTGAAAGTAATCGATGTTGCAATATTGATCGTCGGTTTTTTCTTTTTCTCCGTCACAAATACCCGTAACAGGATCAGGCAATTCCCACACTTCGAATCGATGCGTTAGATATGAATTAAAGTTAAAGATCAAATCAGGTTCGATGTCACCCTTGATGAGTGAGATAGCTTGGGTACTTGGATTGATCCAATAAATTGATATGTAGGTTCCGCTTTCATTAACGAACCGAAGCGTGACCTCTTGAATAACACCGACGACCGCAACAGCCAAATGAAGAAGAAAAAGACAAGATATCCAGAAAAATTTCATGATTAAATGGGTTGGATCTGAGAACAAGAACTAGGTATACTGTGTGAATAAGGTGTGCTTATCGATGTTGGATAGCAACATAAACTTTCAACGCGAACAATGAACAATGAGAATAGAAATGAATCGGTGAAATGGTGAAATGGGAAGTTTCTAGTTTCTTCTGCCAAATTCAAAATAAAAAGTCATAAATGAAAATGTTCGGTATTTCGAGATTCGGGGGCGCTCGCTGCCCCCTAGATCGAATTAATTTGTTAATCATTATTTATTTAAAACATTGATTGTTAGTTTTAGTTTCATTAAAATCTATGTCGTTAGTATCATTGTCATCTAGTAATTACCTACTACTAGCTACATACATTATGGCTGATATCAGCACAATTTAGTGTGTAGGTATAGAATAGAAGTGTTTGCCCATAAGCTCCACTCACAATGCTACCAATTATTTCTGCTTTTCCCACTCATACACCCCTATATACACACATATATATGCACATAGACGCGCCCATAGAAAAGAAAGTAAGCCAAACAGAAGCTCTACACATCCCTGACAACAAGTACCTCTAAAAAGGCCAGTCAAAACTAGGAATCAGATAGTGTCAACAAGAATATTAAGTAAGGAGACCAAAGACAAGGTGCAGTTAGTCCTGTGTGGTTTTCAACTGTCTAAAATACTGCATTTCAAAACTCAAAGCACAAGCTATGACGAGACACATAGTTATATAATATCATCTTTTTGTGCAAGCAGTAGCAGGTCAAGTGAGTGTAGTGGTGCTCAATATACAATTTAGGATGATCAAGTTCTTCAACTAGCTAGCTAATATTATGACAAAAGAAATCACGTAATAATAGGCAGGTGGTTCTGGAGTCCTTCCAGTCATTTTGCACAAATCATGTTGTGTTGCAACAAGTCTCTACCAGAAGCGAAAATATGTATGTTACTTATTCCTGTTGTGGGATCAAACAGTTGATTGATCCTCCTCCAACTAACTGCGAAGAACACCAACAGTGGCGACAAGATAAAAGTAGCAACAAATTGCTGCATACCTATTTATTTGTTAAACAGTTGTCTTCAATACATATAGTTCTCTTTGATTCATCTCACAAAAAAAATTCAGTCCAATATTTGAAAACTAACATAAAATTGATCTATTTAAAAATTACATTGAAGATTTGGGTTTGATTTCCTTTTTATGAGGATGATCTGATTATGTTGTTGGATGTAGACTTGATCTACATTCTTAGCAGTTTTCATTCTGGATTGCCCATACTACTATTAGATATGAGTCACTCTATAGCCACTAGTATATGTAAATGCATAAGTATTACTACTTCGTATATACTTTCAACAGTAAGAATTACGATGTATGTTACTTGTTATGATTTTTAATATTATGCATTATGCTTTCATTTAGATATAATATTACATACTAATTTACAGTAATCACTCTTATTAATAACAATTATGTTCGAAACCCTCTCATTCTTCTCGTACCACCCTCTCGTTTAACGTCAAGTTCTTCCTTTCCACTCAACTCAAGATGCAGCTCCTTTTCTATATCAGCTGAACAATTTCCTACTACTTGTTCTGGTTGACATTTTTCATAATGGTGGTCCTTAGTCTCGTTTTCGTTATCGCTGTCTTCATCTCCAATAATCTCAAATCTGCACATATTGATGTGATCGGCACATCCATCCTTACCACAATAAAGACACTCTGTTTCAAGTGTAGCGAAGCCCTCACAAGCGAAAGAACGATCATGACCATCGTGACATTTGACTAATTTAGATCCTTGTACGTGAACTTTGCGACCCGCCTTGACGCCACTAAAATTTACTTCATCAACTCCACCAATCTGTGCAACATCGCAGCTTCCTGATCCTATACAAGAGACGGTTGTTGATTGAACGATATCACTGGCAGCAGCACTGATTTCAGTACGATGACAAGCATGGAGTCCTTCACAAAGAACAGAATCGGTAAAATTGATAATTTTTGCTGAATTACAAGCCTCGTTGTCGAAACATTTAATAATAGGACAATCAACAATCAATGCATCCCGACATTTTGAATGTCCCATACAGTCCACGTAAGGTTCTTTGGAAATACCATCAATGATATAAAATTCATTTGTTACATCCTGATCGTTCAAGGTAACTTGACACGCGAATGCATGTTGTAGCGTAGTAGTAGAGAGGAACACCAAAATCGAAGGAAGGAAAAAATAGAATGCGCTCATCATGATTTAATTCAAAGACGTTGTTGATGTTGAGTGTTGTTGATGATGACACAAATAATAATGATAATAGTAATAGTAATGAAAATGAAAATGCGTCGAATAAGTTTGGAATAATGCAGTCAATGGTACGGGAACTGTATTGAATGTTTGTCAATGAAAGTTGTTGGTTGTTGCTGTGTGTACTTCGTAGTGTGCTGTGTGCTTCTTGTTCTCTTTTTTTATATCGCGTGAGCTATCATTAATGTCTTTTCATGATTTTACGACTAAAAGGCTTAAATTATTACACTTCAATCTTGCTTTGCGCTTTATGACTGATGAGAGGGAAAATTACTGTTAAAATTCAAAATAGTGTGTAGCCTTATATTGACTCCATCAGATTTAGTTTATGATAAGCACAAGTGAAGTTCTTTTATATCCTATTCTATTCTATTCTATTATGTGTATTATCTGCAACAAAATCAAAGCGTTCATTAACAGCTGTTAACAGTGTTAGTGGGTCCTCAGGCAATATAATTTTTCTAAACAATTTGTTCTATCTCGCTGATCACAAAAAAATCACCACGTTTAAACGTGGGATGAGGGAAGAGGAGGAGAGGAACAAAGAGAAAACTTTCGCTTCTCAAGAATTCTCAAGCAGCTAGAAAACAGTGCGTAAAATTCTCAAATCGTGACATTTCTGCTTTCATACTGGTGCCTATAATTCTTAAGGCATCAGAATTGGATTGGTGTGTTTCTTTGCAATTAGAAGGAGGTAGGTAAGATATTTTTACTTATATGATATGATTGTTTAATTGATAGGACTATAATATTGGAAATCTGCATGCTTACGGTGATCATCATCATCATCATCACTGTCACCATTGCCACCGCTGCCCTAGCTAAACAACAACAGCAAAATAGCATCAGCTATCTGGGCTGCAATTGACATGGTTCTAGCTTGAAAATACTAATCGCAAGATGGTTGCAGTAGGTTCTACTAGCTACCATGGACCCCCATCGGCTTCTCTTGGCTCCAAGTCACCATTATGGGAATAAACTCACCAAGTTAAATATCCTGTGTCTATCAGGAGAAGATGTAGAAAAATCAATGTATGTTTCTAAGTTTCAAACATTTCTAGACCAGTATGAAGACAAAGTAGGAGTCTTATTGATTGAGCCGCAGGTGGGATAGTCACAGGCAGCTTTTCAATGGCCAGATAATCTTCCCAAGACGTATGTTGCTATGGCCAAGGCTGGAGGTATCCGTATTGTGTGCAATGAAATTATGTGCAGGCTTGGTCGGCATGGTAAGGGTACCTTGTTTGTATGCAAAGCTCTCGATCTTGACCCCGATGTGATTACTTTTGAGAAAGCTATTGGTGGTGGAGTTTTTCCATTTGCTGGTGCCATTCTAAGGAATTGATGTGATGCATTGTGCAGTGTCCGTTGTACTGTGATGCAGTCTCATTCCTACGCAGGAGCATCTATTACTTGACAAGGAACCTAAATACATATAGGTATCTGTCAGGATTATCTCCATGCAACCAAGTCTTGTACTTCATGTTCAAAATTTGTGTCTCCTAGTGCACGAATGCAAAACTTGTTAGAAAAGATCTAGAAGAAATTGCCACTGTCACTGTAGAAAAACAAAAAAACATTGGTGTCTTAAAAAGAGAATAGAGAATTCACCAATCCCATGTACATCATTTTTCTAAACCTTGTTACAACTAATTGTAATAATAAATTTATGACTATATAGGCACTTTCTTCTATGAATTTTTGATCAGTTTTCTATGATGTAGGGTTAAAAATTTAGTCAAGTGTTTACAAACACAAATATCTAAAAAGAAATCATTAACTTGAACAAAGATAACACGTAGTATTTTTATGGTATAAATAATGGTGACATCTTTTCTCTTACATGCCATTGACAATTGCATTTTGTACATCTTCCACAGTAACAAAAATTTCGTCGGGAGTTGCTGCAGGCATTCTAGACGAAGCACCAGGACTCATCATTTTGATAGGACTGAAGGAAACCTTACTTGATTCGTCATTAAAAAGAAATCGTTTGCGCAATTCTGCTCGTACTCCATTTAGTAGCAAGTCGGCTATACGACCGTTGCGTTCCAATCTCCAATCTTCATCAGTGTTCGTGGAAATCAACTCGGCAAGATAATCCACCGTTACGCCATCTCCTGGTACCAAACCCTTCTCAGACATTTTACCCATGAAAATGCGGGCAACTTGACTTGGGGAAGGATCTGCAAATTCAATTCGTGTCAAAAAATGAGTCTTGAACCCAATTTCACTGGACAATATACGTTGTAGTTCCAGGGCACTTCCTGTTAAGATTATAAGAGGATTCCCGGTCGACAAGGTGCGGGCAATTTCTCGAAGGGCAGCACCACCATGATCTCGCCCTCTAGGACGGGCAGTACTTGGCAACAATGTATATGATTCGTTCAATAGCAGGACACCACCTTTGGCTCGTTCCAGTACTTTACGCGTTTTTTGGATAGTTCTCGCCTCGCTTTTGCGATCGATTAATTCGTCTCTTCCAACACTCATAAAGTTCTGTGTTTTGACAACACCAATTTCATACAACACATCGGCAAGGACAGTAGCAACTGATTTCTTACCGACACCAGGGTTTCCCTCTAGTACAATATGACTGGGATGAGCGACCTTTCCATTTTGTGCCGACTTCACGAGTTCCATCGTTCGACGCATTCCACGAATTTGATTCTTAACGGCCTCAAGTCCGACCAATTTGCTCAGTGCAATCTCGACTGTATCATCGGGAGGACATAATGCATCTTCAATAAGTTGAGCTTCCTCTTCATTTTCGTTGCGAGACATATAATTAATATCTTCGATACCTCCACCAAGTCCATTCATATGCGTATTATCTGCAGCAGCCGCCTTTCGAACCTAGCAAATATGTTATTGTTGAGACGGGAAGGAGAATAGAGATCGCATAGTTAGGATGGTGATACTGTAAAGCAAAGCAAAGCAGGTAAAAGAAGAAAAGAAAGCCCGCATGTCACTCTTTTTTGATAATATATATTTCAAAAATAATTGATAAAGGAGTGACAATATTGTTTTTTGGAAGGAAATAATAGTAGTAATAACAGTGATATCTTACCTCTTCCATCATTGAATCCATCGTTCCTGCATTCTCGGGATTAATCCCAGCGGAGTATAGTGCGTGAGGATGGCCCTCATAAATATCCAACAATAGTGCTAATACTTCTTCCATTTCCTCCGTCGTTCCGTTCGATTCACTCATGTGTCGGGCCAGTTCACGTTCAGCGGCCTCGTATCGTCTCTTTGCTTTTTCCAATACCTCATCTTCCGTGGGTGGTACTGACTTCCCCTGTAATAAACTAACTACGTTAGGACTAGCTCCATCAGCAATTGCTAAATCAAGTGGAGTATTATTATCATTATTTTTTTGGGTTGCACCCTGTGGATAAGCATTGTACAATGCCTCCACCACTTCAAGTGGTGCATTGTAATGAGCAGCATAATGCAGAGGAAGATTGCCGTGATTATTTTTTTGTGCTGCCCCCTCTGGATAAATTTTCAACAATACACGTTCAACTTCTAATGGTCCCTTCTTCCATGCGGTAAAATGAAGGGGTAGATTACCATAATTGTTTGTAATCGATGCAGCCTCAGGATAGGCTTGTAATAGAGATTCTAATGTATTAAAGAACAAAAGTTCATTGTTCACATTTTTTTTTGATTTGATTATTGGATGGGATGCCATTACATACATTCGTGGTCGTTATACAGGCAGTTTAACGCAAAAAAGTGGTGTGAGAATAAATTGTATATGAGCAAAATAAATAATTGCCAGATGCGATAATAGTAATAAGACTACAAGATAAATACAAGAGGACACCACAGCCAATTTGTATCTCATATCATATATCAATAAAATTAACAAAAACTCACCTGCAACTTCAATTGGAGCACGAAATGAAGTAGCAGAATGTAAAGGTAAGTTGCCTCGATCGTTCCGAATTTGTGCTTCATGCCTATGATGACGACGATGACAACCGACGACAATACACGCAAAAAAAAGACAATTACAAATACAAATATAAATTATAAACGGTTTCGGGTGAGTTATATCACGAAAGAGCGATCGATTGGGATCGAGAGGTGTAGTAAAAGAAACAAAAACACACACACCGAACACAACATACAACAACTTGACTTGTACTTACTTCGTCGCAGGATCGGTGGCACGAGCAATGGCGGCTTTCCAACCCTTTGCTAGTTCATGTAAATCGATGTATTCACCTGTTGTCGCCATTGTTGGTTCTTAGTTATTGGTACTACTGGTAAAGTGTATCTTATCTTTCAGAAAATAACTTAAAGTAGTGTGTCACAAAAGATTAAAATTTTATTAGATCATATATGAAGTTACGGCATAGTAATTCAATAAAATAGAAGACAGTGTGGAGGCAGCCTACCGTTTTTACAATTTTGAGTGTATCATTGGGTTTAATTGTTTGCGCGCCGACGCACGATTTAAACTCTAACTAGGAGGTTTTGAATTTTGACAGGCGTGATTGCTCCTGCCGAACCAAAATTGAATTCTCTTCTACAGTGGTGTATCTTGCACATAATCCGATCCATACATACCTTTTTTTTTAGTGCGATAACTGTCATTAAACTTACTTCACAAGTACCTTATTATTGTACTTAGCTGTTGCCAACTTTGACGTATACTGTACAAAGTAACATTCAAGAACAGAATTAAGATCGAATAACAGTACACAGTACGAAATCGATCAACCCACTTCATTAATTCGCTTAGTTGTAAGAACGCACCGAAGAGATTGTAATTAAACTCAAACACAAACACACAACATGTCAGATACCAAATTACACGACTTTTGTAAGGGTTTTGGTGCTCTTTTGAGCCGTAGTAAGGTGAGAGTTTATTATTATTATTGTTATTATTTTGATTATTATCTTACGAAAAGAGTGGAAGGACTAGACGCATTGACTTAAATAAAAAACGTCACTTCTTACATTCCTTGTCCCACGCCTTTTTTTAAATCTATCATAGCAACCCTCATTTCCAGAAGAGGCTTCTCGTTTGAACGATCGTGGAAATCTTCCTCTTCATGCTGCATGTAGCTTTCAAGCTACGGCTGATGTTGTCGAAGTATTATTACGAGCGTATCCTGGTGGTTCATCTCAACCGAATGGTGTTGGTAGCCTACCTATCCATCAAGCATCGATGTGGCAAGCGCCTGTAGAAACTGTTGAAGTTTTATTAGTTCGTCATCCAGAGGGTGCAACCGTTCGTAACCAATATGGTTCATTGCCATTACATATGGCAGCATCGAATCGTGCCTCGCCCGAGGTAGTGAAATTATTAATTGATGCCTACCCAGACGCATTGCATCTACAAAACGATGATGGTATGACACCGTTAGACTTAGCCATGGCAGATGAAGCTATGGTCAACGATCAAGTTGTTGCGATGTTAGAGGGCCGACCATTACCACCTGAAATGACCCGTAGACAAAAGGCAGATAAATTCAACGAACAGGCTGATATGTTGGAACGAAAAATGATCGGTATGAGAAATAACGGTAGTAATGCGTTAAGTCCTGGTGGCGGAAATTCTCGATCGAACAATCATGCAATGAAATTAGCTTTAGCGGCTGTCCGGAAACTTGCCGATCGATTCCCACACGCACTATATTCGGCGGGTATGGACCCTAATGAATTAGAGATTGCATTTTCCGATCAAT
Source organism: Fragilariopsis cylindrus CCMP1102 (assembly GCA_900095095.1). Taxonomy (NCBI): domain Eukaryota; phylum Bacillariophyta; class Bacillariophyceae; order Bacillariales; family Bacillariaceae; genus Fragilariopsis; species Fragilariopsis cylindrus. The sequence goes on from FMBT01000293.1 coordinate 560,125, forward strand.
TGGAAAATACAGCAAAGGATAAGAACGGTGGTCCGTTAGATGCAGAAACAATTTTGTTGGAGGCTGTCCGCAAACGGAGTAAACCACAAAGGGATTCCCGAGGTATGATGGTATCATCATCTATGACAGGACCAAGAGATAGAGTCGAAGAGTTATTGTCTTCGATTATTGGATTAGACCACATCAAAAGTCAGGTGAGTGTTATGTTTATCTTATATTTTTTATCAGTATACATGTAGTAGTTAGTAATACCATTACTACTGTTCTTGCCATTTTGAATGAATTCATTTTTATACAAGCACGCACACCCTCTCCAAATTCTAATTGGTGTCATCGTTTGTTACATATAGCTCCGTGGATTACGTCGCACAGCCGAGATCTGTGATTTGAAAGAATCGTTAATTCCACCCGGTGGTGCTCGTGGACGAACTCATCCTCTCAATATGATCCCACCGGCATTGGCAGAAGATACAGGTCGTCCAAGAGCGGATCATATGGTATTTATGGGCAACCCTGGAAGTGGAAAGACAGCAGTGGCTCGTCTACTGGCTAAGGCTTATCACGAATTGGGTATTTTGCGTAAACCAAAATTTTTGGAAGTAGAACGAATGGATCTTGTAGGGAGAGATAAGTCAACGACTGTGATGAAAACGAAGGAGGTTATTGATGAGGCGCGTGGTGGAATCTTATTTATTGACGAAGCCTATACCTTAGGAATTGCTACTAAACGTAACAAAGTCGACACAGGGTGTGATTCAATCAATGAAATTATGCGTTCTATCGATGAATCATTAAAGAAACGTGGTGAGGATAATTTCCCCCTTGTTATCTTGGCTGGATTTCCAGTAGAAATGAACACTTTCATGGTCTTCAATGGTGATTTGCGGAAGAGATTTCCATTGACTTTTGAATTTCCAGATTATTCCTGTGTGGAACTATCGCAAATCTTTATTGATCTAGCCAATGCGAAGGGCTTCGATCTAGCTGATGATTTAAAAGCAAGCTCAATTGCAAGACTTTTGGAGGATGAAACGTCTTCACAATGGCGTGGAGAACGCAATGGCCGTATTAGTGAAATGCTTTTGACAGGATGTCGGGCTGAAGTAAGAAAAAGAATGCGGATGGCACAGATGGAGGATGATGCAGATTTTGATCCTCAACTTATAGTTAGGTCGGATATAGAAACGATCATTCATACAGAATTCAAGTAACGAGGAAAAGGATGATCTTAAAAATTGACGTTGTTGAGAAACGGGGAAAATGCTTCGTGGTTTGATTTTTCTTTCACCCCTAGTGTACAGATGTATACTGATTCACTCTATTTTCTGATTACTAAAGTAACCATGATTCACTTAATTGAATAGAATATGTATAAAGAAAATTAATTTGTGAAATTTTACATACAAATGTTACTATATTATTTAGACTTAGACTAGATGATATGTAGAATTTATTAATTAAGAAGGCTTCGGTTGGAAAAATCGTCGTGCATCATTGCTACTTTTCATCCGTTTGTTTTGTGACAAGCTCAGTGAGGTCGATGATGATGATGATGATGATCGTTTCTTACTCTCGCTGGTTTTGTTTTTACCGTCCCGAGACGAAGATAACATTTCCTTTACAAAAGCATTCTGTGACGACTTTTTGGCCGAGGCAGTCAACATTCGAGATGCAAAACTCGAATATTGCCCAGAACCAACTTTAAGTGCCGATGCACGATTATTACTGCTACTTTTACTATTATTATTATTATTATTATTATTATTATTTGTTTGTTGATGATGCATCCTATTATGATGTCTATCAAAATCATTATGTCCTTGTTGTTGTTTTCCAATTTGACTTCGATTTGTGCTTTTTATTTTTGATGACGACGTTGACTGAATATTATTTTTAGAGCGAACTTCGTCGTCCATTTGCCGAAGTGCTTTGCTAATATTCCTGGAATTGTTGCTAGAATTGGTACTAGAGGATTTTTTATGACTTAACTTTTGAAGTTTTTGCTTCAGCATCCGATTTTCTTCTACTACTTTGGGATGCTCTTCAAGTATTTGCTGAACTAGATTTTTATTTTATTTTATTTTATTTTGAAGATTTGGGTCGATAATAAAGAGAAGAATGAAACTGTTAGTAATAAAAAGAGAGCCTGCAAAAACTTGTCATGAACCATTCAAACGCAAAACTTAGTGCCTGCGGTGTGTGTGTGGTGTGTGGTCATCTAATATAATATAATATGACATAATATACATACCTTCCGACATTGATGATGTACGTGCTTTTTCCAATTCTTTTTCATAATGTGTATGACATTTCTTAAGTTGAGAATCCAGTTTCGATTTTAATTTCTCCATCATCGAATATTTAGATGTCAATATTTCTCGTTCTGTTAACGTCCTTTGTAAAGAAAGTCGACTTTCTTTTAAGTGCAATATTGTCATACTCTGATTACGTTCTATTTCCTCCATCCCACTTTGCATTTCCAATAATTCTTCATCAACTTGTCGCACCCGATCTGATAGTTTTCTTTTTTCATTATACTGTTCCTTATATTGAAGATTCTTTTGTAAAAATTGGCGTTTAAATTTCTTTGCAATTCGTGTTAGACGTTGAAGTTCGACGTGTGGAACACCATCACCATCACCATCACAATCATGGCTTTGAGATAACTTCGTCGAGGTTTTTTGTTTCGTCTACGTCTACTAGTAGAAGGTGACTGTGTTAGATCTACGACCTCCTCCGCATCAACAACAACTTCGGCAGCAGATTGTTCGAGTGTGGTTGACGCTTCTGTACTACTTGTACTTGTTGCTGTGTTCCCCTCCTCCTCCTCCTCCTGCACGTTCGATTCAACAATCTCAACTTCAACTTCAGCAGTGCTGCCACTTCCATCATTCTCGTCGCCATCGTCATCGTCATCGTCGTCATCATCTTCGATTGAAGAAAGACTGATATCATCTTCGCCACTGTTTGCCCTTTGGCATACTAATCCGTTAATGGAAGTAATGTCGAGAAATAGGCGAGTGAAATCTGTGGTTTTTATGTTGCATGTTGGACACTTAATTGCACGACCGTGAGACGACGCCCTCCAGGCATCAAAACAGCCATAATGGTATAGATGACCACAGGGAACTGTAGCACCAATGTTATGATTATTGTTGTTAGCATTTCCAATGCCATCAGTCGCTGGCGGTGGCTGAAAGATATCCTCTAAACAAATCGGACAAGACGTCATTATTCTCAGTCCATTGAGTTCCAAACTAAGAATTCTTACCGTTAGCCCTGTATATTCTTAGACCTTGCTTCTATTATTGTAGATACAATTATAAATTTCCATCTCGGAAGTTGTTATGTTGTGAACATTGAACATCATTGAGCATTAAAAAATAGAAGGAAAATGGAAAATTTAATAAAACAATGCGTTTTTTTTCATTAATTTCGAGTCCCGTAGCGCATTTTACGACTAGAGTAGTCTATTTCTATTATGGTCGTCCTACAGTAAATATTCGAATATACAAAACTAAGCTTTATTATAATAGGCTGTTGGGACAATAAAGGACTATTATTATTTTTGCAGAACCTGTTATTCGTGTTGTGTTTAAAACGCTCATACTTCTAAATATGTGAGAATTCCAACTCATCTTTGTGTCTCAACCAAGAATAGTTTAGTATATCCGCATTCACCCTACCTGAATATGTCTCATATCGTTGATGATACTATTGTCTCAGTCAAGTTGTCCGCATATTTAGTTGAAGTATTATACCAATCCATTGATTTCTTCTCTAACATGGATTAATCCATGCACATGGAAAAGCTAAAATAGTCCTGGGTTGATTGCTCTCAGATCGTGTCGGACATACTGTATTGTTTATTCATTCGAGGCATCGTCTCAAAAGTGGTTTTATTTTTTGGTGGGTCCTCTATTTTATAGTATCTGCTTTAGTGCTTGACTATCGAGTTTTAACAAAAAGGGCACTGCTTCTACCCCTGGCTTTGGCGACCGTTTTGTCTTTTGCAAAGAATGATAAATTGATCAAGATTGTTGTATTTTTGTAAAATTTCAATCACACCCTGCAAATGCATCAAATAATCAAGTTCACTTTCGTGCCTACACTTCTTCGATCCATATACGACAGGCAACACAGTACAATAGACCGTTTGTCCTCCGATCCCACGTTGGAAGTCAATATCAAGTGGTACACCCCATTTTTCAATCAATAAGTCTCGTAATTTGTATCCGTCAAAGTCAACGTCTTCTTTTTCTTTTGATACAACTGCCGATTGAAATGCCTCCACTGATAAAGAATCATCTGTGGTAATAGTATCTTCGTTAGGCGAATACGACCCAAACTTTTCCCCGGCTCTTTTGAATGACTCTACGGATACATCCTCTTCTTCTTCTGTTTGACTATTAGCAGCTTTATCTCTCTTTGCTTTCAATAGTTTTCGTTCCGCGGGCCCATACGTACTAAATTCGATTAACTCATTGAAAGTATCACCTATCCAATTTTTACACATTATCGATGGTTTTCTAGAAAGTGGCAGTAATGGACGACATGTTGAAAACGCCAGTGTAACATCGTGTCTCGAACAAATTAAGATGCAACAACAAAATTGGATAATCATCGATCTAAAGAACATGATATTTTCTGTTAGAAACGTTCGATACTTGAATCGATATTGAAGAATATTGTTGTCGCCAATCAACGAATAGTTTTCGTTCATTGTTATTTTTATTATTATTGATACGCACGGGGTAGAATTGGAATGTTGTGGAGGCAAAACGAATAATCTGTGAGATGCACAGGATAGCAGACTTGTATCGTACGAACGAGCAAATCAAAATGAACAGCGGCGCGAAGCACCTCTATCCGCTTGGAGGATGCCTTCTGCTTCTTTCTCTCACATTATTCCGCTCTCTTTTTATTTATTTCGAAGACGGTGTTGCTAATCAGAATTGCCAATGATTCATTCATTTGATATTTTCATGTTGTGCCGGTAGATCAGAAGACAGAAAAAAAGATCGAATTTTAAGACAAAATAATAACGAAACACAATTTAAAATCTCGAATGTCCGTCATCGGCGTGGATTCTTAAAAAAAGAAATCGCGCTAAAATATTAAAATTCTCGAAGTCCCCCCAATCATATCTGTTTTCATTCTTTTTTTTCTCGAATTCTGTCGCTTACGTATCGATCGATTGACAATGGAAATAAGATCAATAGAATACTACAAAATTATTTGAATAAAAGGGAGACAGATTTGCAAATTAGCGTCATGCAGAAACAGTTTCGATCCACAATTAAGGATGCCATAGTTAGATAATTATTGATTTTAGACAGAAGTATTACTGTTACAGAAACAATATGGAACATAATTAGTTACAATTACTGCAGTTGCTAATCAACTGGAGTAGCATACCAGTTGATCCATTCATAGTCCTGTAAAGCTCGGTAAGCTCGGTCACACCATTTTGATATAGTTGCCAACTCCATCCAGCTTTGACGAGATTCGTCATTCTTTCCAGTATTATTAGTTTCATTCACATTTTTGGGTAGTTGTTGGAGCTGTTCCAGAAGAAGGTCTGGTATTGATCTCCAAGCTGCCAAATCTTTAGGTGTGCCACTTTTCAGCTTTTCTGTTAAAATCTCAACTGCTTCGATGTGATCGTCACAGATTTCAACCATGATTTCTGAGATCGATTCACTTTGAGCGTAATCGATCCAATCTACCAATCGCTGCTCTGCTACTCCTAGTTTTTCGGATATCACTACGACGTTTTTGATATTAGCAAGCCCCTCCAATTTTTAATGTTGTGTTGCTTCATTAATTGAGTAATCCACTTTGTAACGTCGGTACCAGCGGTTAATGACGTTGTACATACAGACTGTTTGATGCATTCTCGAAGCTCGTCTCGGTCAGGTTCTGATGGGGTAGTCAAGGTCCACGGTGCAATAATATCCTCTGCATTTTGTCCGTTTTGTTGTTGTTGTTGTCGTCGAAGTCGGACCTCAGCGGCCTGTGCTTGTCGGGCCTTGCGTTCCTCTGCATGATAGTCTTCAAGGTTTTCCATGGCATGTTCTACGCTAGCCACTGCTATAGCAGCTCGTTCCAAATCTGGACCAGTTTCTTTTTCTTCCTCTTGTCGTTTATTTTCTGTAGCCTTTTCAGAAAGTTGTTCCGCCCGTCGACGCAAGAAATTCCAGTCTAAAGCAGGCAAGATTTCTCGATACATATCTGCAACGCTACACAAGGTGGGAAAGTATTTGACTAAGGACCACAAGACTCGTGGTGACAATCGCGAGAGGTTTTCAGGTCGAAGTGCTTCTTTATTCGAAGCATAAATGCCTTCCAATACCGTCTCCAAAACATCTCGTGCAATACAATCAACGGTTTCTTCAACCTTAGTTTTGTCGACGCTTCCCTGATAAATAACCTTTAGAAGTTCACCACTGCCGCCGCCGCCACCACCCCCTTCATTACTCTCACTCTGACTGATCCGATAGGATCGGGCTTGAATGGCTGCCAGTCGAGAAAATGCTCGACTGGTCTCATAACTTGTTTGGACTGCATTCTTCATACCCTTCCTAAGAACTACTCCCATTTTCCCCTTGTCATTGATCGCACTCAATAAAGATGTGGACATATCTGTAGATCCGTCACCCAATCCCCGACGACGTTTTGTGGGCGCGGCCGGACGATTGCTAACCTTCGCACCATCAGCCAAACGATGTCCCACACCAGCGATATTAACACGTTGTGGTTTAAATTGTTTTTGTTTGTCGCTATTATCACGTGCTCGTTTCTTTCCTTTCTGTAATGGTACCACCGAAAAGGAAGAGGATTTTTTCGACTCCCTTTTTGTCGTATTCTTTAGATATTCTTCCTGTGCCTTGATCATCGCAGGCATTTTTTCGGTTGCACTCTTAGACGCAGCACGTTTTGACCGGCGGATATTTCCAACATTACTATCATCATTTGCCATCATCACCGGCTGTTGTTCTGTTTTGACATTTTTGCTGTTACTTTTTTTCTTGCCTACATTTTTGCTTTTTTTATTATCCATAGACGATACTGCATTGGAAAATTCGACTCGGATTCGTTCTTGATTCGCACAAAAATCGGAAATCGGGGATTCATTTGATGGTATAGATTTAGGTGGAAATCCCCCACCCTTGAGGCTTTCAACGGTAAACCCGAATTCTTTGGCAGCGCTTTCGAACAACTCTCGAGTAGATGCTGTAGGTAAAAGTGAAATAATCCTACGTCCTTCTCTAGACTGAAGACAGAGAGTCAACTTTGACGAAACGTCCCTTGTCTTTGCCGGTGCGCTCATTGTTGCTTCGTGAAATCTGTGAGAGTTGCTTGATCTGTGTTTCGTTGACCCATCCTCAGAGTACTTGAACGTTTGTGTTTTTAATAAGTGATCGAGAAAAAAATTATGTTAATAAATAACGAGTTTCGTTTTGCTTGGCAGAATAGGACCAGCCGGTAAAAACTATTAGGACTAAAACATGTCAAATACTCTCATCGTGCACACTTCTTCGTTGCTACTGTACATCATAATATATTTCTACACTACAATTGCACTAAAAAAACACCGTTATACCACCTATTTTTAGCCTATACTACTATATTCTATCTATATTTTATCTGCACCCAGCTACATTAAGCTTTCCTAGCCAGCAGATGGGTAAATCCATCAAAAAAGCTCTGGAACCATCATTTGGGAGGGCAATATCTCCCGTATTTTCAGTAGGTTTTTATAATACAAAGAAGTATAGAATTCTCATTTTTTCTTATTGACAAAGAAGTCTGTAATCATCCCGGTCGACGTCTTTGCGACCTTCCTCTTCTTCACGGTAGTCGAAGAACATGATGACGAGGTTCCAGTCGATTGTTTGTGGTTATTATCTTCATCCTTTCGTTCCCCTTCCGATAAAAGTATTTCGATACAAGCTTGAATGTTTCCATTGGACTTCTCAAGTAAGATTTCTGCCCGTTGTTTATCAAAACCCATTGCGACAATCGTATTGATTTTGCCACCAGTGATTATTTCATTGTGATATAGACCTTTTACATTGTTCGCAAGTGGTGGATTTTTCGCTAGAATAACATCAAGAATTTCAACTTCGTCGTTGCTTTCGTCGTTACCATCGTTATACGCATTCATATTACTCTTATCGTTTCTAGTGGTGGAAGAATTCCTGTCATCAGATAGAAATTCATCCTTTTTCTCATTTTTGGTCATGGAGCGGAAAAAAGCCTGTTTGGCTCTAGTAGAATCAATCATAGATCTGAAACGTCTTTCAATTTGTTGGTAGTGGCTTTGATCGGAATATACGGTAGGAATGATTTTGCGTGGTTTCAAATATTCAACAAAAGATAGGAGTTCAGGAAATGATGAATGTTCAGAGTAGCTAACCAGTCTAACTTCCACATGCAACGACATCGACGACGAAATCTGAACCACCTTCGTGCTGATAGCATTTTTTTTGTTCCAATTCGAAGCATTTGCCCAACCTGTCGGTATTTTGTGCACGGGGAGTAGAAAATTGTACAGAAAAAATCAGTCGGATTCGATATCGAACAATATCAGATGGATGGACCTCCGTATTGAACTTACAACATAAACACTATCACAATCAGGCAGCAGCAACAATGGCAACGACAATGACTACTAACCTGTCGGTATAAATGCTACAACCTTGTCATATTCACGATGCTGTTCTTGTTTCTCTTTTAACGATGGTATATCTCCTGCTGAATTTGCACGGTTGATATCCTCGTTGTTCTTCGTTACGAGTGACGACACATATTTTGCAAGTTTCAGAAAATTTGGACGGAAAAAAGGAAACATCTCTCCTGCAAGTCCCATAGGTATCACGTGTAGATCACTTAACGTCGAATCGCAGGTACATCTATCTAAGATATTCGTATGTTGATCTCGATGCTGTTGCTGCTGCTGTTGATGATGATGTGGCAGGGGCTGTGAAGAAGAAGATATGTCTTCCTTTTTCTGCAATTCATGTAGTTGCGATTGCGATTGATCTTGTTGTATACACTCTAGCATCTTCCATTTCTTCTCACTAACATATACCAGCTGTTTACTTCTCTTCGAAGCTTCATAAAGGACCTTTTCTTTGCCGATCGAGTAGCAGGATAGCAATACTAGAGTGTTTTTTGAGTTATCGTGTTTGCTGCAATTATCTGAAAGTAGCTCTTCCGTTTGAGATGCAATGGATTCAATTGCCTCCTCTTGTGGCACAAAGTCGTGTTTTTCATGACAATATGTAGTGTCCAGATAGACCAAGTCAAGTGTTCGTTGCTGAACTGCTTTTTGCAATAAAGGATAAGACTGAAATCGTGGATGATAACGCATATCTCCCGTGTGAAGATGAGTCGTCTTACCGTCAGGCAATTCAACCAGAATGATACAAGCGCCAGGGCAGTGATTCGCATCGTAAAAAGTTATCTTGACATTATCGACAACCACTCCCAACTTGTCGTCGTTGTCATCATCATTTCGTTTTTCGAATTGTTTCTTTGGCCTTTTCTTGTTAAGGCGAACGATACGATGGGTAAATGTCGAACCCTAAATTAGAAAAAGATAGAAAAGTATGAGATATTTTTACGTAGAAACAGATGAATCAAGAGGACGTAAAATACAACCAAGACGATCAATATTTGATTTACGTACATAATCGTGTCCCACAACAAATTGCTGTTGAACTTTATGAACTTCGATAAGTAATCTAGCTGTTACGTGCGAACAATGAATCAGTGCCGGGCCTTTGTACTTATTATCTCGAGGTAAACTTTGGTAATGATCACCGTGATAATGTGATAATAGAAAGGTTGCTTCGGAATTCTTGGTGTGATTTCGAAGAAAATGGCCGTGAAAGGCATCAACATAAATTTCGCAACCCAAAATTTGATGACATATGCCAGCTGAATTCATTATTGATTATCGGATAACTGACGCTCCATTATTGATGCCTTTGCTATCGTCAACAATGTCGTTGTAGCAAGTGTGGCTTTTCAGTCTACGGTAGTAGTAATAAACTAACTAAGTGAACCAAAAGGTTAATAGATTTGTATTTCGATATTGAATATTGCTAATATCAACAGCAACAAAAAACATCGATACTTTTGAAGAAGAAAAAAATCGAAAGCACGCGGTTTGTCGCGTTTGAGCGCGTCAGAAATCGCTTACTGGTATTTTGTGCCCTTAAAGTGTGTGTGCTTGTATTAACCTTGTACTGTACCTGTAATAAAATTAATTGGTGGGCTGTCCCTAGATTTTTTGCTCCTGTAAGACTATATTAATATAAGGAGCTTGTGTAATGACAAGTTTTATTTAGAGGATTTCCTTGTAAGCTGTAGGATAATAGACAACTGATAATACATGTTGTACAAACTGACAATGATAGTGCACAAGGTTAAAATGGAGACTTTGGCAGCGCAACTGAAGACACTATGCTAGCTAGTCTAGTTGAGTATGATATGTTTTGCTGGATAGCCAACACGGGGATATTATCGTTTTTTTTTAAGTTTTTACTTCATCGTCCATTATGACCAGCTAAACACCAGTCACTCTGACAACTGCTTGCTTGGTTGGCAAGGAAAATCCAAGATATTCATATTCCCAACCAAATCTTTTACACGATTCTCTCCACGCCCGGAATTCATCCTGCCGCCATGTGGGATGTGATATGTATTCGTCAAATACAATTATAGTTCCCACAACAATCCTTCCGTGCAAGGCTTCGAGGATGTCTAAAGTACTTGTGTATAAGTCACAATCGATGTTGGCATATGCGACATATGCATCATCGCCAAGATCCTTCAAAAAAGGCGAGAGAGTATCACTAAAAAGGCCCTTGTGAAAATAAACTTTCCCATCTATTGAGGGAACAACACCTCCGGTAGAGTACGATCCTGCAGGCTCTGAGCCCCATGCTTCAGGCAGCCCGGTACTGTTGTGTGATTAGGCAAAGCATAAAATAAAATATTAGGAAGATAAGGAAAGTGAAAGCTGTTGGATGGCACTGAATAACGTTTTTATGAACTACTTACAAGGTGTCAAATCCATGCATTTCAATGTCAAGAGGTAAAATCTCTTGAGTCATTCTCATAGATTTTCCTGATCCTACACCAAACTCGCAGACCAATCCCTGTGCTCTGTTTTCCCGTTGATGTTCAATCAGGGGCAACGCAGCATCAAGCGCGAGTTTTAGCATATCTCGGGTCCCGCGATGCAAGTTTAGTGTTGATGCTTCGGTGTTCCGCGTGTGCCATCTATAAGAAAGAAGGCGATGGAGTTTTAGTTACTTTTGTATAAATTATCATGACGAAAACACTGCTACGAGAGAACTATGATTTCTACTTCTGATATTCCTAGCTAGTATTGTAGCACTCACCTTACATATCCCCACGAATCTACCAAACAAGAGGTGGGAGCTTCTGTTCTTTGCATTGACTCCAAGATCGATTCCGACTCTTCCGTCTGTCCAAGTCTTTCCAATGCCACTGCCATGTAGAGATTAGTCGACGATTTGTTGCTATATTCTATAGCTTTTCGATAGGACTTCACAGCCTCTTTTAGATGGTCTAAATCTCGTCCGTTGCCTCCAGATGCTTCGAGAGCAGTTCCAATGCCGCTGAAGGAAACTGGATTTGGTATAGGATCTGCTTCCATAGCCATTCTTTGGTACGTCATAGTATCAGTATCAGTATCACAAGGAGGAGGGGAGGGGGGGGGGGGGGGGGTTAGAAAAGCCAATTCAAAACAATATGTAACGTTAGCAGCGACTGTAAATTGATTGAACTGCATTTCTCGCATCAGTTTTGAAAACTTACTTGTAAAGTCTAATTGCGGCGTTGGCATCACTGAGTGCCTCACAATTTAAGAAGCCCAACCTCACAAGGGCGTATGCAAGTACGGCTTGACAATCATCCTCTTCAAGATTCGTCACATGCCTGAAGCTCTCCGGGAGGTCTAAAAAACATTGAAAAAGTGTGGCAGCTTCGTGAAAAGCGCCACTGGCGAGTCGAGATTGTCCAGATTTATCGAGCTGAATGACAATTGCGTTTTCAATTTTTGTTGGTAAAGAAAGTGACAATAGCATTTTCAATTTTTGTTGGTAAAGAAAGTAGCATAGCATAATGTGGGAATTCGAACGATTCGGTACCGTGAGAATCAAACATAAGCAAACAAAAAACACACACAAAATAAAATTTGCGTTGTTATGGATCAAAAAAAAAATATATCGTACCTGCATTCCTCTACGAAACGCACGATCCGCCTCTCCAACCACTGCATTCCAAGCAATTGGTTCGTCCATCAATTGAGCTAGGGACGAACGCAAGGGTGTCATATTGTTATTGTGCCGATGCCGGTACTGATGATGGTTCGTCGTAGAATATTCGTTCAGGAAGGCTTTTGCCATTGGGGCGACTAACAGACTGAAAACCAGCAAGAGTCTCGGTCGACACACAACATACTTTGATTGATTCATATTGCAATTTGGATGACGGATACTATGATTGAACAAAGATGTCTATCTCCTTCTTCGATTCCTGTTCAATATTTATTTATTTGGTATCGAGTAATATCAAGCATGAAAAGTTATATGGATAATTCGATAATGGATTGATGATGGATATGATCGATGCTTGATGCGTTTTGATAGGGGGATGCGATTGTTTAAATACTTCATACAAATTTTTACAAATGTTCCACGTTTGAACAGGGAGTTTCTGATTAGAATCGTGCCAAGTTCAAAATGAATTGTTGCGAATAGCATTTGTTGTAATAATCATGTACATGTTCATGTACATGTTCATGTTCAAAGAGAGACAGAGAGGACACAATAACAACACAAACAACAACATCCTCGAAAAACAAGCACTTCTGTTGTTTTATAATGTGTCTAATCGGCATGAATCTAAGATACGAATAAGTAAAATATCAATAATATGACGTCGTCTTTGGCTCCAGCAATTTCTCCATTATCCAAAAAAATATCAAACACATCAAGCATCATCAATATAACAGAGTCTTTTATTGAAGCAGAAGAGGCAGTAGAAGAACACGAGTTCGATGCGCAGGCGGCTTTCATCCTCAATGTGACGATTATTGCCTGTCTATTACTAGCATATGCTGTGAGGAGATTCAGAATTTATAGTCTACCCGAATCGGCTGGAGCTTTACTGGTCGGTGTGGTGGTTGGAGGCTTGGCTAGGTTGAATGTCGGTGATAAGCTTGAATTGTTCGAGTTCAGTCCAGAAGTTTTCTTCTTTTTCTTGTTGCCACCGATAATTTTCGAGGCAGGATACTCCCTCGATCGCAAGGGATTTTTTGAAAATTTTGGAGCTATTACACTCTACGCGATGTTTGGCACAATCATTAGTACCTTTGTGGTTGGATATATTTGTTTCTTTGCAGCTAAGATTGGACTAGTAAAAAATATTGATTCCGAGAATCCTATGGAGGCGTTAATTTTTGGCGCGTTAATTTCTGCCGTAGACCCAGTGGCTACACTTTCGATATTGGGCAACGAAGACCTTAATGTAGACCCTCTCTTGTATTCGTTGGTATTTGGAGAGAGCGTCCTTAATGATGCCATTGCTATCAGTCTTTTCAAAACATTCTTCCAATTTTATAATCCTGAAACATCCAACACCGATACATCTATTGTTGCAGTCATTCTCTCCTTTGTGTTTGTCAGCGGATGCAGTATACTTGTGGGAGTTGGCCTTGGTCTCGGTGCCAGCTGGTTATTCAAGCATACTGAACTCAGGCAATACCCCAAACTTGAAACGAGTCTACTTCTATGCTTTTGTTACTTGTGCTACGCTACTGCAGAGTCGATTGGGTTGAGCGGCATTATGGCACTATTTTTCAATGGTGTGGTTCTAAGTCACTACAATGCTTACAATCTTAGTATTGTAGCTCATGTTGCTACTGAACAAGTATTTTCTACCTTCGCCACGTAAGATTTTCATTCTTGTTGCACTTTTTGTTTTGCGTACCTTTATGATGTACATTGTCATAAATCAATACTCACAAATTTGCTCTCCTTGACGTAATGTACCTCATTTCACACAATAGCCTTACGGAAACAATTGTCTTTGTCTATATGGGTATGGGAGTATTCACAGGTGCGTTGATCGATGCTCCAAAAGTGTACATAAATCAATACTCACACATTTACCACAGAAATGTTTTCATTAAATGCATCACTTCATACAATAGCCTCACAGAAATAATTCTTGTATTATCATTATCATTATTTCTTTATCTTCCACAGGGGGCTTTCAAAACTGGGATCTTACTTTTTCGATTGTAGCATTTGTGGCTTGTTTGATTGGTCGGGCTATTAATATTTTCCCCCTAACATTTATAGCAAATTTATGTCGCGATAAATCCAACAAGATTCCGGCCAAGATGTCAGTTGTGTTGTGGTTTGCCGGCTTAAGGGGAGCTATCGCTTTTGCACTATCGGAAAATATGGTATGTACGATATCAATCAAACATCGATGATGTGCAATACGGTATATATATATATATATATATATATATATATATTTATATATATCAACGTGATTATCTTCTTGTCGCTCTATTATATTAAGCTCACTATATAGTCGCGTTTCTATTTCTATTCTGAAGCCTGGACCAAATAAAGATGTGTACGCTACAGCCACCTTGACTATTTGTATCGTAACAACAGTCTTTTGTGGAGGATTTACAGAAAAAATGTTAGTTATATTTCAAATGAGGGAAGTTCGGACGCCGCAACTAACCCACGATACAGACCACGAAGATGACAATCTGGATTTGAATTCTGTAACGTTCAAACCACCGATACCGCGACCGCAAGAAACTCATTTATTGAAACAACGTCGCCGAATAACGGAAGGAATTAAGGGAGTTTGGTTTAGATTTGACGATCAATTCTTGAAGCCATACTTCGGTGGAGAAGATACAATGACAAGGAAAAGAGAGATAAGTCAATGTAGTAATGGCCATGATGAGTCATCCAACAGTCACAACATAAACAGAGGAGAAAGGCGTTGGTCCTCATCATCATCAACAGGAGAATATGAAATGGGAAGTATGAATGGACTAGAAAATACAAAAGAAGGAAAGCAAACTCTAAATGGAAATGATTCTATAGGAGATGAAATGATTTCCTTAACATCAAGACAGGAATAGGATCTACTACAAAAATATTCTGTATCTTTAAAGGTAGCTCAGTATCAAGTAAGTTCAAAACTTTGATGAGGGCATCTTTTTTTAGTAATATTATTTTTCTTCATATTTAAATATAATAAGTAGGATATGAGTCCCTAGTAGCCTAGATAGTGAATCAATAATGAATAATAGACCCAGATTTGAAAAAATACTTCAAGTAATATATCATCGACATCAATCTTGAATCTTGACCATACGGTTGTTTACAGCAATCTGAATACAGTAGAAGTACTAACATCTGTATCATAAAGCAAACCATGGCGATCGTTATGGCACTTCGAAGCCAGTCACAATACATATGTCTATTTGTTGTGTTCCTCTTAAACCTTCTACCTGGATGCGAATCGTGCATGTCATGTTTTCATCTTCATCATCGTCGTCACCATCACCATCAACATCACGTCCTTTCTTCATCTAATACTGCCTCCGCTCAGGTGTTTCGTCCCTACGGCAACATTAAAACCAAACCCGTCGTTGTTGCAGCAGCACGCCGATTTCTGAAACTTTGTAAATCTCATCAAAGTGCATGTTTGGCTGTTACGACCACTATTGGTGGTATGGCGATAATCAACCAACATTTGACGACTAGACAAAGATTGCGAATACGAAGTATTTGGAAAAATGAAAATGAGGATGAGAATGGCCACGAGAAAGTCGAAAACGAACCTTCCAGTGAAGAGTCTGAACCATCTTCTCCGGACGTATCTTCTGCAGCTATGATCGCTACCATCGGTATCTACAAGAATTTTATTTCTCCACTTTTACCTCCTGCTTGTCGTTTTGTTCCTACTTGCTCTCAATATGGAGTTCAAGCAATAAAAGAATATGGATCTACGAAAGGGGTGGTCTTAACATCATGGAGACTATTGCGATGTTCTCCGTTCGGTGGAAAGGGTTATGATCCACCAAAGGTGAGTTGAATTGCGTGTACAATGGATGTCTAAGTATTTGACCTGTGTAATATAGTACGTATTGCTTCTACCTACACCGGTATTTCTTTCTAAACGAGCCTATCTTTTCATCTTGGTATAGTGGCCTCCCGTCTCCTATACTTACTCATCATATTGATTGAAAAAATAACTTTCGGAGGAACAACCAATATTTTAATAGCATAAATTTTGTTTTGAATGAAGGGAATCAATATTAATTATAGACTACACGTAGTTAGCGGTGGTGGTATAAATGACACCATATCATTGATAATGCAGGATGCTGATCTAAGACTGCTACGTTATTTGAGAGAATTGACATTCAATTTTTCCACGAAATATTTTTCTTAAGGCGACATACATGTAGTCTGCCGTCCTCATGGTTTCGAATCCGTGAATTTAGCTAGCAACGGAATATTCTGCCGATGATGCCAATATTTATTCGTAAGTACCGCAGTTTTAGATATAACCAGGAAAGAAAACTAATTACCTGGCTATATATGACAGCGTATCCTCGAGTATCAGCACATTTTCTGTGCAGCAAACTAAAGTCCGGTTGCCGCGCCCGGGTGTTATTTGTGTCCCTCCCGTTTTCCTCCTATTCGTCAGTTTTATCTTCAAAATCGGATTTATCTCTTCGTCTTTCTTTTCCTAATCGTCCTTCATCAAAGTTTTCCATTTGCATTGGCATATTCATTAGTAACTCCAGACCTTCCAATGGGGTACTTTTACCTTCTAAAATCCTTGCTATTCCAAATAAAATAGGATATTTTAAATCTAGTCTATATCCCTTGCACTCTTTTTCAATCAATCGAACCACCGCCAGTGCCGTGTCGACGCCCTCTGCTACTTCGCTCGTGGATGCCAATATTTCCTCCATAGTTTCTCCCTTTCCAAGTCGATATCCGAACTTACGGTTTCTCGAAAGTGGTCCAAAACATGTGCCAAAAGTATCTCCCACACCTGATGTACAGCCGTAATATCAATATAATTTCCGAAACCACAAATAGTTCAGGCATGCAACAAATGTGAGTACCACATAACTCAAATGTTACGAATGACAAAACTCAAAAAAGTTTCTATCACACAATGTTTAAGGCGTCATCAAATCTTTCATTCTTTATTTTGTAGCTCGTAAATTCAACTTACCTGACAAACCTGCTATCGTACTAGGCCGTGCTCCAAATGTCAAACCCAATCGTCTCATTTCATTGCATCCCCGTGTTACTAATCCACTCATGGCGTTTGTCCCCAATCCAAGTCCCTCGCACATACCTGCACCAAGGGCAATAACATTCTTGACGGCGCCTCCAATTTCTACTCCAATCACATCCGTGCTGGTAAAGCACTTGAAACGACCATCACTTATTAGGGCCGCCAAGTCTCGAGCTAAATCCAAATCTTCTGATGCTATGACTACGGCAGTTGCACCCAAACCTTCTACAATCTCTCGAGCGAATGATGGTCCACTCAAAAACGCTAAAGGTCGATCTTCTCCTAAAACATCCTTGATTAAATCTGCCATGAATCCCATACTGGATGTTTCAATACCCTTGCTTACGCTTAAAATAGGAGTTTGGGCGGGAATAAAATCTTTCACACTTTCTAAAAATCCACGTGAATATTGACAAGGTACGGCATGTATAATATACGTTGCATCAGGCAGACACTCGTTCGGATCGGAAGTTGCTCGTAGTCCGGTAGGAAGTTCAATGCCTTGCATATACCGTGGATGACGGTGTTCACTGTTGATGGTTTGGGCGATTTCCTCGTCTCTTACCAAAATGGTAGTGGGATAACCCTGTCGAGCGCAAAGTGTTCCCATGGCCAGTCCAAAATTTCCTCCACCCATGACAGCTATTCGAATGGGGTATGTAGGTGACGACGGCGAAGCTTGCATATGTAGGCAACTACGACGATTATTGCGAGTTGATACTGTTGGTGCTGATGATGCAGACAATGCATTATTGGCATTCGTGGTAGAAACGAAATTTGTTGAGATTGAATGTGGAAATTGATGAAGTTCTATTGGTTGTCGAGTAGAGAAAGCAGTAAATCTTGAACTTATAGCTGAAACGTCAAATCCTGAAACCAACATCAACGGCCCCCTACTGTTCGTCTGGAGGATTGGTCGAATCGAAACAGAAACCATGATACACAGAAGCAGTAGGATATTACTGCGACGTAACAGCAGATAGCCGAGCTGTGGTAGATTAAACATTTTATCTTTCTGACTCTTGCTTGATGTTTGGGAAGTTTATTTCGAATCAATCAATCAACATCTTGATGTACATGTACACATAACTATGAAGTTTGTTTTGTTTTGAGCCAAGAAATATGTTGTGTATCGATCGGTATGAATTTCTCTCATTTTACCGACACGGCACGCGTGCGAGGAGGGCTTAGCTCGAAAAAAACAGACGTCATTGCTAACCAATCCTCCACGTGGCACAGCTGTGTATAGACTCACTCAATTAATACATGGTAAATCTAGTAAAGAGGATATGAAGATTTGGAAGGTATATAGACCTACCAACCTACCTACCTAGTAATATCAGATCCCTTACTAGCGTATATAAGTATTGTTGTATAGTAGCTGGCTTTATTTCCAATGGAATACTACGTTTTGCATTGTGTTGATGGTCAATTTTTAGGATAGACCATAGTAGTACAAGTAATTTCATACACAATACCTACTTTTGGTTCATGCTGATGTGCAACTAGGACCAATTGCATTTTCAACTTGTTCATACTTGTGCCAGTGCATGCATGTGTATAGCAGTCAGTGTATTTTTTTGTATGTGATTGAGACCATCTTAATAGTTTTAATGTGCATTGTAGTAGTATCATAATGTTGCATCCATGATGTGTGGTGTGTGCGGGGGTGCAGTATTATTTTTATACTGCTAAACAAACTTGAGTTGGTAAAACAATTAGGTATAAATTGCAAGGAAAAGTAGGTATAATTGGGCATTTTTTAAGGAAGACGAGAGAGAGAGAGAGAGAAGATTTGAATCTTTACTTTTTAAATCATCCTATAAAACCAGATGAGCGAGGCTAATTCATTGATGGTCCCATCCAGGTGTACTTCGCCAAACAGTACAATTGTATATGACAATCCAGGAGCAAAGTTGAAGGACTTGGCTTTAGTCGATGCGATTGCTGTGGAGAGGATTAAAGAGGAAGAGAAAGAAAGAGATAGCAAAAGCATCCTGTAAACATCGGAATTTGGTAAAAGGTAGAGCAACGAATGGAGGTCTGAACACATCTAAAAAATACTACTAGCTAAATAAACTGTCATAATATTGAAGTCAATTGAAATCTATAATTTGTAATAATTTGATTAGTAGTTACAAATTAAACTATCGAACACTCCAGCCATGTTAACTCGGTATTTTTTTTAAACAGAGTATTTTTATTCCCTATGGTTGACGTGTCGCTTTCTGAAGAAAGTCTTTTCGTATCTTCATTCGTATTTGGATGTAACGCTCCTCCCCAATATTAGATACATAATCTAATCTTACGGAGAAGGAGGACTCGAAGGGTTTGATTCCTGCTCTTCGCCCTCTAAAGAAGCCTCATAAGCGCGTTGTAGATCTTCTGTCCAAACAAAGTTCGAGTCAGGAATTTCCTCAGGCTGACAGAAACGTCCTCTGCGATAGCACCAAACTCTCGAGTCATTGAAAGCCCGGCCTCCACTTGGATCAGTAGGGACAGCAAAACGACGACCTGTTCGAACATCTGCCAACAAGAAAGTTCTTACTGGCAGAGGTGCTGGAAGGGAGGCAGGTTCTGCCTCATCGACCATGCTTGAACTGGGATTAATATCTGAAGGTTGTTGTTGTTTTGATTCTTCCGATGGTAATGTTAGCGCGTGGAGAAATTTGTCTCCAAAGCCAGGAATAGAATCTAATCCACAGCAATTGCTAGCCAACGAAGCAACATCCGTCATGTCAACGTCAACGCTTCCATTCCTTGACAGTCGTCCTGAACGTCCAGCCTTTCTACTACCTAGAATGCGTACCTTGGCATCAATAGCAAGTTGCCGTGTTACTTCTTTGAGCTCATCATTCGTAGATTCTTCGAGCGAAATTAGTGCTGTCAATAATCTATCTTCCATAGACTGTCCGAAAGGTAAAGCAGAATATCCCGCAATCGGAATCAAATGCGCCGTTAACGACTGCAATGCTCTCACTGCTAGAGTTGCACTAAGGACATCATCGCGACCACCACCAACAATTGCACCTGGAGTACCACCATCAACACAAAAGTCAGAAACAACCCGCAGAAGACTCTCATAGACTGGACCTGTAGCAATACGTTCCTTCATGAAGTCGGGTCCTAATGCTAGGGCTGATATACAACCTACGGAACTTCGAAGTGTGAAGACACCATATTTGTACCCGTTGCCTCCTCGTCCCGAAAGAGTATTGTGTAAAAGGGAAATTATCTTGGGAATAACGTTCTCTGTCTTCCGTAGAAGATCGTAGCATTCATCGCCTTCATCGTATCTGCATGCAAATGTGACAGCCATGGCGGCCTTCAAACTTTGGTAATGATCTAACGTCAAAAGCGGAGCCAATAGCTCTACAACTCCCGCCTCACGAAGTGTAGGAACGGCCTCGTCACTTTGAGCAATATTCATCAAGAAGCCTACACACCAAGAAGCCGTTTGGCCCTTCCATTGAGTAGGATCGGGTCCAGCATCGTGGAGGATATCCATGAGAGGCGCTAACGCTCCTGACTCTAAAAGAGGAATTGCATTGTCCAATGACTCAGCTAGTAGGGTGAGAGCTGCGACACATTTAAATCTTGCTTCGGTTGTTCCGTCCTCTTCTGCTACGCGTACCAGAACCGGAAGGATATCTCCTCGTTGTACAACCGGAACTTGGTTCTTCATTTCAGCAGCAAAGCTCCAAAGTATCGAACAAGCTTTGGTACGAGCCTCTCCTCGATCTGTTTGAATGACATTGAGAATAGCATCAACAAAGCCGGGATAGTTGAACATGGGAATCTTGTTGTCGTAACCAATAGCTAGGTTGGATAGAGCTGAACAAGCTTTGATACGAGCCTCCGTAGAAGAACCCTGAGCGGTTGTTCGTTCCAATACAGTCATGAGAGCATTCATCACACCCGGTGTTCGGAACACTCTGTGTTTATTAGCCTTTGATATGGAAAGATTCATAAGTGCTAAGCAGGCATTTGTAGTACAGGGTGTAGCTCCCGTTTCAGGAGAACAAGTAGCAGCAGCCATTCGTCCTAGTGCTTCGACCAATCCAGGTGTTCCCAGCAGAGCAGCATCATTAGCATCTGCGTTACTTAAGTTCTTGATACAAGTTGTTGCCTTTAGACGAGCTTCATCGCCCGAATTGAGCATAACATCTCGCATAGCTTCTAATACTTCTGGAATTTTAGCAATCTCAATCTTGTTAGCCTTGCCACATGAAAGATTCATGATAGCAATACAAGCGTGTAATCTAGCCTTCTGCGATGCAAGTGGAACGGTCGTAGAACGAGAAGAAGAACCATGCTGTTGTTGTTCATGTGCATGCGAAGAAACAAATGGTCCACCTCGTGCCACTAATGCTAGCGTATTTAACAGTCCATACGTGCCCATCAGGTATCTATCACTTTCTTCGGTAGCGGTTAGACTGCGTACGGTCTCGACGGCATATTCTCTTCCTAACCAATCTGAATTCTGTTCTGATACATGTAACATGGTACGTTGGACAAATTCAAGAATTCTACGATTGGATGCAACAGCAACTCGTCGATGGGACATCTTGGCGTAGTCGGCTAACATACGTGTTCCTAAGGTAACTAGACGTGGCGTAGTCAAAGCTTGTAAAAGAGCTACGATACAACCCCGTTCTGCAAAGTATTTCAGATCAGCAACACTAGTGCTTGGACCGAATGAAAGCATGATAGAATTAGGTGAAGTCGGTATCGGTGAAGGAGATGATGATGATGATGACTGTATATGGTCTCCTGAAGGGGACGATGGGACGTTGTTGTTGTCGTCGTTGTAGACATCGTCGTCTTCGTGTCCTTCTCCCTGGTTATTTGTGTAGTTGCCCATATCAAACGCAGTCGTTTGTTGAATCATTCGCATCGATGAATAGCTAGAATTGGACGAAACGGCACTGACATTACTTGAAATGACAGGAGGACCACTAGCAGCTTCCATGACACTATCTTCATCGTCATCTTCTACGCAAACGGCATTATCTGCGTTGTTCTTCTCGTCTACATTCGCATCATCATCACCATCATCGTCTTCGCCCCAATCTTGCGATGGACTACTGGTGGTATAAAATGAAGTAGAAGCCATCGAATCGTAAGTAATATCTAAACCGGGTGGTTTGTCATCTTCTGTATCGTTATTATTATTATTGGTTGCTATGTTCGGAACGCTCATGATCGAGGGAGATGGAGCAGAAGGTCTACCGCCGGTATACCCTGCAGATGCAATCGAATTCGATGATACTCTTCTCGCAGATGCAGAAAAAGAACCGTTGCCGGTACCCGTAGATACTACTCGTCTTGTACCAGATGGTATAGCAGAAGATGATGATATTCTTCTATGATGATTGTGATTTATAGGCATTGCTGCAGACGCAGAGATAATCATTCCTCCGCTACCGGTTGATTCAAGTAAACCCCCGTCACCCATTCCCGGTGTAGAAGTAGAACCATAACTAAGTGGAGACGCTACACCAGTATTGGGTACTATATCACCGTGTTGATGTTGTTGAAAAGGTTGCTGTTGATGTTGTCGTTGATAGGCTGGGTTGATCGTCCTAACGGGTACAGTGGATGTACCTGATATCCCTCGAGATAACGAAGCGGGATGGTCCATTGGAGGCATCTGAGGAACTCTTAACATAGTGCTGGTCGTACTTGTATTGAGATTGTCGGGTTCTCCCCAAAGAAGTGGTCGCGAAGGCGAAGGTTGATTTATCGTAGGATCAATAGACAACGGATCAACTACTTCTTGAGACGAATGTTGCTGTTGTTGTTGTTGCTGCTGCTGTTGCTGTTGCGAATTTGTTGTATTCCTTGGACCACCTACTCCACCTAAACCCTGCATTGTATTTACATTGGTAGCGGTACCGGTAGTTTGATGTTGTATACCATTTAACATATTCGTATTATTGTTATCGTGCGTACCGCCTCCCCCGGCCGCTGCGAGATTGTTCTCGAAATCATTCTGTGTTTGACCTGCGGTCACTAATGGAAACGGATCATGCTGAGGCGGTGGAACACCCATATTACCTCCTGATACATCATAATCGAATGTTAAGAATTGATCAGGAAACGTCCCTGTTGCTTCCCTAGGCGGCATGGTTAGGACACCTAATAGTCAAATTAAATTAAATTGATTATATATATTGTGATGAGCACGGTGGGGTACCGTTACAAACACTAATGCGTTAATGTAGTAAGTGGCGGTAGTAGTCCCAATTTTTTTATATTATGAAGAATAACGTGAAGCGTGATAAACGACCGAAGTGGCACTACTAGCACGATGTTATCGAAGTTTTGTCTACTTACACAAACTTCCATGTGAGAGTGAGAGAGCTCACGGAGGCGCACTTAGCGCACTAGCGCCAATAAAAATTAAAAATTATTTCAGGCGTTGAATCCTATGCCAACTTTGTCCCGTGACAGCACGTAGTTAAAAAAGACTTACTGGAAAATTTAGCGCGCATTTTCTTTATGGAAATAACAAAGCCGCGCACCCGAAAATGAAAACAAAAATTTGTATTTTTGACGAATGAATTCGACAAAAAAGTGTACAACGCATACCCATCAAATGACACAACGGCAACGCATAAGGGATTTAAAATAATATTTGAACTACCACGTCCAATTTTTTTAAAACCAGAAATTGACTCTGAGTAAAACTTTTTAGGGATCATATTGAGAATTGGGTAGTGGACAGGACCAAAACAACAGCTAAGCTAAGTGGAAACTGAATAAATCTAGCATGGATAATGTTCACCATGGCATGGTACGGTATTCACCACAGTTTTCAGCATGGTCAATATCTTACTTGCATTACGAGTACAAATAATATAATATTCTCATCTTGTACACATCTCACTCAGAATCAACCACACACATAAAAGAGGAACATAGATCTTATCTAGTTGTTGTTATTTATACATAGTTATAGTTGTTTTCATCATCATCATTGTTGTTGTTATCTATATCTCAGTCAAAAGTTTGGATAGTTACATTCTTGTAGGAAAGATTCTGGAATCATTATGGTTGCACTAGTTGCGTGATCTTAGATGGCCTACTATTCAATCCTTCCCATCCCTCCAATGTGAAAGCTTCATCAGAGTAAGTGGATACAACACACACACACACACACACACACACCACTATCATACTGTACTCTACTTTAGTACAACTACAATGGATTTGAGTCAGCGGACTAAAATCAAGGATTTTACGCGTAGAATTAACGCGCGAAAGCACGTTTGAGAAAAATAAAATCTGTCATCGTCATCATCTGATACGTTTTTTTTTCCATCTTATTCGCAAATACGAAGTACGAAGTTGATTTTTAAATAAATATCAGGGATGAACGATGACAGAGTGCATCATACAATCCGACGATGTTCCTCATGTCTTTAAACTTTACGCTACGTACATAAAAACGCAATACAAATGTCGTTTGCCGAAAGAAAAATGAACAATCAAAGAAACATTCCTATGACCACTAGTATCTTCTTGGGGTCAATTTTTATTCTGCTGTTCTCTAATGCATCGGCGTTCCTTCCTTCTATACAATCGATCGCGACGATTCACTCTGGGGTGGGGAAGGCTTCGAGAATAGTGCCTTCTTCACTGAATATGGGGATATTTGATGGGTTTTCTAGAGCATTTTCAAATGCAGAATACGGTGCTCCTCCAGATGCTGTGAAGGCATCTGCGCGTCATATTTTGGTACAGTCGGCAGGAGAAGCAAAAGTTATCATGAAGATGATTTCATCCGGAGAGAAAACATTCGAATCTTGTGCTAAAGAATATTCAACTTGCTCTTCTGCGAAACAAGGCGGATCACTGGGAAGCTTTCCTCCTGGTCGTATGGTTCCTGAATTCGATAAGGTTATATTCAGTCCTGATGCAAAAATTGGCCAACTAGTTGGACCAGTACTCACTGACTTTGGGCACCATATTATTATTCTTGATAAACGTAAGGGTGGGGGAGATTGGTTTTAATTGCATAATGATACTTACGAGACGACGAATCAATAAATATATACATTATATTCTCGTCCGATGCACTACTCTACGATTAAAACTTAGTAGTAATATCATTTCAATAATAATGTGTCAATTTTATTGGTGTTTGATTTGATTTTCTCTATACAGAATACTTAATCAACAATAAACTGAAATCATGGTTGGAGAAAATCATGTATTTTGATCAGTGTAGTTGTTCAAATTTTATATTTGTTGAAGTATTTGGACAATTCGAGTTTCTCAATTAAAAATTAAGAGGTGTTATCTAGCACAACACTATCACTTCAGATAATCATTACATACTAGTATATAAATATACTATAACGTATTAGTTAGCTTTCCTATATGCAAGTGAAGTTCTTCAGCTAGTAGCAAGATGGAAATGAAATTATTCAGGTTCTACTCTCACTGTAAAATATTGCGTATTTGTATTTTCATTCGTGTGTGGATGAGTGATGGGGGACGTTGAATTTAGATCTTATCACATGAAGGAATGGTGATGTAATGACTTAGTCTTATAATCTGCTGCTGAGAGTACAGCTTAATTCAAATCAATAAATAGTAGTTGGAGCTAAGCAAGATAATAAAATGTATCATTAAAAAATGACGTTAAGATAGCTAGTAGTACAAAGTAAGCATGTGTCAGATAGTAAGGTGTGGTATAAGAAACAAGTATCCTGCAAAGTTTCCAGAACACAAAAGCATTCTGATCAAGTGTTTTATAAATAAATTAAAATAAAACAACAATCAATAATGTTCAGGAGTTGAATGGTAGACTTAGATTGTCATAGTAAGAAAGAGTGTAGAAATCCAGAAATAGAAAAAGTAACCATTTGTTTTTGTCAGCAAAATAGACATATCTGCCTGTGTATAGTGATCAGCACTAGATGATCTTTACTGGACTTGGAAGAAAGCCCTTTGTAGCAACAAGATCGAGTATACATAAACATATATACTTAAAGAGCTTCATTTCAGCTATCATCTATCTATAAGCTTCATCTTTTTTTTTAGAACTTCAGACAACACCTATTGCTAAGTTACTGGTACAACTTTAAAAATATAATAAAATGGACTAGTAAACTGTGTGCTTTTTTGATTTTATCGCGCTTTCTCAAATCTTGTCCCAGTTTCCAATCGTCCCAGTTTCCACCGCGCGTAGAACAAACAATACTCCTCTAATTTTATTCCTCAAAATACGCGCCAGTTTTCTGTCACACAAACAGAAGCAAGAACTTACAACGACACAGTCCGGCATGTATTGTTTCAACTAGTTCTTAGAATCGGAGAATGAGATAAGTAGATCATGAGCAAGGAAAGTAATCACAGTAGAGCGATAGTAGAAACGCCACCGTCAGCTATTATCACAACAACTGAAGCCATGAATGATGTTACTACCGGTCGTCCTGAAAATGAGGACGAGCACGACGACGAAGTCGACGACGAACTTGACGACAATAGGTCGAATAACCTTTCTGTCAGATTGACGTCCTCGTACTTTTCTGAGTCTTCTGCTTCGTCGGCGGCGTCTCCTTCTGATTTTTCTCCCTCAAATAAAAATGTCGGAAGTATAGGCACGGCGGAAATACAAGAAGGTCTAAACACTATTGAATCATGCACACCACAACGAAAAGACAGTGATGATTTTAGTCTCTCTAAGATTAAACCTGTGCACAATTTTTTCGGCCAAATGCAATCATCTCCTTATGACAGTGAGGGATCGGATGGTAGTCTTGTTTTCTCACCTAGTTCACTAGTGGATGACCACAAGACTGCTACTGCTCCCGTGACAAGTAGTGATACAAATGACAACAACAACAAACACGGGTCGACGACCCCATTCTCAATCCCAAATAGGGATCGATTTAATAGTGTGGATAGTAATGGCTCAGTACGATATTTACGACCCACACCTCAAAAATCTCCCGCGAATATATCAGATACAAAGCAAAACCAAAACCATAACTCTGTCCAGCAGTCACAGTCGCAGCAACCTATCAATCCACATTTGCTTCCATATCATGAACGGAGGAAATTGTTGCAGCAGAGGGAGTATCAACAACAGAATCAGCATTTGCAGTATCATAATGCTATGGCCCAGGCACAGGCACATTCTCAACGATCATCACAAACTCAGCAGCACCAGAATCAATATCAGAATCAGAATCAAGGACATCCACCATCACATCACCCAACTCAGAGTTACCCTGTAGATCCGCGGATGGCAGCTGCTTACTATCAAATGTATGGAATACCACCTCCTGGAGTCTATACTCCGTTACCGCATCCTTCTACTCAACAACAATCAGGAAATTTACCATCTGTCGGATATGCATTCCCACAACCACCACCACCACAACCAGGAGCAGCATATTACCATCAACAAATTCCCAATGCTGCTACTGCTGCCGCTCCACATGGTATGTCTCACCCACAGGTGCATCCACCAGTGCATCAATTTCATCACCAGATTCCTGCATCGGGTTTTCATCAACAGCAGTATCCACCACCACAAGTATCTGGTCATATGGTACATTCGTCGTTCCCATCTCCCTATCTGCATGGAGTACCACCCCAATTCGCATATATACAACCAAACCCAGTACCACCATTAAATAATCATCATCCTGATCAACAGCAACAAGAGCAACAGTCACGTGAACAGCAGCAGCAACAACAACCACAGCAACAGCAGACGCCACAACATCCCCGATCTGGCAAGCAGAATATACCAAACACCAATACAAATGATACCACGACTTCTCGTGGCAACAGTGATGTTGTGAGCGCTACTAAAAAAATCAATCCGCCAAGGCCACCAACTGCAACAAGAAATAACGACTTCCATCGAGATCTTGGAAGTAGTGGAAGTATTCCTCCACCGCCGCCGCCGCCGCCACCACCACAAAGTCTTGTATTAGCATCATCGGGCGGTTCTTCGTGTCATTCGGGAGGCTCGTCTTATCATTCACGTGCTGATTCCTACGGTAGTATGTCTTCTTTGGAAGGTCATGGTCCAATTAGCACAAACTTTAGTAAAGACGAAGACGACGATCGTCCTGCACAGCCAAGTCATCAGCGACCACCAACACCGAAATCAAATAGACCGACTATAGATACTAGCATTACTATGACATCACCAGAAAGTCAAGGACAAGTTATACCACAGCATGAACGAAAGAATTCATTTCTCGATATGCTGCGTCTTGGCTGGTCTCCCCAATCGCGAGATTCTCCATCTGGCACGACTCGCAAAAAGCCCAACGTCAATGAATTTCATCGAAAAAATCAAGAATTTTTGAACCGAGCAACTGCGATGCACCCCTTTCAAAAATCCTCGACTGTTCCTATGATGCTCCATCGTCGTATTCCATCACAGGATCGACCACCGGCATCTCGTGGCACTCATCGACGATTACACTCAATCTCCAACGATGAATGGGACGAGGATAAGGAGGAGGAGGACCAGAGGGGAACGGTAGCGCCCAAATTACAAGAACCTAATAGAGCATTCACTAGTACCACTGACGATACGAGTGATTCTGGAACCTACATTGACGAAGATCGTGTATCGGAAGATGATGATGATGATGATGATGAATCTGACAACGACGAATCCGATAATGTTAATGAGTATTCGTCTCTACTGCCTCCCAGCGGTATTAGCAGTAATGAAAAAGAAGGAAAAGATTCGAATTATGATCGTAAATATCGCCGAGGCCATCAGAACTACGAATCAACATCTGGCACGCGAAGAAATCTCCATCCAAATGAATCGACTCAAGTGCCAAGTTGTAGTAATGATAGTAGTAGTGCCAGTATATCTAAAATGTCTGAAGCAGTGACGTCAGCTGCACGATGGGATAATCGAACGATGAACATGACTAGAAAATCGCGGAAGAAGAAATATCGACATAAGAATTCAAAGCATCTATCCAATAATGATAATACCTCATCCGAAAGTAGTGAAAATTCTTCTGATTCTTCCTTCGACCATCGTAAGTGGACAAAGAAAAGAGCCCGCATGTTAGAAAAAGAACGAACCAAGTTAATCGAACAATGGAAGGAGGAGGCAAAGGTGGAAGCTGAATTGTTGAGGAAACGAGAAGAATCGAATAGGTGGCATCATCGGCTATGGAACATGATTGTAGGTCAACTTCACAATTCTGGTGTGAAGGCATTTCGTTGTTTGACCATTGTTGAAAATTTTATTGGTAACCTCCCATTGACAATCGGAGCCGTAGCATTGGCTGTCGTTACGCTTGGGGTCGTGTGGTTCAAGTTTGCTGAAGAGTACTTAAATGATTGCGAACCTGTCCATTTCCACTCGTCTCAGTGTACCTTTCCCGAGTTTCCTGGCTGCTTCTACTGTGAAACGAGCTCTTTAGCATATAGGGTTGCAGTTGGCTTCCACTACACCTGCACTGTAATTTCGGGTTTACTAGCCATGCTTCTTGTGGCGAAGGTTTTACTGGCAACCAGAGTTGTTATGGATGAAATGTCAAGTCCCACTACATCCAGTCCAGC
This sequence comes from Fragilariopsis cylindrus CCMP1102, assembly GCA_900095095.1. Lineage (NCBI taxonomy): Eukaryota > Bacillariophyta > Bacillariophyceae > Bacillariales > Bacillariaceae > Fragilariopsis > Fragilariopsis cylindrus. The sequence goes on from FMBT01000293.1 coordinate 590,095, forward strand.
TGGTCTGTTGTGTATGACTGCCGTTTGTGTCTTTGCTGGTCGAGGAATCGTTGGCCAAATCATAGTTACCGCAGCAGCTTTCATTCATTTATGTCTAGCAATTTGGTTTATTTATATGGCACTAGCATACAATATTATGCCTGAGCCCAGCTGGTTTCCTAACACCGTCGGAATCGGGCTTAGTGCAGTGAAGGTGGGTCATGTCGTTTACACACGTTTCTTTTAATGAGAAGTGCATGATGATCTTTGATGTCATTATCATTCTCCATCATCATATCTCACCTTACTTTCTTGTTTTACATCAATCTACATCAAAATTATGTTTGATAATGAAGACCTGGTTGTACTACCCGATGTAAGTTTATCGTCCGTCTGTTCTTTTAATATGCCTGCTTGTAATGCAACGTTCATACTTGGAATAGCGGCTTCTCCTTCTCTCTCACTCTGTTTTTGATGTGTGTATGTGTGTGTTCTGTTTTGTTTTGTTACGATACGATGAACTCTCAGGCCAGGACATTTGCTTATGGCTATATCACTATCGCTGAATTTTTTCTTCTTTCCTATAAGTCTGATTCGTGTAGTAGTTAACAAGAAGATCTCAGCTACTGTGGCATGGATGCAAATGAGTGCTCCTGCTGTAAGTTTGTATGCCTTGACGATTATGGCGCAACCTAGTTTTGAAGAAGAAGAGCCTGACGTGACAACCTTCCAGCGCGTCCATCGTATGGTTTATCTACCATGCATGCATGTCATGTGTGCACTTTCTTTGCTTGGTATGGCAGGTAGCCTTCACAGTCTATATGTTCGATGGCCGGATTTTAAACGCAGAGAGTTTTCTCCTGCACATGTAGCATTCTGCTTCCCCACGTTGAGTCACGCAAATTCGATTCAGGTGCGTTCGTGGTGTTTAATAGTATTTAACTGTTTTGTGTTTATTGCTTTATTTTCGCTAATGCAAATTTTTTTTGTTTTCCATAATATTCTCGTTATAAAGGCTTACCGTGGAGCAGTTAAGAGTTTTTCAGACATCCCGTCTCGTTCTTGGCGAATGTTCGTACTCGATGCATATTGGATTACTGTATTGGTTGGTGGTACTGTAATAACAGTTTGGTACTGCTCTAAATTTATGTATATGCTTCCAGAATGGACTAGTCCCGATCTTTCAGACGAAGAAGAACCCCCGGCTCCATACGAAACCCTCCTTTTTCAACAACGTATGGTTACTGCGGGAGATTCACTTGCCCAAACCTTCGTGAGTCCTGCGATTCTACAAGCAAATGAGACTGGTGCCTTAATCCTGTCAAGAAGTGCAGCGGATGGCACCCTTCGCTATGTGCGTACTCGGCGAGTTCGAGCCTTGGGATTTGAACCTACGATGAACTGGAGCGAAATGCAAGAAGAAGAAGATGTGTTGTTGGATTATGTAGGAAAGCATCCACCAAAAAGACGACATCGTACATTAAGCGTGCCTGGAATCGACTTTAACTATGGATCTTCCGAGCCTGCATTCGGAACGAACAATACTGGTGTATACGGTTCTAATTCTCCTAGTCAGAGAAGAAGACGGTCATTGTCGCAAGGGCAACCATCTATCTTCTCAAAATAACTTCTGTACGATTAATTTTATCATCTTAAGTCTTTCGGTATATATGTTTTTGTATATGTGTATATATATATATATACATATGTATATGGGAGGATCTTTACTAGTTGTGTTAGATAAAATAAAAGTATTGGTATGTACGCGTTCTACAATATGTACTCCTTAGCACTTATCGAATTATTGTTTCACATCGTTCAAGAACGCAGAATATCCCGAATTGACTGTTTATATGAAGGGTTAATGCGCCTAGACTGCAGACAAAGATGATTTTTTCTACCTTTTCTTCCTTAAATAGGAAGAAGCGTTTTACGTCTACCATTAAATCTTGTATAGTGGAGTAAAAGGGTATTTAAATATATAATATTATGTATGTAAAAACTGTGGATTCAATTCTTGCTCGAGATATAATGTAATGCGACGTGTTATCACCACTTATGCTTCTTGTAAAAAGTCAAGCACTGACTGTCAACAACAGGCAATAATACTAATAATCAACGATGTAACGTGTAGATAGAGATCGAGACTTCTAGATTTGATTTTTTTTTTCCTCCTATACTTTAAAGGAATGAAGCCCATGCGAAAAGCATAGAAGAGCCCTGCAACCTGCTAAAACATCAGGGTCTTCATTGTACGGGTGCTTCTGATGTGCGTGATGAATGTCATCGCTGCTGATCATACTATTGGTGGTGGTGGTGGTGGTGGTGGACGTCGCACTTGGAAATTGGTGTAAAGGAGGAACGGTTAGGTCTAACATGACCTTTGGTGCACCGTTGGGTGAAACCGATGGAGAATGAAGTGGTGATGTGGCCGGAGAAACAAGCCTCAGGGATGAAGGAGCGACAATATGTAACGTCCTTTCGTTATCTTTGTCGATATTGAAAACTCCATAATGACCTATTTTGTCCGACTGTTGATCTCCAGAATCGGAATAAGACGAAGACATTGAGATAGTCCGCTTGATTTTTGACGGTGTATTGTCCATCGGAGCTCCCATCTGTAGGGATGATGTTGTTGTTGATGGTGGTGGTGTTTTCATAACGGGATATTCCATATTAGTTTCTCGTTGACGATTCTTGCTACCAGTTGATATCGAACTAATAACAGCACCAGTTGTTACAGTTGACGACATCGTGGCAGACCTACGTCTTAGACGAAGAATATCCTCAATTTCGATTACCCCCTCATTGCAATACGTTGCCCCCTTCTGTCTACCCTTACCGATTCGAGTAAAGCTAAAGTAATTTAGCTGTCGTCGTAATGATGCAAACGACGAATGATTAAAGTATCGCGGAAGGATTTCATTTTCAACTGTGATTCGGTCGTGGACAACAATTCGTCCCAAAGTGATTTGCCCGTTCTGGATCGATCCAGGACTGAAAGAGATCACATTATCGTTTTCTGAAAGCATATCCACAAGACGTCTAGTAGGGAATAATCATAACAATGATATTATAGAACGATTTGGTTACGATTCGTCAGGTCAAGAAAAGAAAAAAGAAGCAGTGGCGTGAGAAATATATAGATACGACTGTTGAATTATTTTTATCATTTAAGATGTAGTATCAAGCGACGTTGGAAGTGTGAAGTGAAGTAACAGAAGTAGTAAACCGAACTCTGCTATCGTAACTTATGATTATGAAATTTTAAAATAATCTCGAAAATCGATCGATTGAACAAACTTCATTTTAATTTCAAAAAAAATTCTTTACGCGCCCATTTTTCTCACTACGTATAGATTCGCGCGAGAAAAAAAAAATCTTTATTGGGTTCTTTCTTAGTTCTCGAAGGTGAAGTTTTTTATTTTTGTTATGTATGATGTGATTGATGTTTTCTGTTGTGATGTCTACCGTAGCTAGCTCAACAGAGGCTGACAATGAGGAACAAACTCGACGAACATATCTTCGTGTTCTTTAGATCAAATTAACCAAGTTCATGTGTATATGCTCTTCGAGATATGTTCCCAATCGACTATCAAGTTTAGTGATGGGGATACCTATGAAAACGAGGAGACGACGACTTTATTTTGTTCTTCCGATCAAAATACTGCTACTAGCTAGTCATATATTACTCACCTCAGAAATGGAATCGTTTTTTCTGTAGATTCTGATCCATATGCCACGTCCTCGGAGGGAGTCGAATAATTGTTAGATTTTGCGAACGTCATAACAAGTTTTGTTTCTCTACTATCTCCTACTATCTAAAGAGTTGTGATGTGTCGAAAGAATAAATTAGCATACAGTACCTGTATACAATGAGAATTTAGATTACAACAAGTTGAGATCTCACAACATGAAGTATTTTCCGGATGTTGATGGATTCTTCTTTTTCAATATAATTTAAAAAGCGAACCAATCATACTAGTCGTAGATACAATCTATAAATCGCGCGATTGGATCCAAACAAGATTGTGGTGATGATGACTGACGTATTAAATCAAGTTACTTAAGGTGCGAAAACTATATTTGACGTCGTTAAAAACAAAGCAAATAATGCGTTTTTTACCCGTCGACGACTGCTAACAATACGAGTAAACCTATACTACAGTAGTAGGAAAGATGATAACATCTCCAAACAAGGAATTTCGGTTCAGAAAGTAAGCAAGCTACCAGAAACCAAGAAACTCTATCACAGCTCTTACTTGTTTGGATTGTTTGTCTGTGTGCTATATATGCTGCTGTTACAGGTAGGGAAAGGAGGAAAGGGGAGGGCCTGTCTGAGCTGCTAGCTGTTTTGCAATGTTTGACCTCCTACTGAGTCCTTGTAATTCAGTTGGCACTAGGCTGATTTAGCAGCAGAATTAACAGATAAAGATTAAAAAAATGATCAGAAAAAAGCTATTAAATAGCCCTATCAAGCAAGGAAAATAATTACATAATGAATAAGTCAATTCACTTTTTATTCAATCTCTGTTCCTAGAAAATAGTAGTTAACAATAAAAGTATTGGAACACATTTGTTGATTCAGATATAGTCACATGCACCTGGTTTGAATTTTTCATACTTTGGTCCCAGTCATACTAGAAACTAATCCTAGCAAGGTTTCAGTCCCGGGAATTAAAACTTGTGTGACTTGCTACATCTTGTCATTATTTCAAAAACTCAAGGCAAGCAAGTACATTATTGCGCACCTCCTTCTTCCACCTACAATGCAAGATAGCACATGCATATCCCCATTTTTGTCATGGTTTTAACACCAAATGGAGCTCATAAAACCTCTTCTTCTGGCAATTCAAATTTTGCCTGCCAACCCTATAGAACCTCATAGAATTTTCCCCAAATGACCAAATCCAGCACCTTGGTTACATTAATGGAGATATGGTCAGATAAATTCCCATTGTCATGATGATCTGGATGATTTCTCCTTTTAATTATAATAATGCACATAAAATAATTTCCCCTACCGCAAGGCATTGCGCAAAGAAAGGTCACATCGGGTGAGAACCTCCTTTATGATCTATTTCAGTACGCATAGGAATTGACTGGAGCAACAACAATAACAAGCATAAATTGATAGGTACATTGGCAGTAGCAACAATGATAACAAGGTCTGCTGCCACTATAATAGGGGTGGCAGGAGCAATTTCAGATCTGGTACCTTTTTGGTTAGATCTGTTGGTAACACCAAAAACTAAAGGAAGAATTTCAGAGCAGGTAATGTTTTATGGTTTAACCACCACTAGATCTGTATGAGTAAACAACGATAAATACTACTACTGCTATAGATCTGTGGTAGTACTAGATTATTCCTCAATTTCTTCTACTTAAATCCAACAACAGTCCAGCATCAGCAATAGAAAAATGAGTTTGTGCAAAAGGCATTATTCGACTTCTTAATAAGTAGCAACAATAGAAATAATAATAGAGTCCCAAAAGTACAGGGTGTACACAAAGATTAAAAATGCAACAGTAAAAGTACATGAGTGCACGACACAATAAAATCATTGGAGGAGGGTGGGCTCCATGTTCACTATACATCATTTCTGTCTCCCAATCCTCTTCCCCAATGTTGTCATTGTAACTGCCTGAAGACTAGTTTGTGCCACAGACTAATTATAAAAAGGTATGCTAGATTTACAGTAATCTAAATACATAGATACATTGCTTAAATCTAACCATGGGTGCTTAATAGATGTGGGTTCCAATCGTGATTTTATATAAGAGTTCACATAATCTGTTTTTCTCTTATCAATATTATACTACTCCATACTAGATAAAACACTTTGTACCTCCTCTCTGCATAATTTTTCTGCTTTCTATTAACGTCGATGTCTACTGTCGTTCGTTGTTCGAAACAAATCTATAGCCATTCTTCCTGACATTCATTACCTTTACGAAACGACTTATATCAAACAGTTAGAAACAATACATTGTCAATAAAGCATTACGAAAAATTGCTGCGACCTTCAGCCTACATGTGAATGATGAAGCGAGAACATTTTTTTACAGCTATATACTGGAGTTTATCTTGAAACTAATTTTAGATTAGCAAGAAAGAAAGATTTTACTTTACATATTCCACCACACCCACTTTTATCTTCTCTTTCGTGATCTTCTTCTTCAACCCCCCCTGAAGAGAGGTGAACCGTAAACAGTTCCAAGTAGATTTGCGTCACTACAGGTATCATCGAACTATAGTCCAGTCCATACTGTGCTCAATTATTTACGAAGATAGAATCTCAGCATTCATTACTTCGTCTTGATCTGGATCGTCAACTGTTTTCATTACTGTATCTTCTGTTACCACTTGTTCCTTTTCCGTTGTCAAAAAAAGAGAAGCACACGGAAGACTCGTGCTCCAGACTGTAGGCATATTTGCGAACATAAAATTTTCGCCGCTACTACAAATTTTACTATCAGTAGCTTCGCGATTCTCGTCATTGTTGTATCGACGGTGCTTGTCCATTTGACACTGACCATTGCTTCGTGTACTTAAAACACTGAATGAATCGACTGATGACGGATCCAATGCTGCAGTAGAAGACGATGCTATCGATTTATCTGGTACTCGACGAGTAGACGGTGATGGGAAAGGCCCAAGAATATTCATATTCATATTTTCCTTACCGTTACCACTAGTGAGTCTATCAATTCTCATAGGCCATCCAATTGGACTGGAACTCGTTAGAAATCCTGTATTAAGAGCCGTATCACGCTCGTTGGGAATAGGAAAGGTGTCGTCGAGACTATCTATCAAGTTAGAAAAGGTGAGGCACGAAATATCATCCTCGTCTTCGTCTTCGCCATCGCCATCGTCGTTATTGTCGGCGTTCCCCATACACATAATCACGTCGGTATGGGGAGGGACTCTCTTATCTTCGAATGAAATAGAAAATATCGTGCCAATATCACCGATATCCGTTCCCATGCTACTACAGCTGCTATAACCACAACTCGAAACGGAAGATAAAAGTGGACCAAAGAAAAGCGTTGCTTGGTCGTTCGTCGGGGTGTCCATTAGGATGTCGTCCGTGCTATTACTTGTGTGTCCTCCAATTGCAGTAGCTACTGCAGTAGCAGGAACGGGAATATCGACACCTGTTTCTTCTTCACGATCATTGGCGTTTGCAATATCCTCTACCCCTACTTTGAGCCGTTTCTTCGTGTTGGTAGTAGGCATCGTTATTTGTCTCTTAGAAGAAGTATGACAAGTACCACGAATCGTGATATCTTGTACGTCATTACTACTATCTTTAGGACGAACAACGCCGGGAAGACCAAGAGGAGGCATAGAGCGATCCTTCGTCACCTTGGTGTTCTTCTTCTTCTTCATCTTCTTGCCCTTCTTCTTAGCGAATCTTAATAATCCATCGCGAACCTTCTTTCTTCGCTGGGAAGCGGTAAGCTCGATTGACGATGAAACCAGCGGTGAAGAATCGACCCTTTCTGTATTGCTGTCTCTTCCATTCTGTGGAAGTTGCGGTGTCCTTGTTGACATCGTCATCGTCAGCGACAGCGATGGCGATGACAACGACGACGTCGATGTCGACGGTGACGATAGTGATAGAGACGGTGATTCGATCGGCTCGATACTGGCTTCCTTGTTGAGGAAGCGTCCACCACGAATGTGAATCTTGTTTACGATTGAGTCAACCAAAATCTCGCGGGCCCCCAAATCTTCTTCACTTGTATAAATATGACAATGCTCCTGTAGTAGATCTTGGAAAAAGTGATTATTCCCTGCTCCGTTCCCCCATAATACATCCTTGGAGTTGGCGTTGCGCGTGTATTGATAGGATCGTTTGCTCATTATTTCGTTGTATTGTTTCAGTTTGGATTTGTAATCGCTAAGCAAGGTGGGAATAATTGTATTGAATGTTGTTCAGCTTTTAATTGATCTACGATAGAGGGATCAACAACGATGACATCGAAAAGCAAAGAATACGGTAATAGTTAATTCAATGCGAGAATAAATTCAGAAAATTCAAAAATATCGTCAGCTGCGATCTGTGATCGATTTTTTTCTTCTTTTTTTTCACCTCGAGAAAGCCGCTGTAAGTTGTAATCACGCGATTTCTACCCAGTCCAATATTTTATAGTTTAATGACCTTCAACTTTTTGCCTACAGAATACACAATGCTGATTATTTTTCTGCCAGAACAACAACTATCTGAGGAGAGGGGATGGTGTTAACTACAAACATCACATGATGATATAGTATACTATTTGTTAATTGTTTGTGTGATTTTATTCAGATGGGTTTTCTACACTGTTGGCAGTATATCATTCTTTTGAAAATGTTGTTACATTAGCAGTGATCAGAAGGCATCTGAACTAAAAGAAAAGTAGAAGGTCACGGAAACTAATGATATAAATCTAATGCTATAATAATAACAACGTTGTTGTTGTTGTTGTTGTTGTTGTTGTTGTTGATGATAAAATGTTTGTTGATTGTTTTCCCATCTCAAGCTAAGCATAGCAGGTTAGGTAGCGTAGGGCCCACCATCAAAATCCTTGGAGCACATTTTCAACGGTGGCCCAGTCATACATACCATGCCATCTAGCATCCTTTCTGAATTGGGATATTCATATCCATTGTATCTGCCAATACTACAGTAATCTTTAAAACTTTGATTTGTTGAGACTATTTCTGTACTATTTTTAGAAAAAAAAGAAAAAAAAATAGCTGTCCGACTCGATCGAAGTCTCCTCTCGCTCATTGGAAAAAAAGAAAAAAAATAGCTGTCCGGCTTGACGAAAACCCTTCGCTATCGCGATGTGCTGTCGTGCTGTACTTGTATTTCAACTCCTCAACGACATGTTTATCGTTCTGAAATCGAAAGCTTGTATTGAAACAACTATTGTTTGACTGCATGAATAATACCTTTTATAAATAATAATCCAAAACATAAACATAAACCATGCCTGATCTAGGAGCAACTTCCCACTGCTGTGCAGGATATTCCATTGTCGGAGCCATTTTTACTGTGAGTCGAAACGAGTTGAGTTGAGTTGAGTTGAGTTGAGTTAATAAAATACCACCTCCATTGTTCATACTTTTTTTAGAAGTATTCTCTTTTATTAGAAAAACGGAGAGAGAAGATAATTTGGCGTCTGTTTGTGATATTTCTATTTATGGGATGGATTGATAAAATATACCTTATAAAAAATATAACGGAGAAAAAGAAAGAAATGACCTGGGGAATTATTTATTCATAGGAATGGAAATGTGATTTGCGAACATGCGTTTATCGTTTATTCCATTGATTTCGTCACCTCGAGGGTTGTTGCGATTCGTCTCAAAGTATTTCAATACCGTTGATTTCTTTCACTTCGTTCTACATTTCCTTCCTAATTTCGATCACTCACATTAAAAAAAATTGTTTGTGCCGTTGATTTTATATGAATTACTCTTAATGATTATTATGTTTCTGTTACAACAGCTATGGGTGGGTATTATGCTGACAACTCAGCCTTTCTTTATTGCTGGTATTGAAGATGTAGAGGTTGCTACGCGGTCTGCGTTCGGGGCATTTTTCACGTTTATGTTCGTCTTTGTACTCTCTGCGGTTGGTATGTGGTATGATTCCACTTTCGGTAAAAAATCAGCTGCGGAAGAAGGGGACGGAGAGACAGATTACCAACTTGCTGGTGGTCAAGAATTCCCTAATTACGGTACCTCAAGCTAAAGACAATAACAACAATGAATCGAAACACAACACAATGAATTTGAACTGGATTGAACTGGCTTAAAGTTAGTTAGATTGTTGTTCCTTTGTTCGTTGGAGATGATGTAATATTATACAGAGTATTTGTAGAGAGAGAGTCAAAACTAAAACTGTTCCATGTGTCAACGAAAGGATGTAT